>CM044964.1:24018332-24368332 GCA_024516035.1 Bactericera cockerelli | reverse complement strand
CTAAAAATTACAAAATCGTAAGAGAAAAATAAGTTCGGCTCTGATATCTGAGCGTAAGGCAGTGCGCCAGGCCAAGTTCCAGCAAGCACGGCAGTGTATCTTTACACGAACCGAGTCACCCGGTTTTTCACACCCCCTCATATCTTCGGTTCAATTGATCATAGAGATATGAAATTTGGAAGAAAGATTGTGCTAATATCATTAAAAAGACATTGAAAGTTAGAGGATAGTTAACAGTTAAATGCATACAAAATGAGGAACTCAGAAAACGGGATTTAATAATAAAGAAGAGGTTTAATACCAAGATAACTTGGCCGCAAACAAGATATCACAGCATTCTTTGGCTAAAAGTTTTTGAATAGCAGTTTTGGAACTTGGCCCTTTTTTCAACGATAGTTTTTTGTGGGATATTAAATATTCTCGGAAGTAAAGCAAACAGATTCGATTATTTCAACAGAAATACTTATCACCAAGCGATTTGAATAGCTGATTGACAGAATTGATAGGATAAGACATCAGCCAATGAATTGATAGGATAGACAGCCAATGAATGAACAAACATGAAAAAAAATAGCAAACACAAAAACAAAGGAAAGCCTCCAAGTCTAGACCCCAAGGCTACTTGTGTCTTTGACTCCATCAATTCGAACCCCTAATAATATAACGGCAAAAAGAGGACTCAAAGAGCCATTGATTTGATAGGAAACAAGAACAATGGCGGTAATGAAGAATATTGAACACGAAAAAACCCGGACTAAAATAATAATTGGGTGAGTGATAACATCAAAAACAAATACTTTACAATAGGCGCGGACCGGACTAAAATGGAATTTATAGAGTCGCTCTTTCAGTATCTAAAGAATTTGAGTTTGTTCACCATGCCAATCATAATAATTATGCAAGTTTTTACCCTAATAATTAGCTTAAGGGAAAAAAATAATGCATAAATTTAATTAATAATTTTCATTGTGTACGAGCTAGGACTTGAGAAAATCCTTTTAGCTCCTTAGCACCGGCCGCGCCTGCTTTACAATAACAAATACTGAAATTACGACAACATTAATGCCGTCAATGAATGAAAGACAAAGAAAATAATTGTCCCTTATCAGTTCAAAATCGTTCGAAGATAAATATGACCTCGAGAAAAAGCAACGAAACAAAAAAAGGATTGGTCTGTTCTTCTTATTTTAATTACTAAAATAACTCGCTTGCCATTCGGATGGGCCCGGGCGGGGGTTGCCGAAAAAAATGTGTATTAAAAATTCGATTACAGTTGTTTGTAAGGGATACCTTCCGGTGCGCTCGTGTTGACCCAGCCAGCACCTAATTGGAAAGTATTGTGTCACTTTTCGCCTATCAGAGGGGAGGCATACTACGGGATGGGCAATTGGGCAGGCTACAACACAGTGAAACACTCATCTTTTTTTTACGAGGGAAAGTAGTAAAAAAAAACGGTACAAATTCCGATAAGCTCGAATTTTGCGCGATACCTAGTGCTTCCCCCTCCGCACCGCCGAGGGAGTAGAAATACTCTTTCCAAAACATGAAAAAATTAAATGGACAAACGAAAAAGAAACTGTAGACATCGAAGAATTCACAATCTGATCACAGTATTGATACGACTTAAGAAAAACAAAGCCCCAGGACTCGATGGTATTACACCCGAGATACTTAAAGTAGTGATAGAAACAATACCAGAGTATGTACTAGAAGTATTTAATCTCATTCTAAGAACAGGTGAATTTCCAGATATATGGAAAGTTGGAAAAGTTATTTTGCTTTTGAAACCAAACAAACCCAATCTAGAACCATCATCGTACCGCCCATTGTGTCTTTTAGACACCTTTGGGAAGTATCTAGAAAGTATGATAGTGAATAAACTAAATAAAGAGCTAGGAACTAACGGATTATCCCATCATCAGTTTGGATTTAGACAAGGGCGATCAACAATAGATGCAATACAAAGAATCTACGATTTAGCTGATCGTGAAAGAAAACAGAAACCAAAAGAAAGAAGATTATGCCTGTTACTAGCTTTTGATGTGAGAAATGCTTTTAATTCTGCTCCCTGGCTCAAAATAATTGAAAAATTAAAAGAAAAAAACATTCCACCTTACCTAGTGCGCATTATCCAAAGCTACCTATCAGAGAGGCAGATTGTTTTAGACGACATCCAGATGGACATGACAGCAGGAGTTCCGCAAGGTAGCGTGGCAGCGGCAGTACTGTGGAATGTCCTCTACAATGGTGTGTTGAGACTGCAGATGCCAGCTGGCGTTCACCTCACTGCATACGCAGACGACTTAGCAATGGTTGTACTCGCTAAAGATGAAGAGGCATTAGAAAGGACAGCAGACATCAGTACGAACAAGATATGTACATGGATGAACCAAATGGGACTCCAGCTAGCACCTGAGAAGACTGAGGCAACCTTACTCATTGGCAGAAAAAAGTGCAAACCAATAAACATAACTCTGTTGGGGGCTACTATAAATTTAAAAGATCACATTAGGTACCTAGGCGTAATACTGGACAAGAGGTTAAACTTTCACCCACATATAGAATACATAGCAGAAAAAGCCAGTCGGGTCTCAAACTCACTCACTAGAATTATGCCTAGACAAGGAGGAGCAACACACTTTAAGAGGAAACTTTTAAATAATGTAATTGATTCAATCATCTTGTATGCTGCTCCAATATGGGGAAACGCCCTGAAAATCAAAAGAAATAAAATGAAACTTGACTCAGTACAACGAATAATGCTACTCAGAATTTGCAGAACCTATAGAACAGTCTCAACAGAAGCTCTACAAGTCATAGCAGGAGTTCCACCAGTTGATCTCATGGTTGAAGAACGATCAAGAAGCTATAAATGTAACAGCAAAGAAAAGGAAGAAGCAAAAACTTTAACACAAAGAAAATGGCAAGAAAGATGGAACCTGGCCACGAACGGTTCATGGACCAGGAAACTTATTCCTAATATTCAACCATGGAGAGACCGACAGCATGGAGACGTTAGTTACCACATGGCCCAAATCATCTCGGGCCACGGATGCTTCCAATCATACCTGGAACGATTCAAGAGGATCAACTCCGACATCTGTATGTTCTGCAGTGACGTGGACACAGCTGAGCATACCTTTTTCATTTGCAACAGATGGAAAACACAAAGAGATGAGATGGAGGCACAGATTGGACTACAGCTCAACGCAAACAACCTGATCGAGCAAATGATGAAGACAAAGGAATCATGGAACATCATTGCCAGATGTATGAACCAGATCATGCGAGCAAAAGAAGACGAGGAAAGGAGAAAGAAAGCCAGTCGTAACAACTAGCTTCAATTCCTTTTCCTTTTTACAAATGTCTATATATATAATAGAGTGTAATACAGGAAACAGCCAATCCTTGTGCTTGGACTTTTCCTCTACAATAACAAGAATGTACTTATAAAAATTACTAATGTTTAATAAGCTGTAAAAGAGGAAGCAGTCAACATAGAACTTTGCTTTGTACTATATCAATAGTTATAAAATACTTCCGATTTCTAATATTAGAAATTTCTCGGAAGTAATTTATATTATGAAGATGTAAATAGAAAAAACAATGAGTTAGATGTTGACTTTTTCCACTTAAATTTTGTCATTAAAAAAAATTGTAAATTTGTGAAGTTATTATAATAGATGAAGCGAGTTACTTCGAAGTAATGCCTCGGCGGTTTCGAAGTAACCTGTAAAAAAAAAAAAAAAAAAGAGGGGAGGCATACTACGGGATGGGCAATTGGGCAGGCTACAACACAGTGAAACACTCATCTTTTTTTTACGAGGGAAAGTAGTAAAAAAAAAACGGTACAAATTCCGATAAGCTCGAATTTTGCGCGATACCTAGTGCTTCCCCCTCCGCACCGCCGATTCCCATATGAAGATGTTCATTCCCAGCGAATGGAGGGTAAAACCCCCGTCCTGTATACCTCAAGTTAGGACGTTAAAACCAAATAGAATCAATGGACATGAAAGGAGCCTAGACATTGGATCTGGGCGTCCAAATAATCCTCTCACCATCGTGATTTAGGTATCTGTCCCTATCTCACGGACACGGAATTATAATTATTATGCAAGGGTTGGCTAATTTTTTCTCTGTTTTTAGTCCATATGCGAGACACTGGTCTTCTCCCTGTTGAACGTCCCCCAGCTAATTTAACTAACACATTAGTTTTGTATCTTTCACACAACCTGATATCATCAGAGAAACTTGGATATAAAAGTATCATTTTAAAGTCAGATTTACCATGCATGCTAAGGAGGACATTAACCTCTTCATAAGAGCAATCTATAGAAAAAAAGAGGTTTTAAGAGACAAAAATTCGAGTTCCCAAAGTTCTCTTAATTTGAGTTTATGACCACATAATAGTAAGACTAGGTGGTTGAGCATTTTGAGCGTATTATTATTATATCCGGGTTCGACTGTTTGAGAACCTACAAAACCGTTAGTTAAAACGCAACCACGTAGTTCTCAACTTCAAACGACTCTCTCCCTCTTTGTGAAGAGAATAACTGAGAATGCAAATGTCCAAACTGTGAATGTTAACGTCAACACAAGTTGGATATTAAAAAAAAAATAAAAATTCTTCAAGACTCCCCAGGATGTTACAAAAGAAGGAGGAGAGGAGAAGGAGTAGAAAGAGAAGGAGGAGGAGTAGGAAGAGAAGGGGGAGGACAATCAGGAGGAGAAAGCGAAGGAGCAGGAGGACAAGGTGGAGAAGACGGAGGAGGAGGAGGAGGAGGAGGAGAAAAATATGGAAAAAAGAGGAGGAGAAGGAGAAGGAAGAGGAGGAGAAGGAAAAAAAGATGGAAAAAGAGGAGGAGAAGGAGATGGAAGAGGAGGAGGGAGAACGAAAGAATTCAAAGCATTGTGAAAGAACAGAACAGGACACAGCTGGCTCGAAGAGAGAATATGGGAGGGAGAGAATACGAAAGAGGGAGAGAGAGAAAGGTGTGGGGGGGCGTAGAAGAAGAGAATAGGGCATGGATGGTAAAAAGAGATAATACAAAGAGTAGAGGGAGGGAGGGATAGAGAATAGGGAGGGAGGGAGAGAGAGAGAGAGAGAGAGAGAGAGAGAGAGAAAGAGAGAGAGAGAGAGAGAGAGAGAAAGAAAGAGAATGAGAAAGAGAGAGAGAGAGAAAGAGATAGAATGAGAGAAAGAGAAAGAGAATGGAGAAAGAGAAAGAGAGAGAGAGAGAGAGAGAGAGAGAGAAGAGAGAGAGAGAAGAGAGAGAGAGAAAAAAGAGAGAGAGAGAGAATGAGAGAGAAGGAGGAGGAGCTGTCAACTGAGGAATTTCTGGAATGATAACGAACGAATAAAAGGTAACGTAACTATTTTAGGAAAAGAGGAGGAGGAGGAGAAGGAGGAGGAAGAGAAGAGGAGAAGGAGGAGGAAGAGACGAGGAGAAGGGCGAAGGTATTGCAGGAATGGAGAAAACACAAAAAAATGATAAAAAAGGAGAGGGTGATGCTCAGAATGGTAGGGAATATGAAAAGAATGTCAAAGAACAAAGGAGTAAATATTTCGGGACTGAACCACCCTCTCAGTTGCTACTAATTTTTCAGGTTCTCATTTTTCCTCACGAGATATGAGTGGACCCCGAACATCCAAGTACAGAGCAGAAAAATTCGTGCCCCACTGGTGACCGAAGTCAGGTGTAACCACATGCGTGCAATGCCTAGTGCGCTAACTCACTCGACCACGGTGACTACCAAAATGTGTACTTTAAAAAGAGTGTTTTGTGTTTACCATAAAAACATTCAGAATATTACAAGAAATGTGTATATTACAGTACCTATTTGTAATAGTTAGTTATCATATTAGTGTCAGTCACTTTCGTGATATCACAACTACTCAAACTCGCTTCACTAAATCTACGCTGAAACCGGGACTTGAACCACCGACCTCCAGGTTACAAGTACACCGCCTTATCGATCAAGCTACTAATGATGGTTTTACTTGTAATAGAAAAACAGCGTTATAAAGACACGGAGAAGAATAAAGAATAGAACAGAAAGAAGATTAGGAATGTTGTGAATGGGAAAAAAATGAGATGTTTTTCCTTCTCATTCTTCTTGACATTTTGTTTATCCTCCTCTTTTCCTCTCCCTTCTCCCTCTATTCCTTCCCCTCCAATACTTTCTTTACCTTCTTGACATTTTGTCTCTGTGCCTCTTTTTCCCCCCTCTCTCTCTCTCTCTCTCTCTCTCTCTCTCTCTTTCTCTCTCTCTCTCTCTCTCTCTCTCTCTCTCTCTCTCTCTCTCTCTCTCTCTCTCTCTCTCTCTCCCTATTCAAATTCCCCTCCAATATTTTCTTTTTCTTCTTGACATTTTCTCTCTCTTCCTCTTTTTCCCTCTCCTCCTCTATCTCTCTCTCCTTCAGTCCCCCCTCCTCCTCCTCTCTCCCCCTCATCCCTTGTTGTAAAGAGTATTCCTCTTCTCTAATATTTCCAACTTCTTTTTGATAATTTCTCTCTCTCTTTTCACTCTATCTTCGAGAACTGATCTGTTTTTTCTTCTTTTTTAAAATGAGTTTTTCACAGCCGTTTTTATTTTGTAGCCATAAAACAGGAGCTACTGTAGACTCTTGTGGTCTGTATTGTAGCCTGCCCGATTGCCTGTATAACATTAGTATGCCTTCCCTCTGATGGGCGAGAAGAGACACAGCACTCAGGTGCTGTGTCAACACGACGAAGGTTATACAAGCAACTGGAATGAAATTTCGACATTTTTTTCGTCAGTTCTGATATTCGAACCCGGGACCTTTTGCATGGGGAGCGAGGATCTTTCCACTCAGATAATTTACCATTCACAATTCATGTTTCTTCCTCTCTAATATTTGTCTTTTCTTCTGGACATTTTTTTTCTCCCCCTCACAATAAAATTCATGTATTCATGTTTCTTCCTCTCTACTAATTCCGCTTTTTTTCTTGACCTTTGTTTTCTTCTTCATATTACAAATCCGCCGCCTTGTCGATCTCAAACCTACTTGGCGTCGGCATTGTTCAACCTCATGGTTGAGGTTGAATGAATAGTATAAATAATTCAAGTTGATTTTTGGAAAAATCACATTAGATCGTCTCCACTCCCCGCATACGATCGATCGAAAGGAAGACAATGCCCTTGGCATTAGCACCGCCCTTGATCAAGTTTTGTTCTAATAATCTCATTTTCTATGTATTGTATATATTCTATGTATATAAATCTTGATCAAATATGTTTAGTAATAGAATCGACAAGCAGGCCTATCTTCTCTCCTGGAATCGACAACAATGCCAGGATGTGGTTCTATCACACAATGGGCGGGGCTTTCCTATCATTCGGGAATGAACCACTATAACATATTATGTCCATGCGAACATATAATGTAATATATGAAAAGAAATCCGTTTTTTTTTTTGCTTCTATTTCCACAAATAGCGTAATGGGACTTCCTGTCTCGAGCCGATAGTCTAAATAAAGCACTACTATACTATACTAATTGATAATTTTTGTTGTTGTTGTTGGATTTTTTTCCTGTCCATCCGACCTCTACTGGACATATAATTTTTATCATTAATGTCATTATTTATTGCACAGACTGATAGTGGCCATCGAAACCCGGAAATGCACACCCATATTAGGTATCAATAAAAAATACACTGGAGGCTCTGTATTGTGTAACGGCTCAGAGTATTATAAAAATTATTACGTGGTCACAAACTCTAATTAATGAGGAAAATACATGCACTAGCTCAGATTCGAACCAACAAATCCCTACGCTACCTGGATTACTAGACTAGCGCGTTAACCACTTGACTACCAGTACAACTCGTAGATACAGATTAATTTCAGGACCTCTTTTAGTTCTCAGTGCTTCGGTCGAATATTTCGGGTCTTGACCTCCTGACCTTTTCAATTAACTAAAATTAAGACATTCTAAGTCAATTGGCGGCCTAATACCTATTGGATGAGACAAAACCCTACCCGACCTATTGTTTGGTCGTACACTAATGCTCAAGACTCTCTCTCTCTAAGGTCAAAGCGTCGCGTCGGTCTGGTAATCCAGAGATCGAGGGTTCGAAACCCAGCCGGGACATGACAAGTTATCTTTTCCCATTTGGTATGTTATGTTGACCACAATTAATACGTCGTGGACTTATTATTATTATTATATTAAGCTTTATTAGGTAGAACAAAAAAAATATACAGTAGAATACAATGAAATAAAAAGAAAAACAAAAAGATTAAGCAAATATACAAGAAGAAAAAAAGGAGAATGAGGTTAATGTCCTACCTAAAGGACGGGGTTATTGCTTGTGGCAATCTCTTCCACCCAACCCTTACTGTTGGAGAATAATGGGACTCATTAGTCCTAATCGGGGGAAGTATAAATATTATTATCACAGGGCCGTAATTATGAACAGAGGACTGAAAGAGAACGGATTTGAAGAGTCACCCATCGAAGTCCTGACCTCGCTGGACGTTGCTGAACTTAAGTGACACAACGAGAACTGGTGTATTCAACATGCCATTGACGCCGACAACGCGTTTTTTTAGAGTAGTTGTTCCCCAGAATTGCTTTCGAATTACTTCAGGGCACTTTACCTTTACATCCATGCCATTCCGGAAACGGAAAAACTCGGTCAGAATTTTTGCTCCGCCCAGGATTCGAACCCGCATCCTCCGGGTCAGCAACCAATATACTCTTAACCACTGATATACGGAGGTCGGCGTCGACTTCAAAAAGTTTTTTTAATATTATTCTGCAATCTTCCTTCAAAGGATTTTGATGAATAAATAAAATAGGGCCAAGCTGAGATTTCAAAACTTTTCTTTTGCCAACTTTATTCAACTCATCAATTTTATTTTTTTCAATTTATTTTATTCGCTTGAATAAAATAAATTCTTGGGTTTTTGTTTTTGAGTAAAAAATGATATTGCCTTATTTTTACTGCCCGATCAGGTCTCCATAGGACATCAGGACAATGAGTTCCATTATTCCAGCAGTAAGCCCAAGACGCATTATGACAGTCCAGAAATAGTGAGTCCAATATAGCAAAAAGATTGTTTATTTCGTAATGGGTTGATCGATATCGATAAATTATTAACGTCCCTAGCCATAATAGACTCGCTAAAAGTCTATTATGAATAATAGAACGATAACTAATCTTATTTATACTGCAGAGCCATTATTAGGTGGTGAAATTCTCTGTAAAGTGGTCAAATTAAATATGTGGTCAGTAAATAAGGTAAAAATGATACATTGAGTGGGATTCAAACCAGCGAGTACCTACATTACAAGACAACCAATGCCGCATATTCGACTAGTATCGAATATTTACGTATCACTTCCATTCATCATTTCAAGTACTCCTGCTAACATGCATCGAGCATGATGTTCGATAAACTCTTAAAATGTTACACTCTTACGTGTAAATTCAAACCTTATCAATCTGATACGATGGTATAATATTATAATAGCAGATAATTTAGTAGACATTATATCGAATACTGGGTGAAATTAAGTAAACAAATCGTGTATATGCTGTAGAGACAGTTTTACTTCCGAGAAATTTTTAATATCATCGTATTCCTTTTTTGAAAATGATGCTCCGATTTCAATGTTTTACATTAATTGTATTTCTAGACATTTTCTACAATGTGAGGAAGTGTTGTGTATACCAAATCACGAGGAAGTATTGTGTCCATCTGTCCATTGTTGGCAGTATATATTTTAGAGTGGTGATTTTCGTGGAAAGTCATATCATAAGAGCTGTGAACTGGACTGGTCTTACATAACAGAAGGAGACTTGGTGCCAGATTTGGAGTCATTTGGCCAAGCCGTTTCGGAGTTCTGTTGATTATAAATGAATCAATGTAAATCAATTTTTTCAACACTGAACAGAAGATTCTATTATCTATATTTGAAAAAAAAGTATGTAAGAAATGTTCTATAGTAAAAGAGAAAGAATTAATCTAAGTGGACACTATCCCTTAAGAAGCCTCTAGGGGATATTAAAAAAAAAAAATGTAAATGAAATTTATATAAATATTAAGAGCGGAATTAATAGTTTAATAGACGTTTTTCTAATACCTCTGTAGAGCTAAGTCTAGATTTTGCGTATTGTCTTAGATGGGGAAAACCAATGCTAAGTTATGACTTAAAATAATAATGTGTTTCTTTGTGATATTATATAACAATATCAGTGGGTAGCAAAGAATTATAGGACCTTTCCGTATCTTTAATATCCCATTATCTTATTTTTGCGTATAATTCCGCCACTGGTCGCTGCTAACATTAAAGCACCTACTCATTTTTCCTCGAGAGGTATGAGTGGACCCCGAACACACAAGTACAGAGCAGAAATCCTGACCCGCTTGGGATCGAACCCAGGTCAGCGTGCATGGGTGCAATGCCTAGCGCGCTAACTCACTCGGCCACGGTGACAACTATGACTTGATAACTCCATTTTGTCTATTGTCCCGTCCCGGTAGCTCAGTGGTAAAGGCGGCACTCTGTGACTCCAGAGAATCCAGATGTCGTGGGTTCGAAACCCAGCCGGGACACGACAAGTTATCCTCAGATTTGGGATTTTTACCACATAATAATATGTCTTGGGCTTACTGCTGGAATAATGGGACTTTAATAGTCTTAATCGGGCAGTATAAATAAGGCGATATTTTTTTATTTTATTCTATTTATTTTATTAATTTCGCCCCAAGATATTGTGTACTTCCGAGCACCTAGCATGGAATAGGAATCACGAGGAATAGTCCTCTTCAATATTTTGCCATAGAGTAGAAGACAGGAGAAAGAGTCTGAGCTCTTCTTATTTCACGTCTGATTAGAGACGTGATGTCTCGCACGTGACATTACACAACACGTCATAAAACATAAATATGGGAGCCGTGGTAGAATATAGTATAGTAGAGTAGTGCTTTTTTATTTGAACGAAGCGAACCGGAGCTGACCTGGTCACTGAAATTCACTTTTTTGGAACCGGACCGACGAAAAATCCTGACCGGTCCGTTCGCTCGGTCATGGCTTTTGGTTTGATAAGAAGAAGAAGAAGTGGGTCATTTCAAATGCAAAATGTAAACAAACACCGATAGCTTTAATGTAAATAAACCTGAGTCCCAAAAATCACTTTTTTTAATCTTGAAATTTTGGTTGACCAGAGTTGACCGTTCGGTCTTGTCCAGGCTTTTCGGTCAATTAAAAAAAAAGTTTTTAGTCGTCTTCAAGACCGAGTCCCAAAAATCAGTCGTCGTCTTCAGTCCCATTTCGCTAACAGTTCTAATATTTTCATGTGTCTGGCGGGGGGACTTTAAACAGGGAGAAGACCAGTGTCTCGCTAGAGGACTAAAAACAGACCAACCCTTACAAGCCAGGCTAGCTTGCAGTTCCTCGAGAGTTTAATGGGTTATAAAGAAAAAGTCCAAGTCCTCATGATGGTTGATCGCACATAGAAATATGTAATTCAGGACGAGCCAACTTTAAAATAAAGAGGACTGGAGACGATCGTTCCCCCCTCAAGCTGTAGACAAGAACTACTTGCTACAACAACAACATATCTTCATGTTAAAGACAATCCTCAAGTGAGTATCACCCTATCATTCGCTCCTGGAACATGACCCTTATCATTTTATCACTCATTTATTGCCCAGTAATCAAATTCACAGCCCGTACATGCATCATTCTATTATCTCTCAGTTTCTTTAGTATATTTTGTTATAGATATAGTCAAATATACTTTAGTACATTAGTTCTCAGTTTCTATAGATATACTTGTATTATTTTCGTTGTGGCATGTGCCAGTCAAATTGTAATTGCTTTTTGTATTACAAACCATATCATGATTATATCACTCAGTTTCTAATACATTACGTTGAACTTGGATAAGCAGAATCGCTGGGGACCAACCTTTTTTATTAGATAATAGCTAGTATTATAAAAAGCTCATTTAAGGGCTCAACTTTTGGAAAATTTGGATGGCGCATTACCGTTTTGAGCCAGTCTTTGGTAACCATGCAGAAAAACATTGGTAACCATGCAAACTGTAACCAAATTTTCAATACAAATTTTTGTCGGCGCGGGGGTTCGAACCCGGGACCTTCCGCATGACGAGCGAGTAGTTAACCACTGAGCTATTCGTGCGCTCTTTTTATAGTATATCATCTCCTCGTGCAGGGAAAATGATGATGAATTCCTATTTTATTCTCAACATACATATAAAATCCTATGGAAATCAAATGGATTAGGATGAATGAACATAAAGTGCTTTAGGCCGCATAAAAATTAGAGTGCTTTAGGCCGCATAAAAAAATAAATTCGACACAGTACAGAGTTCACACATTACAGAATGTGTATACATTCAATCAATTATATGATGTACATTTTATAGTTTCTCGTTTCCCATGGAGGATAGAAATGTCCAATAATCGAATTAGCCCCGCTGACCTCAAGGGTCAAGAATGGGTATTCAGACTCAGATCTTTCAATTTGATCTTAGGGCGGCTTCACACAATTTAATATATTCACTTAAAGAAAAAGAGAATTAAGTATTTTTTCAATAATAATTTTAAATAATAAGATTTTTTTTATGATTTTATTTGTGGTGAAGCACAAGACCTCTTCACAATTTTTTGTGGGTAGCGCAGCATTACTAAGAGCCTCCTTCACATTTCGAATTATTCAATTACATTTATTTCTTTTTACTCTGGTAATGCCGCCACTGGTCGTTACTCATACAAGTAACTACTCATTTTTCCTCACGAGGTATGAGTGGACCCCGATAAGTATTGGGGTCCATAATAAGTATTGAGTATTGAAAGATACTGGATCATTGTCGGCGGCAATCTCTGCCACCCAACCCTTCATTCAGAGAACCAGACGAAGACCGGGGTCTCACTGAGCGCCAACATTCTGTTTCAAAACGTTGCGAAGCGTTTTTTATAAGCTTTATTAGGAGGACAAAGTACAATGGTAACAGTATAAAATTAAAAAAAAAAAAGAAAAAAAAAAAAAACAACAAACAAACAAATGACAAAATAAATAAGTAAAAAAGAAAATAACAATAATGTCCTATCTAAAGGGCGGGGTTATTGCCTGTGGCAATCTCTTCCACCCAACGGAGCGTTTCACGCTCCGCTCTTCGTTTAGATGTTGTTCTTCAAAATTCGGCCCAACGTGTTGCGCCCATCAGTGGGATCCGACTGAAAGGAATCGTACAACTTCGGCTTACCTCGTAAGGAATCGTATAACTTCGACTTACCTCGTAAGGAATCGTATAACTTCGGCTTACCTCGGCGGCTGGACGAATTCGTCTTGGACGGCGTGATGGTGACGGGCGATCCATTCTTGGAGAGATCGTTCAGCAGGTACTGCTCCTCCGGTGGTGCACTGCCGCCTGACTTGCGTCGTGACGTCAGCGTGTCTGCGCGACTCATGCTGACTGAACTGTCTGCAAGAGCGGAGAGAGAGAGGAGAAGGGGTTACTGCTGACTCATGCTGACTGATCTGTCTGCAAGAGCGGAGAGAGAGAGGAGAGAAGGGATTACCTACTGAAAAATTTCCGCCTGACTCATGCTGACTGATTTGTTCTAAAGAGCGGAGAGAAGGTATTACCTACTGAATGATTTCCTGCAGGCTCATGCTGACTGAACTGTCTGCAAGAGCAGAGAGAGAGAGAGAGAGAGAGAGAGAGAGAGAGAGGAGAGAGAGAGAGAGAGAGAGAGAGAGAGAGAGAGGAGAGAAGGGATTACCTACTGAATAATTTCCTGCAGACTCATGATGACTGATCTGTCTGCAAGAGCGGAGAGAGAGAGAGGCGAAGGGGTTACCTACTGATTTATTTCCTGCAGACTCATGCTGACTGATCTGTCTGCAAGAGCGGAGAGAGAGGGGTGAAGGGATTATCTACTGAATGATTTCCGACTGACTCATGCTGACTGATCTATCTGCAAGAGCTAAGAGAAGGTATTCCTGCAGACTCATGCTGACTAATCTGTCTGGCAAAAGAGCGGGGAGAGAGAGAGAGAGAGAGAGAGAGAGAGAGAGAGAGAGAGAGAGAGGAGAGAGAGGAGAGAGAGAGGAGGAGAGAGAGAGAGAGAGGAGAGAAGGGATTACCTACTGAATAATTTCCTGCTGACTCATGCTGACTGATATAGCGGAGAGGAGAGAGAGTAGAAGGGATTACCTACTGAATAATTTCCTGCAGGCTCATGCTGACTGAATTGTTCTCAAGAGCAGAGATAAGGGATTACCTACTGAATGATTTCCGGCTGACTCATGCTGACTGAACTGTCCTCAAGAGCAGAGAGAAGGGATTACCTACTGAAAAATTGACATACTAGAGTGACTCATGCTGACTCAATTGGAGACTAAGGGAATCGAACAACCGACCTCCAGGTTACGAGTCCGACGCCTTATCGATCATGCAACTGAGATTGATTATCCGAGTATCTATGAATCAGTCTAATATGTCAATTATTATGGTAATAGTTCAGTCAGCATTTTAGATATTTAAAATGAAAAGGGGGAAAAATTTTTTTTTACAAAAACGAACACAACATTTCCGATTTCTAATATTAGAAATTTTCGGAAGTATATCATAACAATTAAGAAACCTGACATTACTCACGAAACAAACTTCACACTTTTATTGATTAAAACATTGCCATAAAAAGTACAGTTCACTCAATCTGTTTCCTGTTTTATAATTCACCCTGTGAAAATATATACTTACTCTAGTAAATATATATTTTACTTTTTGTAATAATAAAGACAATAAAAATTTCAACAAATATTTGTTAATAACTAATTACCATCGTCACCTCTTAACACTATCAAGAAGTAACTACTTATTAGGTATGTATGTAGTAGCATGACTACTTTTTCATGTCAGAGTATACAGACGAGGAGGTATATAAGACTGCCTGAAATGACTTGAAATTTGATATCTGTGATACGAGTAACATACTTGAAATAAAATTATATGTTACATAAATACAGGGTGGGGCAAAAGTCTGGAAACCCCTGAATAACTTTCGAATGCCTTCTTCGGTAAACTTAAAATTTTGTACGGTAAACCGGGCTAATAAGACCTTTATTTAGAGTGGGGTCGATTTTTGTTACCGGCCCCCATGTCGGGGCCAGGGGGGCCAACTTCATTTTTTTAAATACGAACCCCCACCTTGCGATACATTTTTGGAAAGGTCTTCAAATAAGAAATACATTGGTGTAAATTTTATTTTTTAAATATTATTTGTTTGCAAATGGCGTCCAACTTTGTGTATGCAGTAAAGTCTGGAAACCCCTGAATATCTTTCGAAAGGACTTTCTCAATAAATTTAACACTTTGTGTGCCAAGCCCAAAATCGTGATTTTCCCCTGGGGCCACGATACAAAGGATTGTCTCTCAATATGCTTCAAAACTAGATAGGTGAAAACCAAGCACACTCTGATCATCCTCAGGAGGCCACGCTTCAAATTCTCAATACAAAATACACAGTAGTGTGGCCCATACTGAGACACAATGCTTCAAAGAGAGGTCTAGTGTCTCTCAAAATGAGAGACGTGGCCCCAGCGGGAAGTCGCTGTCGCTCATATTGAGCGACGTGGCGCACAAAGTGTTAAAATTGTGTACTGTAATCTTTGGTAATTAGACCTTATATTAGAATTGGACCGATTTTTTTTTACTGGCCCCCATGTCGGGGCCAGGGAGGTCAACTTCATTTTTTTAAATACGAAACCCCACCTTGCGATACATTTTTGGAAAGGTCTAACTACCCCGACTTACCGTGCACAACTTTAAATTAACACAATTTTAAATTTCAAAAGATATTCGGGGGTTTCCAGACTTTACTGCATACACAAAGTTGGACGCCATTTGCAAACAATTTAATATTAAAAAAATAAAATTTGCACCAATGTATTTCTTATTTAAAGACCTTTCCAAAAATGTATCGCAAGGTGGGGGTTCGTATTTAAAAAAATGAAGTTGGCCCCCTGGCCCCGACATGGGGGCCGGTAACAAAAATCCACCCGACTCTAAAAGAAGGTCTTATTAGCCCGGTTTACCTTACAAAATTGTAATTTTAAAGAAGAAGCCATTCGAAAGTTATTCAGGAGTTTCCAGACTTTTGCCCCACCCTGTATAACATTACAATACATGTCACATGAATACCTTTTTTCGTGTCAGAGTATTTACAGACGAGTAGGACTACTTGAAAACATAAGTAATAAATGCGTTTCTTTGTGTTATTGTATCACAATTTTAGTGAATAGCGCAGAATTATTAGTGATGGGTTCGATAGCCAGAGAGGGCCGCTGGTTTTTATTGGGAAAAATGCCTCACGTTGAAAGAAAGAAAAGGTACAATATTGTGGAAACACTCACATGAGATTCGGGAAGATTCTGAGCGTCCCGTGCCTTCGAGGAGGGATCCGAGCTCTTATCAGCAGAACCAAACTTTGGAAAGTTGGTTCCCGTTAGCCAGGCACGGGATTATTTGCAGGTGCGATTTTATAATGAGGGAGGACCCGACATACACCCCCCCAGCGAAAAAAACGCGGTTTGAGAGATAAAAAACACAAGAAGGGTCCTTCCTTATTAATAAGGCACAACACAATATGAAAGAATTGAAAAAAGTAATATTAACACCATTTAAAATATAAATTAAAATTATTAAAAGAAAGTATCAAAGAAAGCTCATGATAAGATACCTAAAGTAAAATTGAAATAAAAAAACAACATTATCTTATCAAGAACCAATTTTATTTTTCACCAAACAAAAAAAAATAAAAATAAAAATTTAGACCTTTATGAAAGAAAGAAAAAATGAAAATTCGACCTTTATGAAAGAAAAAATTAATGAATATTGAAAATGGACACATGTAAACTCCCCGGTTTTTTGAAAGGTTCGTATTTCCGGTTGTAAATTCCCCCGGTAAAATATTTGATTACCTGAGGGTTTCATGGTAAATTCCCCCGATTCTGTACGTACAGGTATAAAATTGTATATTGTAGGTATGTAGGCAATCTTTTTTTCCTTATAGGCATAGCCTTCAATTAATGAACCGAGGCATGGCCTACATTGTATTTTACCTAACCCTACTATAAACCCAAGGCATGGCCTTCATTGTATTTTACCTAACCCTGCTATAAACCCAAGGCATGGCCTTCATTGTATTTTACCTAACCCTGCTATATAAACCCAAGGCATGGCCTTCATTGTATTTTACCTAACCCTGCTATATAAACCCAAGGCATGGCCTTCATTGTATTTTACCTAACCCTACTATAAACCCAAGGCATGGCCTTCATTGTATTTTACCTAACCATACTACTAACCCAAGGCATATCGAAACTTGATTACAAATATTCAATAAACTGACATTTTTGTTATTTTCTGTAGGTTGACCATCGGGGGAATTTACATTATACCTTTTTTTTGCAATCGGGGGAATTTTCATGTACCTTTTTAAGTCCCAAATTTGCAATCGGGGGAGTTTGTATGAAAGCGGGGGAATTTACAATCGCCCTTGAAAATATCTACAAAACATGAGGTAATAAATTAAGAACAGGATTAGGATGAGGTGGGAAGGACGACCAATTTAGAAACAGATCGGACCATTTCACCACTTTGGGTTTTAACCTTAACCACCCTAATCTGAGAGTCTTTACCTGGTAAGAGCTCAGACACTCGGCCTAGGGGCCAATTTTGAGGATTAATGTTGGGACATAGTATTAAAACCACATCACCAACTTTAATATTTTCAGTCTCTCTTGTCCACTTGGACCTTTGATTCAAGGAATTCAAATAATCTGAAGACCATCGTCTTTAGAAACACTGAGTGAAATGAGAAATTAACTGCCACCTTCTGGCAGGAGTGAAGACTTTATCCCGAACCTCTAGTTCAGGACGTGCCAAGAGAGGGGATCCTACCAAGAAATGTCCAGGAGATAAATAGTCAACGCCGTCATTTGGACTGTCTTGTATCGAACACAACGGTCTGGAATTGAGAATAGCTTCTATTTTAGCAAACAGTGTAGCATATTCTTCAAAGGAGAGGGGTTGATCACCTAACACGTGTCGCAAATGACCTTTGACGGACTTAATACCGGCTTCAGCTAAGCCATTGAAATTGGGAGCCCCAGGTGGGCTGAACTGCCATTGAATACACTTGGGTTGCAAATGTCGGATAATCTCGTCTTTATTTGAAATAATAAATTTATGAAGTTCGTGCAACTGAGTTGAAGCACCTCGGAAGTTAGTTGCATTATCACAAAATATTTTAGAAGGAAGAGATCGCCTCGCGATAAAACGATCAAGTGTTGCCAAAAAGGTATTTGAAGAGAGCGAACTTACGACTTCGAGATGGACCGCTTTCGTAGCCAGACACACGAATAAAGCGAGCCAACATTTGTCAACTGGTGAATTTCTTCTAGGACCAGTTTTGAAAGGGAAAGGACCTCCGAAATCTATTGCCACATTTACAAAAGGTCTTCCTTGTTCAAAACGACTAGCAGGTAAATCAGCCATATAAGGCTGAGTAGGTTTTGCCATAAACCGAACACACGAGACACATTTCTTCAGCTCATTTCTGATAAGAGATCGAGCACCTATGATCCAGAACTGACGCTGAATAAGTGATTGGACTAATCTAGGTCCACCATGAATAGTTATCATATGATAGTACCTCACAAGTAATAACGCCAAGTGCGATTTCTTAGGTATCAATACAGGGTGTTTCATACTCTCAGGTAAGGGAGCCAAGGATAAACGACCACCTACCGCGAGTAGTCCAGATTTATTAATGAATGGAGATAATGCACGCGTATTTGTAGAACACTGGTTTCCTTTCCTAACAGCTTCTAAAGTTTCGCCCATATAGAACTGCTGCGAAGTTTTCACACATAGCTCCAATGAACTTTGTTCTTCTTGTAAAGTCAGAGGACCACTCCGCTTTACATGAGGAAACCTGGTATTATAAATAAAACGTTGAATGTAAGCCATCACTCGTTGAAGCTTACTTAGGGAAGAAAAGCGTTCAATAATTGAAATCGTACTACTTGAATGAACTTGAGTTGTCAAACTAACTTGAACCTCTTTTTGTTTTAATTCAGGAATATCTGCCTGAGGCAGTGCCGCACGTTGAGGCCATTCCTTAATTTCCTTTTCAAGAAAACTAGGACCTCGAAACCACAAGTTATTATTAACTAATTGACTCGGAAGTAGACCACGACTAGCTGGATCTGCGCTGTTATCCTGCGAGGCGACATGACGCCAAGAAATACGTTTAGTTAACTCCAGGATTTCCACAACCCTGTTAGCCACAAACGTTTTCAATAGATGAGGTTGCACAGTCAACCATGAAAGGACAGTAGTACTGTCAGAAAACAAGTAGATATTATTAATCTTTAACTTGTCTGTGAGAAAGGAAAGAGACTTTATTACTCGGGCCAATAATAGAGCAGCACAAAGTTCAATTTTATTAATGGTTAATTGTTTTAAAGGAGAAACTTTAGTTTTAGCACGAATAAGATGAGTTTGGACATTACCTTCCAGGCTCATAACACGAAGATAGACCACTGCACTGTACGCTACGGAAGATCCATCTGCAAATCCGATGAGATCGATTGAACTGACATTGTCTCTAAGTACATATCTTGGAATATGAATATTTTCAATTAGGGAAATTTCCAGCATGAAAGTTTTCCACTTTTCCTGTAAGTGATTAGGAAGCACTGTATCCCAAGACATGTCTTTATTCAACCAAATTTGTTGCATAAATATTTTAAGCCATACAGTAACAGGACTTATAAATCCGTTTGGATCATACACGGAAGCAATAACGCTTAATATTTTGCGTTTTGTTAAAATGGAAAAATTACCTGGATTTACACGAAAGAAAAAGGAATCACTCTTTGGTGACCACTGTACACCCAACACTTTGAGTGCGTCAGTGTCACCCAATAAATGAATATTTTCACACATATCAGCAGGTAAGTCTGCTAATACTTCTGGGTGGGAGGATGCCCATTTACGTAAATGGAATCCGCCTTTGGACATTAAAGAGATTAACTCTTCTTTTAAAGCACACGCCGCTGGAATAGAATTACTTCCACTAACTACGTCGTCTACGTACACTGAAGTGTTCAGAACTTCTGCGGCACCAGGGAACTCACTACCTTCATCCTGCACAAGTTGTTTAATGACTCGTTGAGCAAGAAAAGGGCTAGGAGGTAACCCAAAAGTAACGGTTTTTAGTTCGTATTCCTGCATGGTCCCTATATCATCTTGCCAAAGAATATGCTGATACTTGCAATCTTCTTGCGCTAACCAAATACACCGATACATGCCTTTGACATCGCATAGAAGTGCAACTGCATTTAACCGAAACTGGACTAGCAAGTTACTAATATTAGATTGTAGTTTAGGGCCTACCATCAAGGAACTACCGAGCGATTGCTGTTTGGAAACCGCTACACCAGGATCATAGACGACTCGTAAAGGAGTACTAGAACTTTCCTTGTAAACTGCAAAATGAACCAACAAGAAAGGTGAGGGGTTCTCAGCTAGAGCCATGTGCCCTGCCTCAAGATAGGAATTTAAATTTTCAGAATATTGAATTTTCATGTTTGGATTTTTATCTAACTTTACCTGCAGATTTTGATATCTCTTAATAGCAATGGCCCGGTTCGATTCTAGCTGTGGTTCTATATTTTCTTTAAATGGAAGTCTCACGATATATTTACCTGAGATATCACGTTTATGTGTTTCACGAAAATGTTCTTCACAGAATAAATCATCTGGAGCAGAGAGTTTTACCTCTGAGATATTCTCTAACTCCCAAAATTTTTGAATTTGATCCGACAGGGGATCACTCACCGAGGAAATGAAAAGAGAGGTTACCTTGGTATTTGAAGTAGAGTTGGGATCGCTTACTTTCCCCATAAGTAACCATCCGAAATAACTAGGAATTGCTGAGGGGGACCCAGGAATAACAGGGAAGCTTGATACCATAATATCAGCATAGTACTCTGCCCCTAACAATAAGTCAATTGAATTACTTACCTTCTCTACACCTGAGAAGTAGTAATTTGGATCAGCTAGTTTTAAGTGGCGGAATTTTGCCAAAACTTCAGCTGGAACACTGTGAGAAATATCTGTAGCTATTTTTGGTAGCACAGCAGCACGGATATGAAGTGGTTTTACTTCATTTGAACACACCTGATTGTGAGGTAATACAACACATTGTACCTCACCTTTAGCACGAATAGAGGTTTGAGAACCAATACCTGAAATTTGGAACACACACTTGTTTCTAGATAAACCAAGATTTTGAGCCAAACTTTCAGATACCGCGGAAATTTGAGAACCTGGATCTATAATACACCTAGCAGTATGCCACTGCCCAACCGCGTCCTGTATCTGAACAGTTGCGGTGCCTAGTAGAACGGAATGCGGCGCTTGCGCTACGCCACTGAGAACATTGGAATTAGAACTGGAAGTCGAACCTACGTTCTCCACGTGAGAAGTAGACTTCTTACAGTCCGGAGGATGAAGTAGAGTATGGTGCCTCGTACTGTTACACACACGACACTTGTAGCTAGAAGTACACTCAGAAGAAGAGTGATGAGCACTGAAACACGAAAAGCACAACTTTTGATCTTTGATGATCGAAAAGCGCTTAGAAGAGTCACACTTTATAAATTTAGGACAGCTTGAAATTTTATGAAAAGGTTGATTACACAACGGACATTGGTTTCTGCCAGAACTTTGCACATTAGAACTAAAATTTTGCTTATTCACCGAGTCTTGCAGTGTTACAAAAGAATTTTTGAAAGTAGGTTTACTGGACGCACTGATATTATTCATGGAACTTGGGACTGAAGTGACTTCTAGTACAGAACACCTTCCTTTTATGAAGGTAATCAGCTGATCAAAAGAAGGAAACTCGACTGACAAATTCTCGGTTTCAAATAATTTTCTAGTGTTCGGATCTAACAGGTTTAGACCTAAATACAAGAGGATAAATTCACCAAGATTCCTGAGGTTTAAACCTTTAAGACTCTCAACAGAAATATTAATTATGTCTAAGAATGATCGGAGTCCTGCAAGACTTTCAGTTTTCAAAGGTTGAAAATTTAAAATTTTATGCAAATGAGAACCAGCTATAAGCCTTTTATTATAGAACCTCTCTACTAGAGTTCTATAGGCTATAGGATAATTAGCTGACACAAAAGCCACATGGTCAACACAAGCTAAGGCTGAACCTTTAAGAAAGGATTTTAAATAACTGAATTTTTCTATATCACTAAGATCAGTATTGGAATGAACGAGCTGGTCATATAGGCATTTCCACGTTTGAAATGCCGTGGGGTCACTTTCAAAGCAAGGAATAGACAGAACAGGCAGTTTTACCTTGCTCTGGGGTGGCTGAGGTGGCGGAGGATTGCTAGGAGGTTCAGGAGTATCGTGTTCTTTTAATGAAGCCTCATATGCCTTAATGTTATAATATAAATCATCAAAGGCATTTGCCCACTGAGATGTGTCAGTTGCCTTGCTTCCAGCAGGTAACTTAAGATTCAACTGATTGACAGAATCTATAACATTTTCATATTTTGCATAAGTTGAATCAATATCTCTAATCCTAACCAGAAAATCTGCTTTCTTAGCCTCCCCACCCGCAATACAGTCAGAACAATTTTGTAACCTCCGGAAATATCTTTCCCTCAAAGTTATTTTATATGCTATTTGTTCTTCAATCGACATTGTATTAATATAGTTATGAAATTATGAAATGAAAATATAGCTTTACCTGATTTAAAATTAAAAAGAAAACACGAAAAAATCTTTGAATTTTTTTTTTAAAAAGGACAATAAAAGTAATAATGGAAAGAGCTCACCAAATACAGTGGGGTCTGCGAGAACCGTTCACCATGAAAGAAAATCTATGAACTATGGAAACTGAAAAATAACACTTATCACCAGAGCTTTCTTTACACAATAATTATTGACAACTAGAAAAGCTTAAACGTTAAATAATAATGGTTACATAATTATTAATGAAAATAGAAAGGAATTATAATTCAAGTATAAAAAAAAGCCAAAATTGAGAACTATTATTTGAGACAAAACTATTTTTAGTTATTCATGATTATACAAAGAAATTACTCAAATGCATTAAGAAATTAAAATAATAAGAAAAATTTACAACAAGATTGGAAAATCAAAGCACGTCTTTGTTACATAATAAAATTGTAGGTACCACCTATTAAGTAAAAAAAATTATATTGAAAAGTTGAAGTTGAAATTAAAATTAATAACTAATTAGTCTCTCTCAAACAGCGATTTTTTATTTATTTAAATTTAATTGAGATCACTCCCCCAAAAAAATTAATCCGGCCCGAAGGACCAAATTTGATGGGTTCGATAGCCAGAGAGGGCCGCTGGTTTTTATTGGGAAAAATGCCTCACGTTGAAAGAAAGAAAAGGTACAATATTGTGGAAACACTCACATGAGATTCGGGAAGATTCTGAGCGTCCCGTGCCTTCGAGGAGGGATCCGAGCTCTTATCAGCAGAACCAAACTTTGGAAAGTTGGTTCCCGTTAGCCAGGCACGGGATTATTTGCAGGTGCGATTTTATAATGAGGGAGGACCCGACAATTAGACTTTACCATTTACCATATCTTTAAAATTCCAATATCTTATTTTTTCCTATAATTCCGCCACTAGTCGCTGTTAACATTAAAGCAGCTACTTATTTTTCCTCACGAGTATGAGTGGACCCCGAACATCCAAGTACAGAGCAGAAAAAATCCTCCCCCGCTGGGGATCGAACCCAGGTCACCGTGCGTGCAATGCCTAGCGCGCTAACTCACTCAGCAAAGGTGACTATTAAAAACATAAGTATAACATTACAATATACATATCACATGACTAGTTTTTTCACGAGTTACGAGTAACATTCTTGAAATTGTATGTTACATAAGTATAACATTACAATACATATCACATGACTACATTTTCATGTCAGAGTATTTACAGACGAGTAGGTATATAAGACTACTTGAAATGTGATATAATCTCTTCGTTACGCCTAGAATAACGCTGGATGAAAGAACTCGTAAAACATGAGGTAATAAAACAAACACACACGCGCACACACACATACTCACGCACACACACACATACACTCACACCACTTGACATCAAATATCACAGAGACAGCAGAAAATGTCAGCAAGGGTTGGTCGAAAATTTCTGAGACAAGACGAAGTAAAAAATGAAATATGTACATTGTTTTTTTAAGTCAAACCATCGAATACGTATATGCCATTTTTAGTGCCTTCATGATATTAAATTCGGAATTTTATAGAGAAAAATTCATTAATTAGTATATATTCGAACTGATATAATATATCCGCGCCATCCACTTCAAACCTTCCACTACAAGTAAATTACCAAAAGCCAGCGTCATTTAGTCACTCAAGTTAAGGAATGTCCAGCGAGGCTAATACTTGGATGGATGACTGTTCAAATTCGAACCCTCGTGATGCTAGTGGCTATATCCGGCCCCACTCAGCCTGGGTGAGGTTAATTTGAGTAGCTGGTTTGTAAGTTTCCAGCGAAAAGAGGGTAAAACCCCTCGTCATATGACCCCTCGTGATATGACCTTTTTTTTTGGCGAACCCTATATACAGGGTCCGCCAAAAAAAGGGGCCACTCAAAATATCTAAACAACGGATAGAATTTTTTCTGCTCTGTTCTTGGGTGTTCGGGGTCCACCTCATACCTTGTGAGGAAAAATGAGTAGCTGCTTGAATGAGAGCAGCGACCAGTGGCGGAATTATAGGCAAAAATAAGATAAAAAATTAAGATATAATAACACAAAGAAACACATTACTATTATTTACTCAAACCATCATCAATTTAATAAAACAAAGCAATGCATCTTTTACAAAATGCATCTCTGGACTACGGGCAGTACTCACAACCGTTAAGCCACGGGGTCTGGCTACATTAGTCAGTAATTAGGCAGTGTCAAATAAGACCTCAGGACAATTCTATTTTCAAGGAGGGAAGACTCTAGCTTCGTATGTAAATTTATTCAGATACGACTATAATGTACTGGTTGACAACGTCACTAAAACAAACCAGCCCATTTACTTATTACAATTTATTTTATGTTAATTTTAAATTGTAGATTGTAAATTATACTCTCAAAAAAAAAAAAACTTAATTACATAATCACTCAAAACAAACAAAAATGGGTCATTTGATATGTTTTTTTACAGTACTCCACATGGCCAACTGCTTTCAAAATTGTAATATTCATGTTGTACATAGGTACAAATTGTAACTTAACCTTCTAATGCCGGGTCCACACTAAGCGAACATTGTTAGCTAATTGTTAGCTAACAATGTTCGTTTAGTGTGGACCCGGCATAAAAGACACAATTTGTTGATAAAGATTAAATTTATTTCAATTGATCGATACAACTGTGTACTTCAAAGTGTTTTGTAGCTGTTTTGCTTACATAAAAATATTAAATTACTTAATATTCAAATCTCTTTTTCTTGAATCTCAATAAACAAGCCGAAAGGCTATCGTGTGTTGGGCATTATGTCAAAAACCAGAGACCACTGCCAAGAACTGATTTGTATTTATACCTACATATATGATTCATATATGTAGGTATATATGAACGACTAAAGTTTGAGTCTGACTTCTGAGCGATCCTTGAGTTACATTGAGTTGATATCCTTGGAATAAATCATGATGATATTGATAATAATGTCATTAGAAGAGCAGCTAAGAAGCTAGCCAAGACACATGGTACCTAAGATAGATTAGACAACAAAAAATAACACTGCTATGGTTGAGTGATTAAAAGAAAGAATGTTGGAACAGAGGAACCCTAGCAAATTTCTGGGACTGGATACGCGCCCACAATGCTTGTGGCGTTTCCCTTCGTAAAATAAATCTAATTTGTAATTTGGCCCTGATGTCTGCACAATAGCTAGGCCCAAGTGAAATCGAAGACAGTAACATATCCATGATATAATTTTCCAACAAGGATACTTTGTCATGTAGCTTCATAATGATATAAATGAAGAAAAAAAATAAATCATTATTTAAATCATTATTATCCTGTGTAATTTATTTTGTTTTTTATAGTTTTTAACTAATTATAATCTACCTGTATCTAATAGCATGTACCTAATTGTATAATAAAATAAATACATGATTTCAAATAAAACGTCAAGTGAAGACCAGTTGAAATTTTTCATTTGTCTCATATCCATGATATGATTTATTCCAATCACCAAAGGGTTGAGTAAACCAGGACAAACTGTAACTTGTTTCATCAGTTCAGCAGTTGAAAAAAAACACATACAGACATACACCCTTAGCATTTGCAGCAAAAAAAAGGAACAAAAATAAACAATAATATATGTTAATGAGATAATCCATTTTGTTTGTTTTTTTTTAAGGGATAATACCTTTAAAGTTCCTAAAAAAGGTATTATCTCTATGAACTTTAAAGGTACCATCTCTATAGAAAGATGAATTAGGTAACTTACAATTAGGAATTGAGATTTCCATTTGAAAAGTACTTGTGCACTATTTACCTGCTCTATGCAGGTGCACTATTTACAGTAGGTACTTGTCATACTTATGGTCAGTAGATAGCAACACTATTTACAGTAACAGAGGTTCTTCACACCGTCACAATTAGCAGTCATGCTTAATAATGAGAATTATCTTTTAGATAGCAGACACTGATTGTGCAAATAAAACTGTGCATCATTGAATTTGCTCATTTTTTACTACTAGGATGTATTACTATGTAAGTAAGTACACATCAAGTTTATTATCATTATTGAAAATATGAATTACTGTTGAGATGAAGTATGATTCTTTTATGGTGAATCAAGACCATCTTAACAATTTCTGTGGGTAGCACAGAATCACTAGGAGCCTCCTTTGCTTTTTTTAAAAACGTTACATTTTTTTTTCTTTTTTACTCTGGTAATGCCATTGGTTGTTACTCATACAAGTAATTACCTAATCAATTTTTTCCACAAGGTATAAGTGGAACCTAGACATAAAAATGTTTTACCCAGCCGGGGTTCAAAGATAGGTCATCAAGTGTACAAGCCTACTTGGTCATGGTGACTAAAAGTATTTCTTTTTTTTTTTTGTATTGGAAATTTATTCATTCACATTGGCTGATGACAGCTTGATTAAATGATTGAGGATCCTGGGCTCGAAGATAAAATCATTTTAGAGACTATTGAAAAATAAAACAAAAGAACATGTTGAGTGATTTCAAAAACTTACGGGTAAGAGTAGGTTAACTGATAAAAATTCACATTTGTGTACTTGCAGGGGTAAAATGAAGGGTAATATACATTCTGAAATGATTTTCTGTTTAATAAGTTTTGACAATGTGAGGTAAAAATCTGCCTTCTGTTATAAGTTATAACTTATAATATAATAATTAGTCGGTGTACAACTGTACATAGGATAAGTACAAATAAATACCTAAGTCCCAGTGGTGAAAGAGGTATTTAAATGGATGCCCAGAGTCTCTTTCCAGAAAGCACTCTCACTCACAAAATCCCCAAATCTCCCTTTGTTAAAATAACCCATGGTTGATGGCATGTTGTATGCACCGTTTCGTGTGGGATCACCAAAGTTAAGCAACGTCCAGCAAGGTGAAGACTTTGTGATGCTGGCATTCTGGCCCAACTCAGACTGGGTGAGGTTAATGTGGGTAGCAGGTTTGTAAGTTTCCTGTGAATGAAGAGCAAATACCAAGATATAGGCTAAAATAGCCATCTTCAGTTTAAAGAATGTGAAGAACTTGGTGTTTAATCAATAAATAAATACTACTAGAAAAATAAAATAATCCATTCTGTCTTACTTACTCATCTAACTCAATAAAAGTGCAGTTGAAAGGGAAATTTAGATATTGTGAGAGCAAGAAAGCTTTCTGGAATAAGCCCAAATAATTATTTCAAAAAAAAAAAAAAAAAAAAAAAAAAAATACTAAAAAAATCAGATTCAAACTTAGTAAGTAGGTAGGTACTAAGACCACAACTCTATAAATGCCATATTAAGTGGCAGCACCCCCAAAAAACATTTTAATCTGGCCATTCCTGGAAACTAAATAGAAACTTTCCTTAATCTTTGTTCACCAGGAAATAAATAAAGAAAATTAATTATGTGATTAGATAAGAAACATAGGAAAAACATAAACATGCAAAGATTTAGATTTACCTATCTATTAAAAGTAAAATTAGGTAGGTAGGTACCTAAAATTAATTATTGAATCTTGGAGACCACTAAACAAAGAGATAGCAAGATCTTGAAGATTTTTATTTTTTTAAAGAGAGAACCAAACCATAAAACCGGTATGAGAATTACTTACCTTAAGATAAAAGAAAAAGTGTAGGTGGTTCAATAATTTACTAAACACAGGTGATTACACATGGGAAATTAACAGGTTAAATCTTGAGTTAAGGAATCAAAAACTTCGCGAATTATAAAACTCTCTAGCTTCTTATCAACTAAAGCCCTAGAGCCGGAGATAAACCGGATTACTGATAGTGATTATCAGAGCACATGAGGACAGAACAAGTTTCGAAGTTCATCCAGTTTGCGATTTTCCGCCATTGAAAAGTTTTTGTTTACATTTTTTCTTTTCGGGAAATTCCTTTAGAGAGCGCTTGCGTGAATCATGGAGGTTTCCAACAAATGGAACGAGTGTTCATTCTCAAAAAGTAGGACCAATCTTGAAAAGAAAATTTCATATTCCTATTCCTATACGTCATAATTCAATAGAGGGTGATTCCGTTAAGTGACGACAAAAAAATATGATGGATTCTACACAACAAAGCGCGTCAGAATTTCAAGTATTTTTATATTTTTGACGCTCCTGGATATCAGAACAAGAGCATTAATTCCTTAAAATTACCGTAAGCGTTTGTGGAATAGTTTCTTCATATTTTTCCTCGTTATTATTTATTTGTTTTCATTTTTTACCCACATTTTCACGTTTTTAATGTGTGAAACAATGAGTTACACACAGATAGTACTGTTCGCTTGCATTGATCAAGGAAAGCAGACTCGACTGCTGGGTACCAGCTCATGTAGATTTAGCGACATCGATTTCCACCGATCTCCAAAATGATCATGTGACGCTAAATAACCCCCTCAGTCAACACAAGTTTTAGACCATGTGTCTAAAACTTTCGACGAGTGGTATATAAGTTAATTTGTTGCGTTAAGTTTATATTGTACAAAATAAAGTTTAAAACATATTGAAAAAAAAAACCACTTGAGCTTTGACCCAGGAGTCGAGTCTCGACCCGGGCCTTAACTATACCACTTTAGTTGCAATGGCCCAAAAAATTGTGACAGAAAAATAACATAAATAGGTACTGTGGAATGATGTGTGTTTAGGAGGATTTAGTAAGTGTGCTGAATCCTCAAAGGTGTGTACCATCGACGCTAGCACACACATATTGTATCACACGCACTGTAGTTATTCTAGTTTTAGTTTGTACTTAGGCACTTTTAAATAATTAATCATCTTATTAATTTCATGATGTAAAATGTGCTTCACTTTTAATAACTTTGAGAAACTTGACTCTGTTCGATTACTCCATGGATCTGCCCCTTGAACAGTGTTACCAAGTGGTTCTTTACGGAGTGAGCATGCTTGATTATCCGTTTTCTCGTACATGAAAATGAGTAAATCCTATATCTCGACACCCTCAGAGCAATAGGTGCTATCTGCGCAATAGCAAATTTTACAGGAGAGACAAAAAACGTTTTAAAGATTCATATTAATTATTTAAATATTTTTTTTTGTCCTTTTAATACACTATAGTCCAAAAAAATACTAATTTTCCAATTTATTTTTTCTTAAAATGATCAGGACAGGAAGTACGGCACATAGCAGATATTGCACGCAGATATGTAGTAGATAAGTAGTAGATAGCACAACTTCAGTAATATTGCATTGTAGATAGCAGATTGGTGCCCACTTTTTTTCTTCATTATAAACTTTAATGCTGTAGTTGGTAGGTATTGCAATTTATTTGTCTACATATAGCACTTTATGCTTCTATCTTAGAAGAATTAGCGTCCATATTTTACCTCATTTAGCGTTTTTATTTTGTATTGCCTGTAAATAAAATGAAAAAAAAACCTTTTGATTGATAAACTCACTTTTTTTAATTTTAAAACAATTATATTTATTGGAGAAGTATAAAAGGCTTAAAATTAAAACAAGAATACTAATTAAACAAAATTTCACTTATGTTCTGTGTCTATTATCTAACTTTATTATAAAAATATACGATAGGTAACTCGTTTTTTTTTTGTTTTTAACGTCGCTTTCAACTGCATGGTCATATCACAACGGGGGTGTTACCCTCCATTCGCAGGAAACTCACAAACCTGCTACCCACATTAAGCTCACCCAGCCTGGGTTGGGCCGGAATGCCAGCATCACGAAGTCTTCACCTCGCTGGACGTTGCTTAACTTCGGTGATCCAACGAGAACCGGTGCATTCAACGCGTCATCGACGCTGGCGGTAACTCGTTTAGTTACTAAGTATAATTTTATACAAGAACAAAAAATTAAAATTGTAAAAAAATAAATAAAATAATGGGATACCTAGCCTTGCTATTTTCTCAGTGAAATTGCTAACTATAGCTTAACCTAGGAGTAAATAATGACAGTACGTCGGTGTGGCTCTCGGCTAAGAATAAGACCACGGGCTGTCCCCCCTGTCGTAAAAGGCGATTAACAGGAACATCTCTCAGAAGCTGTTGAAAAGCTTCATAAAAGAGATTTTTATAAAACGCTCAAGAGCTGCTGGAAGGCGGTTTGAATGGCTGCCCAAAGCTGTAGAGCCACTTTCCAGTAAAAAAAAGCACCAAAAAGAAGCCTCGTTCAGAAGAAACCACTTCAGAGCATCAGGGGGAGAAGCTAATGGAGCAGAAGAGACAGAAGATGCCAACAACCTCAACTATACTCTCTTGTAGAGATAGTTCAGAGGTGGCATTCAAAACCCCAACTGCTTCTCAAAGCTTTATAAACGCCTTGAAGTCTTTGAAAGTGGGAGTAATTCTGAAGAACTTTCCAAATGAGTCCTGGCCACGGGCAGGCGAAAATGTTCCTAAATTAATCGCCCAAATAAGCAAAAGAAATGCTCTGTCCGAGCAAAGAGGAATTCTTACTGGCTTTTCAACAGGCCACTGTAGCCTCAACTACCGTCTAAACAAATGAACATTGCTCAAGACCAAAAATGCAGTCTCTCAGAAGCTGCTGAAAAGCGTTAAAATAAAGAGATCCTTTTTTAAACTGTCAAGAGCTGCTGGAAGGCGGTTTGAATGGCTGCTCAAATCTGTAGAGCCACTTTCCAGTAAAAAAAGCACCAAAAAGAAGACTCGTTCAGAAGAAACCACTTAAGAGCATCAGGGTGAGAAGCTAATGGAGCAGAAGAGACAGGAGATGCCAACAACCTCAACTATACTCTCTTGTAGAGATAGTTCAGAGGTGGCATTCAAAACCCCAACTGCTTCTCAAAGCCTTATAGAGAGAAAGAAAGTAAATTTATTTACAAACAACTGACATCACTATCGATGCTTGCCATAGGACACAGTACTCTTCTTAATTGTGTTTTGAAGTAGACAATGACAATGGTTATATTTCAGGATGGTTCGTATAGGTGGTTATGAATTATGCGACAAGAACCGCGAATAGCTGTGATAACAATGTCATTAATCATAGAGTTTAATGTCATCATGAAGTGACATTAAACAATGTCACTTCAATATCTGCCATCTGCAGAAAGATATGGAGAATCTTACCAAATATATTAATTCACCACCTCATTTTCAACTTTAATATGTGCTATCTACTTGAGCAGCCCTTTTGTTGACTGCTATCTACAAAATTTAAATGTTCATACAAACATGCAATTTGTGATATCTGCAGAGGTCAATTAAAATGTTAATTAATGTTATAAGAATAATTATCATATTTATTTAATAAATGTTCTATGCAAATAAATGTTTTTAATTAATAAATCTACTACTTTGAAAAATATATTTTTATTCAATAACATAAAATAAATAAATTTTATTTTACCTCTTACTAGCAGAGCTCCTCCTCCTATGCTTTTCAATACACGTCTGAGCACTTGGCTCTTTTTGCCGTTGAATAAAAGTGCGTCCCACTTAGCGGATTTTGTTTTTCGCGATTTAAAATTTTTCCCTCGTTTATTTAAAAAATCTGTTGTTACCACTGGACGCGCCTTCAAATGCCGAATCCGGCAATATGCATAACTCATTTTTCACAAAATTGTCAGATAGCACCTATTGCTCTGAGGGTGTCGATCTATGGAAAATTAGGTAGGTTCATACCTACATTAGAATTGACATTTATAGACATGCTGTTAGGGTAGACATGACCATGTCTGTGTTCAATAAGTAATAGTTTCTGTTTCATGCCTACGAAATAAAAAAGGCTGTGAAACACTCATCTAAAAATAAAGAAAATAAAAATGTATAATAAATTATGATAAGCGTAAAACATCGCTCGCATCAGTGAGCTTCTATTTTAATTTTTAAAACTGGACGATATATTTTTCGTACCACGATAACTCCCGATGAAGAATAATATATTAAAACATACCTAATACTTGTCTAATTTCATATTATAAGAAATCTTATAAACGTGAAAGATAAAAGAAGGCCGCATTTTTTCTTTAAATCATAAAATTAGTAACAAATTGATTTAATCGTGAATTTAATTGGTCATTAGAAATTTGATTTTTGTTGTGTTGATAATGTTGTTTGTTAATCAAACACTAAGGCCGAATTATGAAACAGCTATTAATTTTAGGATTTAAATATCTAGGATTTTTTTTTCTTAATGGACATAACATCATTTAGAACTTTAATACTTTAACGTAATCCAAACGACAATATACTAATGTCCTAACAAGGCATACAAACTAATGGTTATAAACAATACAGACTTAACTTTAACAATTTTAACTATGAAGAACAGGATTTGTTAATCGATCCTATCACTTTTACTAAACATCTGATAGAAATGGTTGAAAATCCCACAAAAGAGGGCGTATTAAGGACAAAACAAGATTAGATTGATCATTCATTTGATTGTCTGTACTACGTTTATTTCCGACGAATAGACATTTAGTATTTGATGTTCATTGAGGGTCCTAATATTTCACCTATTGCTTTTTTTGGTTGAATCAGGCCAACCGAGGGTTTTTGGTGAAAAAACGATAGTTTTGTTGAAAATTAAAAAAGATTTTTACTGTAATACCTCTTGTCTATCAAACAATTGCTTTAAAGCTCTAATTTTTTTTTTCGTTAAAAATTAATAATAGATTTCGGTACTGAATCGCTAAAGCTATGGGGGCCGATCTTTTTAATTTGATTATAGGTTATGGGATCTGAGTAAGGTCTTCAGTTCATTGAACTAGTAGAACTACTGTAGTCTGTAGTTAATTTGGAAATACAGTAGAGTTGAAAAACAGATGCACGGACTTTCCGAAATTCCGTCATCTGTCGGTCATAATATATATCGACAACACTGTGATATATATGTTTTTTTTTTCCTATTTCAATTTTCGGTAATTTTTATTCGTTTTCTTATCAGCTTATCAACTTGTAAATTAATTAGGATTAAGATCCCTTAAAGGGATATTTTTTGTAGTTTAAAATGTATCGAATCGTAGCTTGTAAGAACCTAGTGCTCTGCAAAAAAGTGAGTGCTTTTTTTGTAGAACAATTTTGCTAGATAAGTTAAAGTTTGAGGTTAGAAGTTTACCTACCCCTTGACATTCATGTTGTTCCTATAACTACAAGATAGGAACGTTTCACTTCTCTTATCAGTATCACTTTTAAATTTGAAGATAATATAGGTACTGATCAGATGTACCATCTACATTTCATGAAGGAGATGAAACTTGCTCTTTTTTCTCTTCATAATGAAAATGTTAACATTCTATTGAGATTTTTAGATGACACAATGAATCTACAATGTAATACACTTCATAAGCTTCTAATAAGCAAAGAATTGCATATTTTTACAGATTAAACAAGCTCTAAGAACCTGCTGACATATAAGTCTGCTGTGTAGGTATCTTGAGCAGTTTGAGTCATGGGAACCTTTCTATCTATTTCTCAGTACGCTACTTCCTAAGGTTGTTTGGAGGATAAATTTTAGCCAATCACTTCTTGATTCATCACCTTGTCTATGGAAATATCACTCTGTAGCAAATATAAATTGCAACTTTACTGTTGCTAGATAAGGTTTATCTAGCTTTATTTGGAGGAGTGGCTCTTGTTTTTGACTTATCCACTGATATCACTGGAAATATCACTGTAAAAAACACAACATTGAGTTGCTTCATTTTTGTTGGTCTTCCATGAAATGATTCCATTAAATGTAATCATGTGGTAATTCTAGATTGATAAAACACATCCTAATGAGTGTAGTTATTAATTATTTTACATCAGCAACAGCTTTGTTGCAACACACTCCAAACATGTGATGCTGGTATTTCTGGCCCTACCGTGGCTGGGTAAGGCCAGTATAACACCTGTCCTAATCAGGATGTTAAATTAAATAGAATCAGTGCTAGGAAGGGCATCCAGGCATAAGTAGGTACCACAACCAACCAAACAACCTCACCTATGAGGTTGAATTATACCAAACACAAGTAGGTTTTGAAAGAAGATAGAAGATGGTCAATTTGCTGTAAACTTCACACAGATTCAACTATCACATTATAAATTTTCAATCAAACATGCGGACATTGAGATCTTTCATTCAAGACACCACTCATTAGGTTGTATTTTAAAAATATTAACTGGCCCTTTTTTCTAGCCCTTTTTAGAATTTTTTACCACAGTGTGACCCCCTTAGCTTTCACAATCACAAAATTTCACTACTAAACTCAAATATGTTTTCTTAACGATTCTACAAAATTTCAAGAGCCTTGCTTTATTATGTGAAAATAGAAAAATCATTTTCTAGTTTCACTAAAATGGCCCCCATTTGGCCCTTAGTGGCCTAATTCGGCCCAAAAACTATTCAAAATTTCATCAATTTTGAAGAACCTGTCCCTTTGCTCCCTCACTGTGTTTGGTTAATAACTCAAATTAATTCATTGTTCCTTCTTTGTTTCCTCAGGTTCCTGAAAGGTTGCTAAAATCACCTAGCATTAGTAATGTTGTCTCAAGATCCTATTCTGGTGGTGCCAAAAAGAAAAGGTAATGAAGAAAAAATAAATATTAAACAATTAAAAAACACAATTCTTCTGATATCTATAGATATATTTTAAAGTAATTATACAATACAGTGCAAGAATGTGGCTAGTCTAGTTTGTGCTACTATGGAAGATTTGTATTACTGTTAAAATAAATGAAAAAATATAGTATAGTCTGTTAATAAATCATATTTGTGTTAATTACTTTTGTGTTGTCACAGTTACTCTCATTGCTATTTCACTTCTGAGGAATTTCTAATATTAAAAATCAGAAGTATTGTGTTCATTTTTGTAAAAAAAAAATTTTTTTTGCTCTGATTTCAATTTTTTCATATTTCTGGATGTTTTTGATTTTGTGTCTTTTAAAAAAATGCCGTTTCATTGACTTTGCACTAGCGGTCATGGGTGAAAGAGACCATGCACCTGACCACTAACTTTTTACTTAAATCCTTATATCTCGCGAACGCTATACTTGATTTTGATGAAATGTTGTATGTATATGTATATTATTGTTTTTCATAGGTCATTTATAATTATTTAGAATTATGATTTAGCTCTCATATTTAGGAAAATCTAAATAAAAAAAAGACAAAAAAGTGAAAAAAATGAGGTATTTGACTTTCCAATACAGATTTTTTTGTAGAATCTAGAATGAAGGAAAAACAGTATTATAAAATTTAAATATTATATGATAAAATCTCTAAATTTCCACGTGTATACAATGTGAAACAATCACGAGAAAGTATTGTGTCCATTATTGGCAGTGTTTTAACCTAGAGCCCCAACTGCTAGGTTAAAATCAGTCAGCCACCTTAGTCTGTTACAGTAATTCTATCCATACCTTTGCTTATTTTATGCATAACTTACTTATTGGGGGAATGCATAACGTATTGCTAACTAATCAACACCAATCCTGTTTTGTAATCCAACCCGACATATTGTTTTCAGCGGACACACCCCATCCTGTACACCCTTGGGCTCACCAGTGTAGGCGTGGGTGGAGTTGTGGCATATGCCAAGTTTGACAAAGATTTCCGTCTCTGGCTCGAAGAGAACTTACCTGGTTCGGACAAGTTCATTGAGGTAGTGACCGAGGAGAAGGGTGTGGGTGTAGCTGACATTGTGGTGGACAAGTACGAGAACATCAAGCATGAGGTGGAGACTATCAAAACTGAGTGAGTTCATTATTTATTTAATTTCATCTTTTTTTTAATAGAATAACATGGTTATTTATTTAAATATAAAACAGCTCTTCAAAAAAATATTTATTACAGTTAAACCTGCAGTGACGCCAGCCTCCTTGGCGTAATGGTTATGACTACTGCCCGTAGTCCAGAGATCCCGAGTTCGATCCCCGGTTGGAGCAGACTTTTCGCACAGAAAATTCTGTTCACTCCGAACACGTGAGGCTGGCATTTCCGGCCCTACCCAGGCTGGGTGAGGTTAGTGTGGGTAGCTGGTACGATTCCCAGCAAATGGAGGGTAACACCCCCGTCCAGATCAGGACGTTAAAACCAAATAGAATCGTTGGCGTTAGGAAGGTCATCCAGCCATAAATAACGTGCTGCACCCTACCAACCTCAACCATGAGGTTGAATAGTGCCGACCCCAAAAGCAACATAAGCTAATATGGGATAAAAGCAAGGAGAGAAAAAAAAAAAAATAAATAATAATAACAGTTAAACCTGTATGAAGAGAACTCAAGGGACCAGAATATTTTTTATCTAATATCCAGGTTTCTCTTAAGTAGCTATTCCCCCTCTAGAGAGGTAAATTGGACCTGGAAATTGTCCTCTTATTTTACATTTCTTTTATGCAGGTTTGACTGTATCTGACCTGATCAATGGTTTCAGTTGAAACTCTGTGATGTGATAAGATAAATTGTGTTCTTTTTCAACTGAGTGTGTTATGCACTTATCAAACTTCTATCTATGGGTAATATTTTATTTATTTAAACATTGTTTTAGTATTAAAAACTCTAGTTAGGGTTTTAAAATTGCAATCAACTGTATGGTTGTATGGAGATTTTACCCTCCACTTGCTGAAAACTCACAAACCAGCTTCTCAAAAACTGAGTAGCCAGTCAGTCATTCAGATTTAATTTGAATGGTCACTTATCCCAGTCCTAGTCTTGCTAGATGTTGCTTAACTTCAGTGACAAGAAGAGAACTGGTGTATTCAATGTTTATAGTTGGCTTTAGTATTTTGGTATCCTGAACAAGAGGTAAAGTTTTCTGACAAGCCATTTGTTTACTGATTGATTCTTACTGAGTAACTGAAACATCTATGTTTTTTAATGTCTATGCCAACCAATGCAAAAAAATGTTCTTTTTTTTAATTTTCAGAACTTTAAGCAAAATTGAGGATCTCACAGGGTTCAAGTTTGACTCAGCCCCTGCTATACCTCCCGTAGCTTCTAAATTACGTAAGTTCACAGCGGATCTTTCACAAATTTTATGTTGGGGTTGGGTCTGAGTGTGCTTCTAAAGTATGAACGTTTATTTCTGCTGATTTACAATTTTTTTCTTTTCACTGTAATTTTCATGTCAAAATATATAATTATACTTTTTTTTTCTACATAATTCAAATAATCATTTAATCGTTGTTTTTTTAACCAACCTCAACTTGATTTATAAGGCGGCGGGGTTGTAACTTGGAGGTCGGTGGTTCAAGTCCCATTAGTCCCAAGTTCAACAAAGATTTAGCTAAGCATGTTTTTTTTTTTTTTTTTTTTTTTTTTTTTTTTTAAGCTTTATTAGGAGGACAAACAGACAACAGTATAAAATTAAGAAAAGAAAGGAAAAAAAAAACAAACAAATGACAAAATAAATAATTAAAAAAAAAGAAAATAACAATAATGTCCTACCTAAAGGGCGGGGTTATTGCCTGTGGCAATTTCTTCCACCCAACCCTTTTAAAAGCCTAACTAAAATAATTATAAGAGATAGAAGAAAGGAAAAAAAAAAAAAAAAAAAAAATACAAAAAAAAAGTTTGAGTAGTTGTGACATCACAAAAGTGATAAACACAAATATGATAAAAAATTAACATGATAAATTTAATAAATCTGATTTACCTAATACAATTTTTTTTTGCAAGTGTTCAACAGGCATGGGAAATATACTGATAGTACTCTAATGGTTCCTTTTAAGTCCACTTTGGTTTTATTTATGTGCACTTTGTAAGATTTTGCAATAATACTGTGATAACACTTGGTCTGGTTGCCAACCTACATTTTATAATGTCTTGTTTTATTCCAACATTTTTTTGCTGAAATTAATCAATGCTCTTGAGGTGTTCAATAAATAATTGATTGATTTGAAAATCTGTATGTTGCAAAATCCTTTTTTGCTAAAATCTATGCTTCTAAATTTTGTTAAAAAAATGTTCCTATCATTGTGCACTTAGCCCAGGCAAATTAGTGCTAAAATGGGGTCTAGCGTGAAAAAATTGCTCAATAGCTGGAAATCGTTTTAAACCCTTAAAGGGGTCCTGAATAATGGGTATATGAGTTTGCGACGGATTTTAGGTTGTGCTTCCGAGTTTAGGGCCTGAATAGTGCAAATTTTTTGCAGTTTTTTTTAAATTGCGCTTATAACTCAAAATGTATTTATTCTACAGAAAATTTTACTCAGTTCTTATTTAAGGAACATAAAATTATGCGTCTAATGACGTTTGAATCATTAAGAAAGGTTAAGCCGTTCAGCAACAATCGCTCCTCAAAGATGGGTGGTTTTTTCAAACATAGCTCAAATTTTGAAGATTCTCAACTTTTAAAGCCTGTAAGTCAAAAAGGACTGCACCAATTGAAAAATTTAATAGAATCGAACTTGTAGAAAATGTAATTTTAAGTAAAATACTGTTTGAAATTTGAAATTTGCTCACTCCAGTGCTGAGATATGATTTTTCGTCCCTAGCGCCAAATTTCCGCTAAGGCAGTGCAACGCAAGAAACTTCATCTGAACTCTAAAATTCTCATATTCTTACAACTTTTCAAGCAAAACTGAACGTAATCTATTGAATTCAGTCGAATAGGTAATTTAAAATTTTGAGAAACTTGCACTGAATTTTACTAAGATCTTCACTGAACATGTTGTGATTTCAAGACAGCTGGCACACTATGGAGGATGTAACTTGTTTTATATGCGGGAACATTGTGCAAGAAGGAATATTAATAATAATATAATAATAAAAATGCATTTTCTTTGTGTTGTTATGTCACAGTTTTAGTGGGTAGCGCAGAATCATAGAACTTTGCCAGTTTAATTTACAATATCTTGTATTATTTGAGTGCCTATGATTCAGCCACTGGTCGCTGCTTCATATCAAAGCAGCTACTCTTTTTTCCTCACGACTCACGAAGTATGAGTGGACCCCGAACATCCAAGTACAGAGCTAGAGAGCAGAAAAAATCCCATCCCGCTGGGAATTGAACCCAGGTCACCATGCGTGCAATGCCTAGCGCGCTAACTCACTCGGCTACAGTGACTACAACATAATAAAGGCAAAGATAGAGGAATATTAAAGGAAAAGTCACTTCGAATGTTCATTGAGGACAGCAGGAGGAGAAATGATGTGCATCACACGTGGTTACAGACTCAAAGATCTGTTATACTTCACGAGAAGTGTCGCAAAGGTGTCTACACGAAGGAGTCAAACACTGTAAAGGCCGAAAAAGAAGCAAGAAACGGAAGCCGTGTGACAAGAGGCCGTGAGGAAATACCAAAATTCAACTTCAAGGAGCTCTGCTTCTACTGTGGAAAAGATGCCTCTGAAAGCTTCAAGGTTAAACAGAAAAAGCTTCCTCTTCATAGACGTGAAAGTCAGACACAAGAAATAATGCAAAAAATTAAAGGTTCTGCAATTGCCAGAGGAGATGAAATGGGGGCGGTGGTATTGCGTAAGATGGCAACTGAATCAGACCTCGTAGCCGCTGGAGGCAAGTACGATTCTTGTCGTGGTATGTTCTTTAATTCACGCCTATCTATGGATCCTGATGCAGCTCAAGGTATATCTGGACGAGGGGAGTGAATTAATGTAGTAACTGGGGCTTTGAAGCCGAAAGACCTAAGTTTCCCAGTTACTGGGGTTTAACGAAGAAAAGGCCGCTGGTTCAATAACGCTACTACGAAAGGTGTAGGTGTAAAAGAGTATTAAATTTACACGGAAAGATAAAAGGAAGAAATAAACTACTACTATGAAATGAGATTGGATGATCTTACCTTGAGTACTTGTACCAAGTACTAACGCCTTTAGAAGGGGATCAAAGGTGGTAGATCGAGGAAGGAGAGAAGACGTACCCTGACCACTGGTTGTTACAATCTGAACGAGGCATCGTCGTTCCCAATCTATCGTACCGAATCTCTGGCTTTCTTTGTAAGATCATATGATATGCCTATCATCTGATATCGAAGTGTTAACTCTAACAGTTAGGGGCGTAGAGATCGAGTGATATGCGCGGGGTAAGTTTGGAGTCAATTCAAACTGGAGTCACATGGCGTGAACAGGGACGGTTCGCTCAAACTGGTCACTAGTGGGATTGATTTCACCTTCAGTATGGAGCTTCTAGGTACTAACGACTTCTTAGGAGTGAAGCACTGAATACCCCCCATAGCATGGAACGTATCATGGCCTTATCATCACTAAAAATTCATTAACTCAATTCGTATATGACAACGCCGATATAAACATGGATACCATTGATGGCCATGAAAAGTGGTTCACTCCTAAGAAGTCGTTAGTACCCAGAACCTCCATATCTTTTCCACAGTAGAAGCAGAGCTCCTTGAAGTTGAATTTTGGTATTTCCTCACGGCCTCTTGTCACACGGCTTCCGTTTCTTGCTTCTTTTTCGGCCTTTACAGTGTTTGACTCCTTCGTGTAGACACCTTTGCGACACTTCTCGTGAAGTATAACAGATCTCTGAGTCTGTAACCACGTGTGATGCACATCATTTCTCCTCCTGCTGTCCTCAATGAACATTCGAAGTGACTTTTCCTTTAATATTCCTCTATCTTTGCCTTTATTATGTTGTAGTCACTGTAGCCGAGTGAGTTAGCGCGCTAGGCATTGCACGCATGGTGACCTGGGTTCAATTCCCAGCGGGATGGGATTTTTTCTGCTCTGTAGCTCTGTACTTGGATGTTCGGGGTCCACCATACTTCGTGAGTCGTGAGGAAAAAAGAGTAGCTGCTTTGATATGAAGCAGCGACCAGTGGCTGAATCATAGGCACACAAATAATACAAGATATTGTAAATTAAACTGGCAAAGTTCTATGATTCTGCACTACCCATTAAAACTGTGACATAACAACACAAAGAAAATGCATTTTTATTATTATATTATTATTAATATTCCTTCTTGCACAATGTTCCCGCATATAAAACAAGTTACATCCTCCATAGTGTGCCAGCTGTCTTGAAATCACAACATGTTCAGTGAAGATCTTAGTAAAATTCAGTGCAAGTTTCTCAAATTTTAAATTACCTATTCGACTGAATTCAATAGATTACGTTCAGTTTTGCTTGAAAAGTTGTAAGAATATGTGAATTTTAGAGTTCAGATGAAGTTTCTTGCGTTGCACTGCCTTAGCGGAAATTTGGCGCTAGGGACGAAAAATCATATCTCAGCACTGGAGTGAGCAAATTTCAAATTTCAAACAGTATTTTACTTAAAATTACATTTTCTACAAGTTCGATTCTATTAAATTTTTCAATTGGTGCAGTCCTTTTTGACTTACAGGCGTTAAAAGTTGAGAATCTTCAAAATTTGAGCTATGTTTGAAAAACACACCCATCTTTGAGGAGCGATTGTGGCTGAACGGCTTAACCTTTCTTAATGATTCAAACGTCATTAGACGCATAATTTTATGTTCCTTAAATAAGAACTGAGTAAAATTTTCTGTAGAATAAATACATTTTGAGTTATAAGCGCAATTTTAAAAAAAGTGCAAAAAATTTGCACTATTTAGGCCCTAAACTCGGAAGCACAACCTAAAATCCGTCGCAAACTCATATACCCATTATTCAGGACCCCTTTAAGGGTTTAAAACGATTTCCAGCTATTGAGCAATTTTTTTACGCTAGAGCACTAATTTGCCTGGGCTAACTCCCTCTGATATATGTTTGCTAATAACCAGCATTGACTTTATTTTTAGCTACTAACACCTCCACTCCTTTGCCTGAAGCAACTAAGGTGGTTCCTAGTTTAGATAAGTTGTCTTCTGAGATCAAACTTAAAGAAGTTAATCTTCCCGATGCGACAAAGTCTGTACTTCCGAAGAAAGGTGAGTTTTTTGCTTTTTAAATTTAGTTCTTTATTTAATAACAAGATAACATATACAAAGGTATTTTTCCTAAGCTAAAGCTTCTAAGAAATTCTGTTTTTCATCGAAGTCCTTCGAGACTGGGATTTCAGACTCACAAACCAGCTACCCACATTGACCTCACCCAGCCTGGGTTTGGTCGGAAATAGCCAGCATCAGGTGAGTTTAACATCACTGATTAACAACGTGTCATCGACCGCTGGCTAAGGTGAAGTTCAATTTTTAAATTAAACTTTATTAAATGAATTTACAATATTATACAAATTTATAATAAAACAGCACAACACGAACAACATCTTATACAGGGTGGCCCATTTTAAATGACGCACCCGTTTTACTCGGCCCCTGTTGGAGATACAGAAAATTTATTCTGAGGACTTTTTCATAACTCGGAGGGGGAAATCTCGTGGTGACCTTGGATTTTTTCTCAAGGTCACCCTTCAAGGTCAGATCAAGGTCAACTTCATTTTCTTAAATAGAATGACCCATTTTTTATTTCATATTCGTAATCTACGTGAATTTCTACATTCATTACACTATTTACTTGCTATCTCTCTATAGCCAATTAAAAAAGAAAAAAAAAATTGATATAATAATGAAAATGTGCTACAACGTAGTAAGTATCATGTAAAATAATATCAATAGATGAATTGGCCAAAATAAAGAATCTCCAATTACTCGCGAGGACATGATGGAAAGAATCCAGAGAGCATGTGAGCAAATACCGGAGATTGTGTTGTTGAAAAGTGTGGAGGAGTTTGAGAGGCGCGTTCAAATGTGTCTAGAGGTCGATGGGGGTACGTTCGAACAACTTCGGCGGCGATAGGTGCCAAGTTAGCAGGTAAGAAGAAAGTCAAACACACAAATCAATTGAATTCAGTCTTTGAAGAAAAAAGTTCATTCCGGAAAATTTCAATTTTTTTTTCTTTTTTAATTGGCTATAGAGAGATAGCAAGTAAATAGTGTAATGAATGTAGAAATTCACGTAGATTACGAATATGAAATAAAAAATGGGTCATTCCATTTAAGAAAATGAAGTTAACCTTGATCTGACCTTGAAGTGTGACCTTGAGAAAAAATCCAAGGTCACCACGAGATTTCCCCCTCCGAGTTATGAAAAAGTCCTCAGAATAAATTTTCTGTATCTCCAACAGGGGCCGAGTAAAACGGGTGCGTCATTTAAAATTGGCCACCCTGTAAGTAAAATATTTCTTCCAATTTTTCAGAGGTTGGAAAAGTTCCTCTAATACTCACAGCATTACCTCTCTGTATAGCAATTACAATGCGCTGGATGAGGTAATGCCGTGATCGGATGTCTCCGGACACATGGGTTAGCAGATTTCCAATTTTGTTTATTATTTTCCTTGTTTGCCTACAAGTTTCTTATTATTTCTTGTTTATTATTATACAAGATATTTACAAGAAAAGAAATATAACCCAAAGGCAATAACCCCACCCTTTAGTTAGGACATACATTTTTTTTCCTTAATTTTTTTCTTCTAATTTATTGTATTTTAATTTGTATATGTTTGTGTTGTATATAATAATAATAATAATAATAATAATAATGCTTTTTCTTTGTGTTATTATGTCACAATTTTAGTGGGTAGCGCAGAATCATAGGACTTTACCACTTTAATTTACAATATCTTGTATTATTTTTGTGCCTAAGATTCTGCCACTGGTCGCTGCTTCACATTAAAGCAGCTACTCATTTTTCCTCACGAGGTATGAGTGGACCCCGAACATCCAAGTACAGAGCAGAAAAAATCCTCCCCCGCTGGGAATCGAACCCAGGTCACCATGTGTGCAATGCCTAGCGCGCTAACTCGCTCTGCCACAGTGACTACTTTTGTGTTGTATATAATATGTCCTATTAATAATGTGTAAATAAATAAAAATAAATAAATAAATGAAGCTTGATCAAGGGTGGTGATGAGGCCTGTAGCATTATTTATTTTTATTTATTTACACTTTATTTTTTATACAATATATTTCCCTTGCCTTTATCCCATATTAGCTTATGTTGCTTTTGGGGTCGGCATTGTTCAACCTCATGGTTGAGGTTGGTAGGGTGGAGCACGTTTTTTATGGCTGGATGCCCTTCCTAACGCCAACGATTCTACTTGATTTAACGTCCTGGATTAGGACGGGGGTTTTACCCTCCATTCGCTGGGAATCGTACCAGCTACCCACATTAACCTCACCCAGCCTGGGTAGGGCCGAAAAAAAAATAATAATAATAACAAAGAACCATAAATTATTAACAGAGATAAAAAAATTAATAATATTTACAAAATTAGATATAGAAAAGAAAATAATTAAATTTAAATGTACAATGTATTGTAATCCGGGGCGACCTTAGGCATTAACTTCGCCCATATCCAGGTTCGACTGTAATTAACTTTCCACAACACCCTGTCTGTATGCTTCACAGAGAACAACGACAAACCTCCCTCGTCCCCGGGAACGCCATCGAAAACACCCCCCTCCTCCTCCTCAAAACCCTCCCCCTCCCCCATCTCGCCCCCCATCGATCTGAAATCCTTCTCGGACTTGGAACGCGGCCTCAAGCTGTGGGCAGCGGCCGCGCTGGGCTCGTACGAGCGAGGCCTGGCCGCGCTGAGTCAGTATGACAACACTGTGGCGGCCACTGTGGACTCGAGTGTGGAGCGGCCGCCGGGCCGAACGGCCGACTGGAGCGCTCTGACGCGACTGCGGGAGGAAACGGAAGCTTCGATCAGCAGAGTGGAAGTGAACGCCGCGGATGCTTTGTAAGTGATTTCTTTTTATAATCATATGTCAACCGACCTCAGTAGCTTGATCGATAAGGCGGCGGACTTGTAACCTGGAGGTCGGTGGTTCAAGTCCCGGTTTCAGCATAGATTTTAGGAAAGCGAGTTTGAGTAGTTGTGATATCACGAAAGTGATTAACACAAATATGATAACTTTAAAAAAAAAACTTTTTATAATCATATTTTTTAAATTCATGTTGAACATTTCGCTGGCTGAAGCTTCGATCAGCAGAGTGAAAGTGAACGCGACGGATGCTTTGTAAGTCATTTCTTTAATATCATACTAGCGGGCTGTCGGCCGCTTTGCGGGCCGAGAGGCATGGCCGTGAAAGCAAAAAATCCTTTTTCGCCAATGGCAGGTGTTGTAGTGGGAATTTCGAAAAATCCCGTCTTATTGCACATGTAGACTTTAGGACAAAGCTACCTACCAAATTTCAGCTTCCTAGGACTTACCAGTTCGGAGAAACAGTGATGAACCAGTGAGTGAGTGAGTCAGTCAGTGAGTGAAACTCTCTTTTATAAGTAGGTATAGATTTTTTAAATTCATGTTGAACATTTCGCTGGCTGAAAGTACATGAAATGCATGGGAACTATGTTCTCTGTAACCTTACACTCTGCCGGGCTGTCTCTTTCTTTGTATAGGCGTTCTTCACACCTCGGCCGAGATGTTTGATTTGTGTTAATCACTTTCGTGATATCACAACTACTCAAGCTCGTTTTACTAAATCTACGCTAAAACCGGGACTTGAACCACCGACCTCCAGGTTACAAGTCCGCCGCCTTATCGATCAAGCTACTGAGGTCGGTGGCTGCTTTGCAAGTGATTTCTTTTTAAAATCATATTTGTGTTCATCACTTTCGTGGTATCACAACTACTCAAACTGGTGTTACTAAATCTACGCTAAAACCGGGACTTGAACCACCGACCTCCAGCTACTTTTTTTATTTTAGTGTATTAACAATGTAATTAGTTTTTATTAACTGTTTTGTATATGCACTTTAAATCAATAAATAAACTTGAATTTGAATATACATACAAACATATTTAGATTTTAAAAACAATGAATGCTTTTTTAATGCCACATAATTATAACTAATGGACATGATGACATGAAAGGAGCCTAGACATTGAAACTGGGCGTCCATATAATCCGCTCACCACCGTGATTTAGTTAATAATAATAATAAATCATTTGTTTTATTTTTCATATTTTTTTTTATATACAGAGGACCCATCCTAAGCCATTTTTATTTGGCTTCTAAGATGAGTGTTATCAACACCTATCTCATGGACACGGAATTATTATTATTATAGCTAATATTTTCCTCCCTCAGGAAGAGCATTCAGAATCTGAAGACGCAGGTCAGTGACCCCAAGTTCGCCGCGACCCCCGAACAGGTACAGGCACTACGTCATCGCATCAATGACGTCATCGCCGAGGTAGAGTCCGCGAGGTCCCGGTTCGAGACCCAGAAGACGCGAAACAATGTGACGGAGAAGTTTCTGAGACGAATTGAGGAGGAGAAACGCAAACACCAGGTAGGTGGACTTTGTTGTCTTTCCAAGTAGTCTCCCAGGCCGCCTAGCCAGGCTCGGTAAGGTTAATGTAGGTAGATAATAATGTAATAATAAATGTTATTTATTTAGAAACTCTTTATTAGTAGGTAGAACATAATATACAGACGAATAAATCGTCGTCCCAAACACGAAGTGGCGTATCTTCAAAATACAAACTTTAGTAGCGTAAATCGAGATACGTCCGCTCGTTCTTTGAAAGAAATATTCGAAACAATATACGCCGAAATTAAATATACTCATAAAATTGGAACGCTTTGAGATAGAGATACGCCACTTCGTGAGGTGATAAAAAACCATGATTAGAACTAGATACGCCAAAAATCTCAAATGTCCATTTTTTGAGATACGCCACTTCGTGTTTGGGACGACGGAATGTAAAAATTATATATAAAAATTGACAATATTAATAATATAAACAAGAAAGAAGGAAAAAAAATATATCAGTACTTAAAATGAATCAAATAAAATAATTATGAGTATGCACTTATACTATCACACTAAGGTACCTGGGGAACCAGGCACCTTGTTTTGTGATGGTACGATTTCCAGAGATCGGATGGTAAAACCCCCGTCTTGATATACTCAAGTTTTGGCGAGTAGGAAGCCTCTGGTCTAAGAGATTTTGCACATGTATGATTGACACTGTTTTCTTATTACCATTGTAATGAGGGCTTTAAAAAAACTGAATTTTTGCACACAATCATGTAAAATGATAACAAGTATCTGGTTTAATGGACATGAAAGGTCCCTAGACATTGGATCTGGGCGTCAAGGAAACAACTAAATTTATTCAAGAATTAGGAAATAAATTAGTTGAAGAGACTCATCCAACGTTCAAGCCTGGCCATTCAGAGGGGGAATGCAGCCAGCATTGCGGGCTCATTCCCCTTCACAAATTCACTGAATGAAATGTTTGTGTTATAGTTCAATAAAAAAAAGAAGCAGAAAACTTGGATATAATAGATCCTCTCACCACCATGAAATAGGTGTCTGTGCCTATCTCACGGGCACGGAATTATTATTCTATCGAGGCCGCCTGGAGCTTCTTAGACGTTCGAGGTTCACCATTGGAGGTTGGTGATTCAAGTACAAAATTGTGGCTATTTAAGATGTACAAGTTGTAAAGGATTGTCAAAAGTTGGATATTGTAAATTTTAGCTCTACTTTTCTTATAAAAATAAACTAGGTTTTTCACCCAGTATTGTATTATAATGTCATTGGGTGTATGTCAAATTTCATTGTAATTGACATACATCTGTTTTGTATTGCAATTAAAAATAAATCTTCTTTCACTTTGCCTTTTTCCGAAACCTACTTGGGGTCGGCATTGTACAAGCTCATGGTTGAGGTTGGTTGGTTGTGGCACATTTTTTACGGCTGGATGCCCTTCCTAACGCCAACGATTCTATTTGATTTAACGTCTTGTTTTTTTTTGTTTTTTGTTTTTTTTTTTTTTTTTTTTACTTACGGCAATTAAAAATAAATAAATAGATTAAATTAAATTAAAAAAGTGATTGTACAAGTTCATCGCTGTATTCAAGGGGTTTTTTTTTTTTTTTTTCGGCATTGGTTGGCAAGGCCATTCTATTCAGACATAAAATTTTATTTTATTATATTACATTTTAGGAATAATTTTTTTAGGAATTCAAGGGTTACTTCATGTTATTTTATCAATATATCCCTTCTCTCTCCCCAGGAGGAGCTGTCCATCCTGTTCCCCAGCGCCGACGCGTACGACCAGGACCCCGCCCACAAGAACCTGAACCTCCTCCTCCTCTACTCCTCCTCCCGCATCCAGTTCTACCAGCAGGAGCTGGCGAGGCTGGAGCTCCAGTACCAGCGAGGCCTGGGAGGAGAGGCCGGGGGGTCTGCTGTGGAGCTCAGCCGCGCCAGACGAAACCTGACGGAGGAGTTCCAGAAGAAGGTGAGAAAGAAATCCGGCCCTACCCAGGCTGGGTGAGGTTAATGTAGGTAGCTGATGGTACGATTCCCAGCGAATGGAGGGTAAAACCCCCCCCGTCCTGTCTACCTCAAGTCCAGGACGTTAAAACCAAATAGAATCAATGGACATGAAAGGAGCCTAGACATTGGATCTGGGCGTCCATATAATCCTCTCACCACCGTGATTAAGGTATACCTATCTCACGGACACGGAATTATTATATCATAGGATCTAGTAAGGTCTTGGTGTACTGATTTATATACCAGCTAGAGCTGGCGAGGAGTTCCAGAAGAAGGTGAGTGAGGATCTAGTAAGTCTGACGGAGGAGTTCCAGAAGAAGGTGAGAGAGGATCTAGTAAGTCTGACGGAGGAGTTCCAGAAGAAGGTGAGAGAGGATCTAGTAAGTCTGACGGAGGAGTTCCAGAAGAAGGTGAGTGAGGATCTAGTAAGTCTGACGGAGGAGTTCCAGAAGAAGGTGAGAGAGGATCTAGTAAGTCTGACGGAGGAGTTCCAGAAGAAGGTGCGAGAGGATCTAGTAAGTCTGACGGAGGAGTTCCAGAAGAAGGTGAGTGAGGATCTAGTAAGTCTGATGGAGGAGTTCCAGAAGAAGGTGAGAGAGGATCTAGTAAGTCTGACGGAGGAGTTCCAGAAGAAGGTGAGTGAGGATCTAGTAAGTCTGATGGAGGAGTTCCAGAAGAAGGTGAGAGAGGATCTAGTAAGTCTGACGGAGGAGTTCCAGAAGAAGGTGAGTGAGGATCTAGTAAGTCTGATGGAGGAGTTCCAGAAGAAGGTGAGTGAGGATCTAGTAAGTCTGACGGAGGAGTTCCAGAAGAAGGTGAGAGAGGATCTAGTAAGTCTGACGGAGGAGTTCCAGAAGAAGGTGAGAGAGGATCTAGTAAGTCTGACGGAGGAGTTCCAGAAGAAGGTGAGTGAGTTGTTGTTGGGTGGAAGAGATTGCCACAGGCAATAACCCCGCCCTTTAGGTAAGACGTTTCTCTCTTTTTTTTCCTTCTTGTATATTTGTTCAATCTGTTTGTTTTTCTTTTATATTTCATTGTGTTCTACTGTATATATTTTTTGTTCTACCTAATAAAGCTTAAAAAAAAGGTGAGTGAGGATCTAGTAAGGTCTTGGTGTACTGATTTATCTACCAGCTAGAGCTGACAAGGAGTTCCAGAAGAAGGTGAGTGAGGATCTAGTAAGGTCTTGGTGTATTGATTTATCTACCAGCTAGAGCTGACAAGGAGTTCCAGAAGAAGGTGAGTGAGGATCTAGTAAGGTCTTGGTGTACTAATTTATATAACAGTTAGAGCTGGCGAGGAGTTCCAGAAGAAGGTGAGAGAGGATCTAGTAAGGTCTTGGTGTACTAATTTATATAACAGTTAGAGCTGGCGAGGAGTTCCAGAAGAAGGTGAGAGAGGATCTAGTAAGTCTGACGGATTAGTTCCAGAAGAAGGTGAGAGAGGATCTAGTAAGTCTGACGGAGGAGTTCCAGAAGAAGGTGAGAGAGGATCTAGTAAGTCTGACGGAGGAGTTCCAGAAGAAGGTGAGTGAGGATCTAGTAAGTCTGACGGAGGATTTTCAGAAGAAGGTGAGTGAGGATCTAGTAAGTCTGACGGAGGAGTTCCAGAAGAAGGTGAGTGAGGATCTAGTAAGTCTGACGGAGGATTTTCAGAAGAAGGTGAGTGAGGATCTAGTAAGTCTGACGGAGGAGTTCCAGAAGAAGGTGAGTGAGGATCTAGTAAGTCTGACGGAGGAGTTCCAGAAGAAGGTGAGAGAGGATCTAGTAAGTATTAAATAATCTTTTTAAAATATTAAATAATCAAATTGACTGTCCTGAACTTCTTAGTGAGATTAATATCCATACCCCATCACCTACAGCTCTCTCATTAACACGTGTACCTGTTCCTTTTTCAACTCCACTTGCTCGCAGAAAACTACCTTATTAACGCACCACTTCAACGACTGCAAAACCTTGCGAATGAACTATCTGATGATATCGATTTATTTTTTACATCTGTGCCACAACTAAAATCTTACTTCCATCAAAAATATCTTCAATCTGATAGCTAATTCTGATAGCTTTATCAATTTTTTCTTTATAAAAATTTCCCACTTTTTGTTGTTGTTTTTTTTTTTTTTTTTTTTTTTTTTTTCGTTTTTTTTTCGTTTTTTTTTTGAAATTAGTATGTTTATTAATTTTTCTTTTGACATGTCTTTAGTTAGAGAAAATGTATAAGTTAGTACAGGGTCCGCCCGTTTAAGTAATAAATAAAATAAATAAAAGTCTGACGGAGGAGTTCCAGAAGAAGGTGAGAGAGGATCTAGTAAGGTCCTGGTGTACTGATTTATCTACCAGCTAGAGCTGGCGAGGAGTTCCAGAAGAAGGTGAGTGAGAGAGGATCTAGTAAGTCTGGCGGAGGAGTTCCAGAAGAAGGTGAGAGAGGATCTAGTAAGGTCCTGGTGTACTGATTTATCTACCAGCTAGAGCTGGCGAGGAGTTCCAGAAGAAGGTGAGTGAGAGAGGATCTAGTAAGTCTGACGGAGGAGTTCCAGAAGAAGGTGAGAGAGGATCTAGTAAGTCTGACGGAGGAGTTCCAGAAGAAGGTGAGAGAGGATCTAGTAAGTCTGACGGAGGAGTTCCAGAAGAAGGTGAGAGAGGATCTAGTAAGTCTGGCGGAGGAGTTCCAGAAGAAGGTGAGTGAGGATCTAGTAAGTCTGACGGAGGAGTTCCAGAAGAAGGTGAGTGAGGATCTAGTAAGTCTGACGGAGGAGTTCCAGAAGAAGGTGAGTGAGGATCTAGTAAGTCTGACGGAGGAGTTCCAGAAGAAGGTGAGTGAGGATCTAGTAAGTCTGACGGAGGAGTTCCAGAAGAAGGTGAGTGAGGATCTAGTAAGTCTGACGGAGGAGTTCCAGAAGAAGGTGAGAGAGGATTTAACCTCTCACCCAGCCTAAATTGGGCTGAAAGTGGTCATTCTCACGAGGTTTTTAGCTCAGCTTCTATCCTATACTTGCACTTTTTAAGGAAAAAAATATAATCATCATAGGATGGCGTCATTGTGAACGATGGTAGCCAGACAGTGGAGGAATCAGCACTTTAGTAATACGAGTTTGAGTAGTTATGATAATATAACTCAATTGTTCTCAACACAAATACATATGGTTCAAAATAAATGAATGCGTGTCTCGAAAAACGATCTCATCATAGGATGGCGTCATCGTGAAGGATGGTAGCCAGACTGTGGAGGAATGACTCAGCACTTCTACCACTGTCTTTACAAGGAGGCAAATAATTGACAAGGGCCGCTAGAATCAAGCCAATGCTGGTCTACTCCCTGTTTATAGTCCCCCAGCCAGACTGTATTAAATAATTATATTATAAAACAATATTAAATTAAAGTTAAGCTAGACAATTCCTCAAATCGGAGTTGCAACCAATCACAGCGCACTATAGCCTGAGTTGAGGGACAGTCTGGCTTATCCTAATTTTTATCCTGCTTTATAAATCAGCACTGAGGGTGTGTTTTTTAATTAAAAGAAAAGACTTACTTACAAAAAAAAGGTAACTGTGCCCAGGAACCGTTGTCGCATTACTTCAGGGCACTTTACCTTTTCCATCCATGCCATTCCGGAAACGGAAAATTTCGGTCAGAAATTTCCGCTCCGGCCAGGATGCGAACCCGCAACCTCTGGGTCAGTCACCAATGCTCTTAACCACTGAGCCACGGAGGTCGGCACTGAGGGTGTGTTACCACTAATTAATTACTGATGGTAATTTGTAATTTATTTGTATTTTAATTATAGTGTCTTAATAAATCTAGACACTATAGTTAATATCTAATGGTGAAGGCGTAAGACTTGTAACCTGGAGGTCGGTTGTTCGAGTCCCAAGTTGAGCAAAAATTTAGTAAAGTGGAGCTTGAGTACTTGTGATATCAAGAAAGTGATTAACACAAATATGATTACTTTCTTCTTCTACTTATTGGATTTTCTTACTATTAATTAAATTAAACAGTAAAAATTTAAATGTACCTGGTTTTCTAAATTGATTTGATTTATGTTTGGTGATAATTTAATTTTTATGTTTTATAATATGTACCTAATTTGTTTTTGTAATTTTCATAACTTTAATCCAAACAAAGGTTTATTTATATATATTTATATATAAAAAAACGATTTTTTGTTGTTGCTGTTTGGGGGTACATTTATCCCCTGCCACACTTCAGGCGAAATTAATAGACAAATTCTACATCCCAAGTCTTAGCGAAGCGTCCGTTTTCCCTGTCTTACGCAGTACGCAATCCGTGACTTAGCGCCACAGAGATATTACAAAAACGTTTATTAATTCCGCCCTTCATCACAAAGAAATCGAGCAACTTTATAAATTTCTTTTTATTATTATTATTATTATACAATGCTTTATTAGGTGTAAATGGACATTATGTACATACAAATAAATATTGTAACAATTAAAAAAAATGGAAACAATATGTATACAATAAAAATGAAAAAGAATAGAAAATATATAAAAACATAAGTCCTAACTAAAGGGCGAGGTTATTGCCTATGGCAATCTCTTCCACCTAACCCTTTTTCAGTATAAACAGAAAAGTGAGAAGTTGTACTAGAATTTACTAGATGTACATGAATATCAGAACATACCTGGACAGCTGTTTCGAGCTTATTTGCTCTCATCAGAAGGTAATAGTTCTGAATATCCATGCCATCAAACCTTTTCAAAAACCTTTTTTGTTTCAATTTCCTTTCCCAGGCGCTCGAGTTGCAAGCGCTGTTCGAGCGAGACATCCGTTCCCAACTGAAGCGCCAAGCGGAGGCCCACTCAGACCACCTGCAGGAGGTTCTCAAACTGCGGGCCGCGGCCTCGGACGGCCAGGTGAGACGAGAACTGGAGGCCAGACTTCAGGAGGAGAAGATCAAGTACAAGGAGCAGGTCGGGGTCATGATTGGCCGCATGAAAGCGTTCGAGGAGGCGTTTAAAAGTGAGTTTTTTTTAACACTATCAATAGTTATATTTTAACAATATATAAAACACTTCTCCAAGGACATCTTCCTGAGGCAGTGTGCTCAGCACTGAGGCAACATTACCTCTCTGAACAGCAAAACTAATCCGTTGCCTGAAATATTCCCCGGCGCGTCTGTCCTTTGTCTCAAGGACCAAGGTTTTGGATATGTTGTTAAACATTTCCAAAGCACTTGGCCCAAAAGAGCCAAAGGTTTCAACGGCAAAGGGAATGAAATCATAGAGATTTTGTAGGTCTTTATATTTCAGGCACTTTTTTAGTTCCGCTTGTTTGGCTGTTTCACCTCGACCTCTCAGAGAGTAACTGATGTTGCTGTTGGCTAGGGTATCTACGCATGTCGCGTCCCAAACCATTTGCCTCCCCCGTTTCCATGGGACCAATGTCATACCATCCGGTCTTTTTCTTTTGCCGTCTTGCTGAATAGACCTGATGGTTCAAGAACCGATGGAATATGACAAGATCCCAAGGCATGTTTGAGAGTTTGGTTTAGTTCTCCTTTTTCTTTTGCTTTGTCCTTTCACCGACCGAGAACCCTATTGTCAGGCGAGGAAACCTAAACATGAATCAGTGGCTCCCTTAGCAGGGTTAGCGTTAGGAAAGGTATTAAGTCTGTCCCGGTAGCTCAGTGATAAAAGCGGCACTCTGTGAATCCAAAGACTCCAGAGGTCGTGGGTTCGAAACCCAGCTGGGACATGACATGTTATCTTCCCAATTGGGATTTTCACCACATAATAATATGTCTTGGACTTACTGCTGGAATAATGGGACTTTAATAGTCCTAATCGAGCAGTATAAATAAGGCGATATTATTATTATTATTAAGTCGTAATATGTGAAGGTAGGAGTGCCAGCCAGAACCTAACAAGCACAAGGAATAGGTTGGCCACTGCCGAGGTATGAGTGAACCCCGGAGATCCAAAGATCCGGAGAACCAACACCAACAGTGAGAATTATGTTCCATTAATATAGAAAAAAATCATGGATAAGGCTGTGGACTTGTAGCCTGGAAGTCGGTTATTCAAGTCCTAATTTAAGTAAAAAAATTTGTAAAGCGGGATTGAGTGATTTTGATATCACGATTTTTTCTAACAATTACATGTGATAAAAATAAATAATGTTCCTACAAATAACTAATGTGATTTATTAGATTATATGTTGTAAAAAAAACTAATGTCATTTTTAATCGTGTTTCTTGTTTCACAATTATTGAGTTCAGATCTGGGATATGTTGTCCATGGTAAGCAGAGGAGGCGGTAGAACCAATGAATTCATGCATCCCGTTTCTTTTCAGTTTTTATTTTGCGTGCATTTGTGAAAACCGCTGTGGAAATGAGAAGTAGTGTAGTTTTTTGTTGATGTTATGTTTTTGTTGATGTTATGTTCATTATTATTACTTCCGAGTGTCTCTTGAGAATCTTGATAATGATGTTTTTTGTAAAATAAAAGGGGAAAAGTGTCCCGATTTTTTCATTTTAATTTTGACAATAGTCAATTAGTTAAAAAAAACACTAGCAATCGGATTTTTTTTTCGTTTAATTTTATTTATTTTTTAGTGCAATTCATTGAAATATCTTATATTTTGAATACCTACAGATACAGCAATGCATGTTGTTCATTTTCTTATAATTATTTTATGATATTTATTTTGCAGATTGTGTGGAATTTTTTCTTTCTTTCAGATCATATTTATTTCAAGTTTTATTTATTTATATCTCAGCTTCAAGTTTTAGTTTTAGCCTATTGAAGGATACTGTTTTTTTTTACCTGTTTTGAATATTTTATTTTACCTTTAAAAATCATTAAAATTCGTTAAATTTATTGCATTTTGAACGATTTCATTTTACAATAAAATGAATATAACTAAAAGTGTTGTGGCCTTTGATTGAAGTCTTTCATTATCTTCTTCTAGTTCCATTATGAAATAAGTATGTAGTTTAGGTAACAAAAAAAAAGCTTGCCACTCGAGAAGTTCACAGACTTATTCAAATCATTTGAAAAACTCTAAATATTGTTTAGAGATTTTTTAGATGCACTAAAAGTCAAATTATGAAATGAGATTACAACGAAAATAAGCGTCCCAATTATAGTCTTAATTATAGTCATTCTGAGAACAGATAACATCATTGTATTATTTATTATTTTCATTACTACTATTCATCATAGGGTGGCGTCATCGTGAACAATGGTAGCCAGACAGTGGAGGAATGACTCAGCACTTCTACCACTGTCAAGGAGGCTAATAATTGACTAAGGCCCCCAGAATCAAGCCAATGCTGGTCAACTCCCTGTTTATAGTCCTATTATGTTTATACTACTATTATTATTACTTTTTGCCTAACGCCTTTTGAACTGATTGATTTTTCAGAGCGAGCCTACGCGGAAGAGGCAGTGCATCACAGTCAGGCCTTGTGGAGTGCGTGTCAAGCGCTCATACTGAGAATCAAGAGTGCTGTCAAGCCTCAAGACGTGAAACCTTTGAAGTCAGAAGTAGAAGCCATCAAGAAGTCTGCAGGTAAATAGTTTAACTAAGTAAGTTAGTAAGTTATATATTTGTGTTAATCACTTTCGTGATGTCACAACTACTTTAAATCGCTTTACTAAATCTACGATGAAGCCGGGACTTGATCGATAAGTCTGCCGCCTTATCGATCAAGCTTCTGAGGTCAGTAAATATTTAAACTACTGTTGATGTAACTATCTAGCCTTGTGGGGTGTTTGTCGAGTGCTCATACTGAGAATCAAGAGTGCTGTCAAGCCTCAAGACGTGAAACCTTTGAAGTCAGAAGTAGAAGCCATCAAGAAGTCTGCAGGTAAATATGTTAACTACTGTTGATGTAACTATCAAAACAAATCTTCTTTTACTCTGTCTTATCCCGCTCAAGCATGGTCGACGTTGTTTAACCTCATGGCTGAGGTTGGTTGGTTTTGGCACATTCTTTTACGGCTGGATGCCCTTCCTAACGCCAACGATTCTATTTGATTTATCGTCCCGGATTAGGACGGGGGTTTTACCCTCCATTCGCTGGGAATCGTACCAGCTACCCACATTAACCTCACCCAGCCTGGGTAGGGCCGGAAATCAAAAACAATTATCAAAACAAACTATATTTACCATTATATAAGCCCTGTAGCTTCTGGGAGGCGTTCTCCCGCGGAACGACCGTTTCGCTTGACTACTCTGAGTGCATTTCAAGCGCTCATACCTCGTGAGGAAAAAAGAGTATTTACTTGTATGAGTAACGACCAGTAAATAATGATGTTAAAGTCCCGGTAGCTCAGTGGTGAACGCATCCGTCCAGCAATCCAGAGGTCGCAGGTTCGAAACCAGCTGAGACATGACAAGATATCCTCCCGTTTGGGATTTGACCACAAAATAATACGTCTTGGGCTTATTGCTAGAATAAAGGAACTCGATACAATATTTTTTATTACTTCCGTAAAATTTCTAATATTAGAAATCAGAAGTATGTATGTATGCTTTTATTTGTGGTGAAGCACAAGGCCTCTTCAGAATTTTTGTGGGTAGCGCAGCATTACTTCGAAATGAGCCTCCTTCACATTTCGAAGTATTCTATTACATTAATTTCTTTTTACTCTGGTAATGCCGCCACTGGTCGTTACTCATACAAGTAACTACTCATTTTTCCTCACGAGGTATGAGTGGACCCCGAACATCCAAGCAGAAAAATTCCTGCCCCACTGGGAATTGAACCCAGGTCACCATGCTTGCAATGCCTAGCGCGCTAACTCACTCTGCCACGGTGACTACTTGTAAATTTATTGTCATAAATACCTAATAATAATTCTAATTTGATTTGTTTAGTATAATTTCTATTATATTTATAATCTCTGCATATGTATTAGCCAACCAAATTGTAATTATTTAAAAATACAATGAACCTTATTCATTACTAGCGGGCTGTCGCCCGCTTTGCGGGCCGAGGCATGGTCGTAAAAGCAAAAAATCCTTTTTCGCCAATGGCAGTTGTTGTAGTGGGAGTTTCGAAAAATCCCGTCTTATTGCACATCTAGACTATAAGACAAAGCTACCTACCAAATTTCAGCTCGCTAGGTATTACGGTTTGGGCTGTAGAGCGATGATCAGCCAGTCAGTCAGTGACTTTGACATTTATATATTAAGACTAGCGAGCTGTCGCCCGCTTTGCGGGCCGAGGCATGGCCGTGAAAGCAAAAAATCCTTTTTCGCCAATGGCAGGTGTTGTAGTGGGAATTTCGAAAAATCCCGTCTTATTGCACATCTAGACTATAAGACAAAGCTACCTACCAAATTTCAGCTTCCTAGGACTTACGGTTTGGGCTGTAGAGCGATGATCAGTCAGTGGTCAGTCAGTGACTTTGACATTTATATATTAAGATATCCTTCTTCTTTTTCCAGCAAAGTCTGACACATTCGTCCAGACCATCTGCGCGGCTTTCCCCGACGAAGCTCTGAGTCGTGGTGTATACTCCGAGCAGGCGCTGCGGGAGAGATTTCTGAACGTGCAAGACACCGCCTACCGCGTAGCTCTGGTGCCCGACGAAGGTACTTGCCCAATAATAATAATAATTCCTGATACATGTTAGGTTTACGATGAGTATTTTGCATACCCCCTTTTCACTATCTTTGATATATTGTGATTTTTCTTTATTTTGTAGTGTCTCTTCCCTTACTATATTTTTGTATTTATTGTATTTTATGCTTTTTTTGTATTACTTCTACTTGTACCTTGACTTGTGTTAACAACTTTTATGTTGAATGAACACCAATAAAACATTATCTTATCTTATCTTATTCCGTGTCCATGAGATAGGTATTGATATCTAAATCACGGTGGTGAGACGCCCGGATCCAATGTCTAGGCTCCTTTCATGTCCATTGATTCTATTTGGTTTTAACGTCCTGTCTTGAGGTAGACACGACGGGGGTTTTACCCTCCATTTGCTGGGAATCGTACCAGCTACCCACATTAACCTCACCCAGCCTGGGTAGGGCCTCTGTTTGGAGGGAACAGAATTTTCTTCGAAAAGTGCTGCAACCGGGAATCGAACTCAGGATCTCTGGACTACGGGCAGTAGTCACAACCGTTACGCCATGGAGGCTGTCTTGCCCAATCTCTTAATCATTATTGGCTAATATCAAACAACGAGCGGACTATGGCTTTTTACGAAAGAGAGGCATTTGAATTTGCCACATAGGCAGTAACAGGCAATCTTCTTCTTTTACTCTGTGTTATCCCGCTCAAGCAGGGTCGACGTTGTTCAACCTCATATCCCGCTCAAGCAGGGTCGATTTTGTTCAACCTCATATCCCGCTCAAGCAGGGTCAACGTTGTTCAACCTCATATCCCGCTCAAGCAGGGTCGATTTTGTTCAACCTCATATCCCGCTCAAGCAGGGTCAACGTTGTTCAACCTCATATCCCGCTCAAGCAGGGTCGACGTTGTTCAACCTCATGGTTGGGATTGATTGGTTTTGGCACATTTTTTACGGCTGGATAACCTTTCTAACACCAACGATTCTACTTGATTTAACGTCGTGGATTAGGACGGGGGTTTTAAATTCAAATTCAAATTATTACCTAGTATTTTTTTTTTTTAAGGTAAGTGTGCCCCGGAACCGCTTTCGCATTACTTCAGGGCACTTTACCTTTACATCCATGCCATTCCGGAAACGAAAAATTTTGGTCAGAAATTTCCGCTCCGGCCGGGATTCGAACCCGCAACCTCCGGGTCAGTAACCAGTGCTCTTAGCCACTGAGCCACGGAAGTCGGCTCGTATTATTAGTATTATCATTATTATGATTTTTTTATATAAATATAGTTTATGATAAATTCAAATTCAAAATCATTATGACGTTCACTTATTTATCCCATAAAATATATAAGACCTGTTTGACTGCTGGAGTAAAGGGACTTTTCAGTCTTACCTCGGCAGTATAAACAAGGTATATTCTATTCTATTCTATTCTATTCTGTTCTATTCTATTCTATTCTATTCTGTTCTATTCTATTCTATTCTATTCTATTCTATTCACTTGTTCTGTCCCCTTCTCCAGGCTCCTCCCTGCCCGTAGTGTTCCTCTCCTACCTGCAGTCTCTCTTCGTGATCCGAGGGCTGGCGGCGATCTCACCCGAGGAGATCCGAGATGAGCCGACCTCCAAGCTCAGCCACTTGAACACCTACGAGATACTGGAGCGAGCCAGGTAAAAAAAGAAACACCCAGAGTAAATACCTACATACTTCCTGTGTTTTTTATTTACAGAAACAAACACAAGACTGCCAACAACCCAATAAGGGTTGGGTGGAAGAGATTGCCACAGGCAATAACCCTGCCCTTTAGGTAGGACATTTCTCTCTTTTTTTTCCTTCTTGTATATTTTTTTAATTTTTTTGTTTTTCTTTATATTTCATTGTGTTCTACTGTATATATTTTTTGTTCTACCTAATAAAGCTTAAAAAAAAGCATTCTTAATTTGGTCACAATTGTTTGTAAGGGATACCTTCCGGTGAGATCGTGTTGACCCAGCACCTATAATTGACAAGGTATCCAACTACTTTGGTTTTTTACCACTTCATAGTAATTATATCTTGGACTTACTACTGGAATTATAGGACTTGATAGTCCTAATCGGGAAGTATAAATGAGGCGATGTTATTATTATAACACAGATATAATAACTAAAAAAAAAAAAACACACCGACCTCTGCAGCTTGATCGATAAGGCGGCGGACTTGTAACCTGGAGGTTGGTGGTTCAAGTCCCGATTTCAGTGTAGATTTAGTTAAAACGAGTTTGAGTGATAAACACAAATAAATATGATAACTTTAACTATTAACTTAAAAAAAAACACACACAAAATTATTGCTCAAACAGCTCGCCCGTAAATACCCGCCGCGTAAACTCTGCATAACTCCGAGCCTTTTTTTTTTTTTGTAAGCTCCCTCCATCCACCCCTGTTGGGCGATTGAAAGGGGGCACCCGCTGGCAACAGCCTAAATCCCCCGTTCAAACCTCCATACAGTCATTTTACTTTTATTTATTTATTTAGAAACTCTTTATTAATAGGTAGAACATATATATATACAGACAAATAATGGTAAAAATTAAATATAAAAATTTACAATATTAATAATATATAAACAAGGAAAAAAAAAAACAAAATATATACATAAGTCCTAACTAAAGGGAGGTGTTATTGCCTATGGCAATCTCTTCCACCCAACCCTTATTTCAACCCAACAACTTTTTTCTTCAAATCATAACTCCGCGCCTGTATTCTCAATCCCCCGTTCTTACTTTTGTTTCTTCAAATCATAACTCCGCGCCTGATGCTCTCTGCCCCCAGATACTTCGTGGACCGCTCGGACCTGCTCCAGGCCGTCAAGTACATGAACCTGCTGAGGGGCGGGGCCCAGGCTGTGTCCCACGCGTGGGTGAGGGACGCCCTCGTGTATCTCGAGACCCAGACGGCGGCCCAGGCCCTCCTGAGCCACGCGGCCTCGGTGGCCTTCGTCCAGTAGAGGCCGCGGTGGCTAGAGGCCGCAGTTCCAGTACCGAGTCACACGGGCGGCGACTTGCCGTCGTCACATCGGAAGTTCGGCGGTAGATAATGTTGTGTTTTCTGTGATGCTGCTGGCGATAGAATTCAACGCTTTCTGTTCAAATCTTAAATTATCTTAAAAGCCAAGTGAAATATCTTAGAAGCCAAATAAAAATGGCTTAGGATGGGTCCTCTGTATACATAAAAAATAATATGAAAAACAAAAGAGTCACGGGCGACTTGCCGTCATCGGAAGTTCGGCGTAGAGAATGTTGTGTTTCTGTGATGCTGCTGGCGATAGAATTCAACGCGCTCTGTTCAAATTCTATAGTTATAGATATCCTGCGAATAAGTCAAAAACAGGAGTCGCTCCCCGAAATCACGCTAGATAAACCTTATCTAGCAACAGTAAAGTTGCAATTATTATTTGCTACAGAGAGTTATAGATAACCTCTAAAATAACCCGCGGATAGGTCTAAAAACAGGTGCCGCTCCCCGAAATCACGCTAGATACAAATCTAGCTACATTAAATTGCAATTAATTGCTACAGAGAGTTATAGATAACCAAGTGGATAAGGCATAAACACCAGCCGCTCCCCAAATATAGCTAGATAAACCTAGTCTAGCAAACCTTATCAAAGCCAAATGAAATATCTTAGAAGCCAAATGAAAATGGCTTAGGATGGATCCTCTGTATACAAAAAAAAATATGAAAAATAAAATAAATGATTTATTATTATTATTAGCAACAGTAATTTTATAGAGTATATATAGACAAACGAGTTATTTTGTATTTTTGTTACAATAATAATACTCTTTAGTGGAGGGTAAACAGAAAAAGTAAATAATAATAATAACTTTTTATTTGTTTTATTTTCCGAGTCCATGTGTGATGTCATGGTGTTGGAAGGATTGATATGGGTGAACCTATCAATAATAATAATAATAATTGTAATCCTTCTAAGTTTGCAACATCCTAGCCCATAGATGATGTTAATTTTTACCATGTATAGTATGAGAAATAAAATATAATAATATTACTCTTCAGTGGAAGGTAATCACCAGGCGAGGTTAATGCTCAAAGTATTTTCTACCACCTAACCCTGAGAGTCTTATTATGATGTGGTCATATAACTCAAATTTATTAAGAAAAATCCAAGCATTGGGTGGGATCCGATCCATAGATCACGGATCCACGCGCTGGATTGTTTACAAGTCTAGCACTCTAACCACCTCCACTACCAGTGCTTAATGAAAAGTTTGAGAACTTGCAAATAATCTATTAATGTAGGTCTCGTTTTGAGGAGCCATTTTCCGTAAAACAGCCGTTCCGATTATATTAAAATAAAAGCGATGAGTTTATCGCCTGATTAATGGCGTTCAGATAGTAAAGTAATGAATGTTAGGGAGCTATAGTTATCGTTGAAACCATTTTAGAATACATTGAAATTGAAGCCTTTTCGAATAATTTACTTTTTGTGCGCTTATTAAAATTAGATTTCCCGTCCTCCCCCCCTTCCTCTCTCTCCTCTCTCTCCTCTCTCTCTCTCTCTCCTCTTTCTCTCTCTCTCTTTATCTCTCTCTCTCTTTCTCTCTCCTCTCTCTCTTTCTCTTTCTTTCTCTCTCTTTCTTCTCTCTCTCTCTTTCTTTCTCTCTCTCTTTCTTTCTCTCTCTCTCCCCCCCTCTCTCTCACTTTCTCTCTCTCCCCCCCTCTCTCTCTCTTTCTCTCTCTCCCTCTCTCTCTCTCTGTCTCTCTCTCTCTCTCTCTTTCTCTCCTTCTCTACTCATCTCTCCCTCCCTCTCTCTCTCCATCTCTCTGAAAACTGCATCTTGTATCTTTTATCATTTAAAAGAACCAAACTTGCACACTTTGAAAACCCTCACAGCCTAATAGGAAACAAATAATCTACTTTAAATTCTCGACTCTTTTGTTAAAGAGGTCTCAAATTTCTGGTCTCCTATGATAAGATAGCAATAATGGAAAGCCGACCTCCGTGACTCAGTGGTTAAGAGCATTGGTTGCTGACCCGGAGGTTGCCGGTTCGAATCCCGGCCGGAGCGGAAAATTCTAACCGAGTTCTCCGTTTCCGGAATGGCATGGATGTAAAAGTAAAGTGCCCTGAAGTAATGCGAAAGTTGTTCCGGGGCACAGTCACCTTTTCAAAAAAAAAAAAAACCTTTTCGAAAAAAAATAAAAATAGAAACTTATTTATACTACCCAATGAGGACTAAAGATCCCCATAACCCTTTCAAGCAGTTGTTTTGCTGCCAATATTATGTGCTCAATGTCTCAAATAAAATTAGCGAAAATTATTGCATTGGTTGGGATTCGAACCACCGGATACTGGATTGCCAGACTAGAGGTTCAACCACTGAGCACCAATATACAGGTGTCTGCGAGAGATTTCCATTCGGGTAGTCGAAGGTTCGACCTCCTTTTCTTGTTCTAAGTATGTATATATTGCAAAACAATGTATTGATGAAAAATAAAAGTATTCACACTTTCCTGTTATTGTTTTACAAATATTTCTCCAAGACTTGATTATTTTCTCTTTCTTCTGAATAAATTACAAAGAACTTTTAGGGTGGAATTAATAATAATATCGGAGGTGTTTTATCTATTAGTTAAACGAATTTGTATTTAAAAAAAATATATATTATATTTGTAGATAGCCATTTGACATTTATAATATCGCCTTGTTTATACTGCCCGATTAGGACTATTAAGTCCCATTATTCCAACAGTAGGCCCAAGACGTATTATAATGTGGTAAAAATCTCAAATGGGAGGATAACTTGTCATGTCCCGTCTGACGACTAACTTTTTACTCATACGCTTATATCTCATGAACGGTATACCTGCTTTTGATGAAACTTTGTATGTATTGTATATGCGTGTTAGCATAATATTAAATAGTGCATTTGAAATTATTTTTTAAATAAAATATGATTAAGCTAGCTCTGATATTAAGAAAATTCAAAATTTGAAGTTCCCAAGATAAACAAAAATTTAGAAGCTAGTTAGAGTAATAAATGTGATAGGTAATATTACTATTGTTTTTAACTCAAATAATATTATGTACGAATTTCTTTGTGGTGAAGCACAAGGCTTCTTCACAATTTTTGTGGGTAGCGCAGCATTACTAAGAGCCTCCTTTACATTTCGAATTATTCTATTACATTAATTTCTTTTTACTCTGGTAATGCCGCCACTGGTCGTTACTCATACAAGTAACTACTCATTTTTCCTCACGAGGTATGAGTGGACCCCGAACATACAAGTACAGAGCAGGAAAAATCCTCACCCGCTGGGAATCGAATAATATATGATGATAACGTATCTTTAACCAAACTATGCCGATTTATTTTTACATTTCGACATTTTCATGTCTTTGCTCTGGCACATAACCAAAATTATGTGACGAAATTATGTAACGATATTATGTAACGATATTATGTAACGAAATATCGAATTGTAAAGGGAGAGAAGTCTTCTAATATCGGATATCGATATTATGGTTTCGATATTATCGATATACCTAATATCGATATTTTCGTTTCGATATTGCAACCCTAAGAGAAGAGGGAAAGTGTGTGTCATGCGCACAATACGAAATTTGGTCAGTTGGGTTTTGGACCTTGAATAGTAAAGATGAAAATGTCGAAATGGTTGCAGACTCGTATGCAAGCGTTTTTTTAAACAATTTTTTTTTATATTTTTTGTATCTTTCATGTAAGTATTTATGTATTTTTTCATGTATTCATAAAGTAAATCTGATTCAGATCAGAAAATCGACAAAAAAGCTTAAGAAGTTTAAACAAATCAAACATTAAAACTGGCCAAAGTGGACTTGTACCCGCTTAGGCTCATTAAAAAAAAATTAAAAAAAAAAACAAACATTAAAATATTTTCAACAGTAGCTATGTCAGAGGGAACGAAGAAGATTACAATCTTGCCTTGAATTTCTGAAATCTGCAGTCAATTTGTCGAAATTATAATCTCCTAAAAAAACTCTTGGTAGCTCATAGAACAGACACAACTGAAAATTTGTATAAAAAAAAAAATCTGATTTTTCCAGAGATTTTTCGGCTCTATTTGCAGTATTTGTTCAGTTAATCATAGAATTAATTTCTCCTGCCGTACTTTGACAAGACCAACAAAAGGCAGAAAAGAACAATTAAATTGTTAAAACAGGTGCTGAACAGTCGCGGCGGGTGAGAAAATTTCGGGGATGCTGCCACATAAACCGGACTAAAATTTGATTAAAAGAGTCGCTATTTCTGTATCATAGTTTGAGTTTGTTTACCATGTCAATCATAATAATTATGCATTTTTATTTATTTATTTATTTAGAAACTCTTTATTAGTAGGTAGAACATAAATTATACAGACAAATAATAGTAAAAATTAAATATAAAAATTGACAATATTAATAATATAAACAAGAAAAAAAAAAATAATAAACAAAATATATACATATTATGTCCTAACTAAAGGGCGGGGTTATTGCCTATGGCAATCTCTTCCACCCGACCCTTATGTGTGTATATGCGTTAGTAAATGTGTGATGATTTTCATTGTGTACGAGCGAGGACTTGAGAAAATCCTCTCTTTTTCATTTTTTCTGGGGGTGCTGCAGTTCCGCAGCTCCTTAGCACCGGTCCGGCCGCGTCTGATGTTGAACGATTATTTCACGGCCGATGAGCAGTATAAATAGTTGGTGAAGTCGATAAAGAAAGCCAGTTGTCTGTCCCGGTAGCTCAGTGGTAAAGGCGGCACTCTGTGAATCCAGAGGTCGTGGAGTCGTGGGTTCGATTTGTGAGTTTCCAGCGAATGGAGGGTAAAACCCCTGTCGTGATATGACCATGTAGTTGAAAGCGATATCAAACGCAAAAAAACCAATTTTTATTGTTCATTTAATTTGTTAATTTTGTTTTAATTAACTATCTTATTTAATTTTCAAATTATTTTCATTTGTTAGACTCGCGATACTAAAAAGAATGTATCACTCTACCAGATGGTCCGTTGCACTCCATCATGTTTTCCTGTGCCTCATGCTAACAGGTATGTTAAACGATAATCTGTGTGGATATTTAATTTGGTGAATGGAGTACCTACCTTCCATATCGCTTTATCGAATGATGTAGATATTAAGAAAAAAATATAAAATAACTAGTAGTCTAATTAATAAATGATTTCAAAGACCGTGTAGAATATGTGTGAGGTGACGCAGCCAATTCGTTAGCATATTACTCCAGGAGGGTGAGATAGTTGCTTTTCTACAAGCGTATATCTCAAAAACAGTCAGGAATTTGTCAAAGTAGCATTGAATCAAAATTGTCCCAAATTTTATTTGCTTTAATTGTACTGCATTCAAAGCTTTTACAAAGTAGCGTTCTGGAATTATCAGCAAAAATCCCAAAATGGGACATATATTCTGAAACACTTTTACCCCCCTAACTCTATTCCCTCCCATCCTACACGTCAGGACTTTTAGTATGTTTACTATCTCACCCTCATGAACAAGTATCCAAAGGAATTGGCCGCATCGTCTCTCACGCACTCTACACTTATTCTTAGCCTATAAGTATAAGTAGTGCTTTATTTAGACTGTCAGCGCAAGACAGGTAGTCCCATTATGCCGCCAGTTTTAGTTTGTAGCCTATAGTGTCATTTTCTAATCGTGTATTCCTGACCGAGTAATGAACGGGCAATATTTTGATTGAGAGGTAGAGGCGTTACCATTACATCATGGCGGCCGCAGAAAATAAAGGAATTATTCAAAGTAGCATAGAATCAAAAGTGTCCCAAATTTTATTTGCTTTATTTGTACTACATACCCACAAAGCTTTTACGATGTAGCGTTCTTGAGATATGTATAAGCGAAAATCCAAAAATGGGATCTCGATATTTTTACTGTCTATATCCTTCCTTACCTTACCTTACCAATAGGCGCTACAGCCCGGGGTGGGCCTTAGCCTGTTCAACCACTCTCCTCCAGATTAGCAGGTCCTTGACAGCGGATCCCCATTCCCCATCCAGTGACTTGCATCTCCTTCAGGTCGTCCTCCAATTGGTCCATCCATCTGAGGCGAGGTCTTATCCTTCCTTATAGCCGATATTACTTCCGATAAATTTCTAATATTAGAAATCGGAAGTATTGTGTTCGTTTTTGTAAAAAAAAATATTTTTTTGCTCCGATTTCAATTATTTTCATATTTCTGGACGTTTCATAACCTCCTGAGCAAATTTGGTTTTGTGTCCGTCTGTCGGTCTGTTAAAACGATTCCTTGTAACGCGCAAATCTCGGAAACTACTCGACTGATTTTGATGAAATTTTGCACACATCTAGGAGACATTCTGTAGATGGTCTCATTTTAAATTCATCGAATTCGTACTAGCGGTTCATGGTGAAAGAGACCATGCGCCTGACCACTAACTTTTTACTTAAACGCTTATATCTCGTGAACGGTACACCCGATTTTGATGAAATTTTGTATGTATATGCATATTATTGTTTTACATAGGATATTTATATTTATTTTTAATTAATTATATTTTGACTCTGATATTTAAGAAAATCCGAAATTTTGTCCGAAAATCCAATATTCTACCATTTGAAACAAATTTGAAGAAAATCGGTTCAGTCGTTATGGAGATACAAGTAATTTTGTATAAAATCTCAAAATTGGCACGTGTTTAGAATGTGAAACAATCACGAGGAAGTATTGTGTCCATAATTGGCAGTGTTTTTTTACTTGGTTGATCTGCCTCTTTAACAGCCTCTTCCGTGGCCGACAACTATCCGTCGAATGCCAACACCGTGAAACCCTGCGCGCGTCGCAAGAACGCCATCGTGACGCAAGGCCGTCTGTGTGAGTGGGACGAAGTGGCGAAGGACTACTCGGCTGACTCCCTCGGGCTGTGTCGGGGTGCCCTCAAGCAGGAGTGTCCGGAGTTCAACGAAGCAAGCTGCGTGCTGTAAGATTGTGCTACTTCCGATAAGTTTCTAATATTAGAAATCAGAAGTCATCATCATCATATGGTGCCAGCCTCCGTGGCGTAACGGTTGTGACTACTGCCCGTAGTCCAGAGATCCTGAGTTCGATTCCCGGTCGGAGCAGATTTTTCACACAGAAAATTCTGTTCCTCCGTGCATGTGAGACGGGCATTTCCGGCCCTACCCAGGCTGGGTGAGGTTAATGTGGGTAGCTGCTACGATTCCCAGCTAATGGAGGGTAAAGCCCCCGTCCCGTCTACCTCAAGTCAGGACGTTAAAACCAAATAGAATCAATGGACATGAAAGGAGCCTAGACATTGGATCTAGGCGTCCATATAATCCTCTCACTACCGTGATTTAGGTATCAATACCTGTCTCACGGACACGGAAGTATTATTATCATAGGGTGACGTAATCGTGAACGATGGTAGCCAAACAGTGGAGGAATGACTCAGGGTAGATGTGCTGACACTGGAGGAATGAGCACTTCTACCACTGTCTTTACAAGGAGGCTAATAATTGACAAGGGCCCCCAGAACCAAGCGAATGCTGGTCTACTCCCTGTTTATAGTCCCCCGGCCAGACTATTTTCAGAAGCAGAAGTATTATTTTTTTTAAATTGTTTTTTAACCCTTTGTCTGGCATAATTCGAAATCTGCTGATTCAAAAAAAATTTTTTTGTTGATAACATACTTCCAATGACATTTGAGAATGATAGGTATCTGATAAAAAAAAAAAAAAAAAAAAAAAACGGCGCACATGCGCGTAACAAAAAAAAATCAGTGATAACAGAAGAGTATAAAGAAGCTACGTCTGAAGTGGTATAACGCTGAAACCACTGGAAGTTTACGAAAAAAAATCTTAAATCTGTGGTTTCAATAGTATACCACAACCAGACAAAGGGTTAAATAAAGTCGTGCGATGTCACACCAGTTTATTTTAAATTGGGTTTAACGTCGCTTTCAAACTGCATGGTCATATCGTGACGGGGTTTTTACCTCCCAATCGCAGGAAATTCACAATCCTGCTACCCACATTGACCCCACCCAGACTGGGTTGTGTCGGAATGCCAGCATCACGAAGTCTTCACCTCGCTGGACGTTGTACAACTTCGGTGATCCTACGAGAACCGGCGCATTCAACGCGCCATCGACGCGCGACGCTGGCGGAAGTGATTTTAAGTTGTGATGAACAGAAATATGACAACTTCTTATATCCAGATTTGACTGCATTGAATTGAAAGAAAGAAAGAATTGAATTGAATAAAAATGGTTCTTTTTATTTGTACAATAATAATATTTCTTAATATTATCTCCTAAGCTTATGCAAACTTCTATGCATATGATCTGGTTTATCATATTTTCCTCTCAGAATGAACGACTATCACTCGTGTAAGCTCCGATACTATGCCAAGAGGAATACTTGGATGGAGGTGTTCTATGCCAACCAGTACAAACCTGGCTTCTTCGTGAATCCGGAGGTCAACACTCACGATATTATTGAGATTCACCGCATGGTTGATCCAGAATACGTCAAGGACTTCGGTAATGTCAGTCAGCCCGATTACCCTAACAACGGTGAGTCACATTATTTTCTTCTCTTTTTGTGTCATCCGATATGGGAGGTATACCCTCCATTCGCCAGCAACTAACAAACCCACCAGCCGGCCTGATCTATCCTCAATAAGTCTCCGAAGACCCGGCAATGTATGTAAATTAGCATTTATCTTGGAGCCGTTTGTAGGCAGTATTCTGGTATTGAACGTCCCATCGACATTGGATACTGCTGGACGTTGCTTAACTTCAGTGACATAATAAGAAATGATCTATTCAACGTGTTATCAACGCCGGCTTATAATAATTTTCATTTACTTAAACTCACAGTTGGTCCGGAATTTTTTTATGAGTGTTTTACAGCCGTTTTACGCTTGTGGTCTGTGTTGTAGCCTGCCCATCCCGTAGTATGCATCCCCTCTGATGGGCGAGAAGTGACACAATACTTCCCAATTAGGTGCTGGGTCAACACGAGCGCACCGGAAGGTCTCCCTTACAAACAATTGGAACCAAATTAAGAATACAAATTTTTGTCGGCACGTGGGTTCGAACCCGGGACCTTCCGCATCGCAAGCGAGTGCTGAACCACTGAGCGAATCGCACGCTCTATAAAGGATAGTCCGGAAATGAGTGTAAAGGATCTGCGAATGTTGGAGTTGCTAGGGGTAGACTTCGTGCGATTCTTGCTCTTATACAAGTTTTTTTTTAAGCTTTATTAGGAGGACAAAGTACAATGGTAACAGTATAAAATGAAGAAAAGAAAAAAAAACAAACAAACAAACAAATGACAAAATAAATAAGTAAAAAAAAGAAAATAACAATAATGTCCTACCTAAAGGGCGGGGTTATTGCCTGTGGCAATCTCTTCCACCTTACCCTTAGTTGGGTGGAAGAGATTGCGACAGGTTGAATCCGTCCGTAAATGTGGTTCCGTGTTTCAGTTCTGGATCCTCAGGGAAAGCGTGGCCTCAAGTGGATGGTCGTGAAAGACCCGAAGCCGCATAACTTTACCAGCAGCACGGGCGCCGGCGTCTTGTGTGAGAATGGCACGGACTTTCGCTGCACGGACGAGGACATTCCGGGCACCAGCTTCCGGTATCTGCACGAGAACTACCGCGACGGGTTTGATCCGAAGTTCAAAATCCCGAGAACCCCCTACGAAGATGAGGTCAGCGCGAAGATAGAAATTGTCACGGAGTCCAAGTGTAGATACGCGATCCTGGGTGAACCTGTTGTTGAATATCGCAGTGGTAAAAGAGTCCCCACTTGCACGACCTTCTTCAGGAGAATCGGAGTGCCTGCAGGCGTCGACGCGTTGACCGTAACAAATTTCATTTTCTTGGAGTCTCAATTGATTTTAGATGTATTTGGACAGTTCTCGGTCCGATATGCGCACTGGAATATTGAAGACGTCGGAACACGGGACCTCATTTTTAAGGATAGAGATTGGAAAAGTTTGTCAAAGTTGCCGTGGATGGACAGTGACCTTGATGGTGACAAATCGATGAAGAAGAAGAAAAAAAGTTAAATTAAATTGGAATGATTTTGATGGATTTGCTGGATATAAATCCCCACAATCTATCATTGAAAGCCAGGTTCTAGAGCCAGGATCCTATTCAATAAGTTTCAGCCATTGAAAATGTTTTATGCTATCGATATTCTTGAATATTACTATAAAATATACGATTATACTCAAAGGAATAGAATATTACTGTAAAATGTATTTTTATTGTGAATAGTGAATATACATATATACAGAGTCCACCAAAAAAGAGGCCACTCGAATTATCAAAGGGTAAACATTTTTACTGGCTTCTGATTTTTTATCATTATCTACCAGGGTCGGCACCAGGGCAGATCAACTTTCGAATCTTTAATAGAACCATCCTGTTTGTGATACATTTCTGGAAAGTAGTTGTCATTAAAGTATTTTGCCTTTTTTGAACAAAACAGGGCCGGAGATATCGTACATTGTATTTCAAAGGTTTCAACAATTTTTTTTATAAGAAATATAATTGTATTTTTGTAAATTGTTAAACAAATGTTATTCCATTAAGACATGTTGGCACACTTTAATAAATTCCAATTAAGAAATAATTAAAATTTTAAGCCTTTTTTATACATTAGCTTTACCAGGGAATATGTCAAGAGGTCAACTTATTTTTAATATTAAAATTATCCGTTTTCGAATATAATTTAGCATTTTTCAAAATTTAAATCCGTTCTCTAGATATTTTGAGTGGCTCCTTTTTTTTGGCGGACCCTGTATAAGGGTATCTAGGAGACAAATATGTTTTTTAGAGGCATTAGTAGGTAATACATGATTTGATACCTAGTACCGGTGAAACATATTTAGTTACTAATCAATTTTTATTTATTTTTTTAAGAATAAATTTCAGTTTACAATTTATTTAACATAAAATTTTCATCGAAAACTCCAGTTGTTGGAATTGCTCCCAAAAATGAAGCTGCGTTTCTTGTCTGGATTGCTAAACCAAGATGTAAATATCTATGTAAATGTAAAGATTCAAAATGATCTTTCCTATCCGGATATTTACATAGATATTTATAAATTTTACATAGATTTACAGTTTGGGTACATCAGTCATGTCCCTATGTGTGTGAACTGCAGAAACTGAAGCAAAAAAAAAAAATATTGTTTATAAGGGATTCCGGTACTCTTGTGTTGACCCAGCACCTGAATGGTAATAATAATAATAACACTCTTTAGTGGAAGGTAACCACCAGGCGAGGTTAATACTCAAAGCGTTTTCTACCACTTAATTTCCGATTCCCGAGATACCGAGTTTCGAATGCACATCGGTCCCGGTAGCTCATTGCTCAGTCTGTGAATCCAGAGATTCCAGTGGTCGTGGGTTCGAAACCCAGCCGGGACATGACAAGTCATCCTCCCATTTGGGATTTTTACCTTATAATATTATGTCTTGGGCTTAATGCTGGAATAATGGGATTTAGTAGTCTTAATCGGGGGAGTATAAGGCGATATTATTATTATTATTATATTAATTATAGGAACTGGACAAAGGCGTTCGAAGCCGTTGACCAGATCCTGAATAGACATCAGAGTCAACAATTATGTTTCATTTTAGTTCCAATAAGATGGGATAGCCCTCATTTGAATAGACGTGTACAAAAATTCAATAATCAGCTTAGAGAAAAACTTAGATCAAAAAGCATTTCCTATTTAGATCCGAATTACTTCCTTCGCCCGTGGCATTATGCCAAAGACGGCCTCCATCTCAATATTAACGGTAAGCGACTTTTAAGTCTTAAGCTCAAAATTTATCTCCAGAAAGTATCAGTACTTAGTGAGGACCCTGTGCCTGAGACAGAGCACCTCAATAATGTGCATGTGTCATGTGATAATGCATGTATGCCTAACACAGTGACATGCACAGTAAACCCATCAATGGGCACTAGCTTTGATCTTAATCAAAGTTATGCTTATGACTTTAATAATTTAAACTTGTTGAATAATAGAAGTCGTATACCCACACCTAATCTACATACACCTAATATTAGTTATATTCATACACCTGATATTAACTCTCGTATTATGTTTCCATCATTGTCTCGCACTACTCCATGTATTCCACTTGTAGAATTATCTCCTGTCGTAGATTTGTCTCCTGTTGTAGATTCCCCTGAGTCAACTTTTTCATTGAGCCCTCAATCATCACAGATAAAATAGTCCATACAGTTCAACATGACATCCAACATCTTTATATTGATAGTAATTATGATAGACATTACCACTGTGATTCCAGCCCTAATCTGACATTAGACACCAGTAATGATATTTCAAATATTAGTCGTTACGATAGTTTCAATAATATCATAACCTTAACAAATGGCTCGTATGAATTGTACAACAAGAATATATTAACAGAGCAAGATAATGAAATTAGATTTAACACTTGTAGACAAAGAAATTCAACTAATCTAATAAATATAAATAAAACCAATAAGAATATATCAGGTACATCTATTTATTATCAAAATGTCAGAGGATTAAGGACCAAGCTCCGCACATTAGTTTGCAATGTACCGCTTTTTGATTATGATATTGTTGTTTTCACCGAGACCTGGCTAAATGCTTCTATAAACAGTGCGGAATTGGGGATGGATAACTATGTAATATACAGATTGGATAGGAATCATGGTGGGAATGGTAGGGGTGGGTCTGTCTTAATAGCTATAAATAAACGCATAAAATCTTCTAATGTTAAACTTAATGAGCAAGACAACCTAGAGATTTTAACAGTGAAATTTAAAATCAAGAGTAGGAATTTCCTTATAAGCACTGTTTACATACCACCAGACAGTCCAGCCTCACAATATTTAAAATATACTTTTCTTCTAGACGAAATGTTTCAAAAGTTCCCCAAGACAAACTTCATTTTAACCGGAGATTATAACCTCCCTAATATAGTGTGGGATCCTTCAACTTGTCAACCGACGATGGTTAAAAATAGTGCTGGAGCTGATGTTTTCTCGTCTTCTCTTGAATTACACGCGCTATCACAGCTTAATTTTATTGCCAATAAAAATAATACAGTCTTAGACTTAGTACTAACAAATAATCCGTCTCTTTTGAAGGTAACTCGCTGTGATGACGAAATTATAAAACTTGATACTCACCACCCTGCATTGCTCATAAATATTTCCCCGAAAAAGTTAACGAGTCAGAAAGTACCTATTGACAATACCACTGTAGTCCTTAAAGATTTTAAAAAAGCTGATTATACAAAGCTTTCCTCCTATCTATATGAAAACCTCAGTCATAGAGACAAATTCAATCCCGACTCAAACTTAGATACTCTTGTGGAGGCATTTTATTTATATTTATTGAAAGGTATTGAGCTTCATGTACCCGAAAGGAAAATCAAAACATCTCGGTTCCCAGGTTGGTACAGTTCGGAATTGAAAAATCTAATTTTTGAGAAGAAAAGGATTCATAAACAATATAAGTCTCTGGGTTGTCGTCAAATGTATTTTCAATTTAAGCAATTAAGACAAACATGTAAAGATATTTCATCTCGCGACTACCATGCATATATTCAGTCTATGGAAAATAAAATAACGAATGAACCAGAACTAATTTGGAATTTTCTGTCATCAAAGAAAAAAAGTCCTGCCATTCCTTCAATTATGAGACTAGATAACTTGGTCAGCCAAGATCCAAAATCCATAGCAGATTTATTTGCGAGGAACTTTGCTCATAATTATTCTAGTATCACGTCTGACAAGAGAGAATATAATTTCAATACATGTATAAATATTACGCGTATTGAGCTCTCGGTAAATGATACCTTCCAACTTTTAAGCAAGTTACCTAAACATGCATGCCGTGGTCCGGATGAGGTCTCTCCCCTTTTGTTTAAATCTTGCGCCTCAGTACTAGCCGCTCCGCTAACTCTTATATTCCAACGCTCACTTGATACCGGAGTTTTCCCGGAGAGATGGAAAAAAGCCTATATTACCCCCATTTATAAATCTGGTGACAACGATAATGTTAAAAACTATCGCCCAGTAAGTATTACCTCCATTGTACCCAAACTTTTGGAAAATCTCGTTTCTCGTCAACTGTACCCCGTTTTATCTAATGTTGTTAATGATAACCAGCACGGATTTATGAAAAAACGTTCCACCGCCACCAACTTAATCTCATTCACTGAATATATATCACATGTACTTGATGATGGTGGCCAGGTGGACGTTATTCTTACGGATTTTTCAAAATGTTTCGACAAAATAAATCACAACCTACTTATATCCAAGTTAAATGCATTAGGGGTTGGAGGTAAATTGTTACTGTGGCTTGAAGACTTCCACAAGAACAGGAAACAGATTGTGAGGGTAAATAGGCAGAGTAACATCGCTATTAGCAAAAATTATTTTTCCAAAGAAGTCGACGTAACTTCAGGCTGTATTCAGGGGGGACACCTCTCAGGAATTCTATTTTTGTGTTTTATTAATGACATCGTGTCTATATTACCCCCCGAAGTACGAGGCTGGTTGTTTGCCGACGACTTCAAAATAGCTATAAGAGTTGGCGGGTCGCGGGAGGCTGCCATACTTCAGGACACCCTTGATCTTCTGCATTCCTGGTGTAGGGAAAATCTTATGGAGCTGAACATTGAGAAATGTAAAATAATGAACTTTTACAATAAAAAAAATCCCTATCTATATACCTATAAGATTAATGATATCCCACTGAATAGAGTAAATGAAGTAAAGGATTTAGGAGTTACATTCCAACGTAACCTTAAATTTAACTCTCACTATAATAATATTAATAAAAAAGCATTTAAAATGTTGGGATTCCTTTTTAGACAAACAAAAGACTTTACTAATCCAAATACACTCAAAATTTTATATTATGCTTATGTCCGATCACATTTAGAATATTGCTCAAGTGTGTGGTCTCCTCAGTATTCTATACACATTTCATCTTTAGAAGCTGTTCAGCGAACTTTCCTGAGAATGCTTGCATATAAATTAAAAACTCCCATCATCAACCACAACTATGATGAAATCATGCATTCTCAGGATTTTGTCACTCTGGAATACCGTAGAAGGATGTCAGATCTCACTTTTCTATACAAAATAGTAAATGGTCAAATATATTCCCCTGAACTACTTAGTAACCTAAACTTCAGAGTGAGAAGTGCTAACACCAGGTTAACGACCATGTTCAAGCTCCATAAAAGAAACACCAACACCGGTGAATTTTCCCCGCTCCAGAGAATGCAGAACATTGGAAATAAAGTTAGTAGTATTGATATTTTTTTCTGCACACTCAATGATGTGGTGAGCGTGGCCCATGTAGAGCTGATGCGTTGATGATGGTTAACCACCATATCATTGCTCTAGGGTCCGTGCTCTCGACATGATTGGGGTTGCGATGAAGGTTTTCCTTTCATCACGTTTTTTTTTTTTTTTTTTTCTTTAATTTTAAATTTAACTTTGTTAGTTTTTTTTTTGTAACAAAAATGGGCTTAACCCCGTAAGTTTGTGTAAAAAAAAAAAAAAAAAAAAAAGGTTGTACTAATGTGTAATGTTCTTATAAAACAATAGACTTTACTTTACAATCATTTAGGTAGTCATGAATAATCCAATAGGCACCTACGCAATACCTACATTGTACCTTTCCCGTGAAAAAGACAAAAAAAACTCGTTTACTTCTGTTGTACCATTCAAACCAGTTGAGTACGTGGTGTACCAAAACTATCGATGCAAAATGTTTTTCCTATCGGGATACTTACTTTATTGACCTCTGGTTCTAATTTCCAATTATTAAGGCTGAATATGTGCTGTTCAAAACAATTTATAACTCATTAGAGAGTACCTCTTTCAGGAAAAATTTGGATTGTCCCTATATTTTAAAGATTTTGCTTCACAGAAGAAGAAAAAAAAAATCCAAATTCGTGCCGTTTTTCTTTCTTTTAAATTATTTTGTAATGCGTGTTGGTCATTTTGATTTAAAAAAATAATAACTTAAGTTCTGGGTGTCCTTATTACTGTTAATAATGACTCTTGAACATGCGTCAGTTTTTTTTCATTGGAAAGATTGGTAACTACTGTGATTAGAATAAGGCGCCAAACTAAATTAACGCCAACCCTGGTAGAGGCGCCAATGATTTGTGTTATTGTCTTTTGTCTGAGAAAGCTGGTTCTGTCTCTGTCTGACATTACCCAGCGAGACATTCTGTATGTACCTTGGTGTAGATTTTCACAAGATTAAGAAAAGAATATATAATACACTAGCGGGCTGTGGCCCGCTTTGCGGGCCGAGGCATGGCCGTGAAAGCAAAAAATCCTTTTTCGCCAATGGCAGGTGTTGTAGTGGGAGTTTCGAAAAATCCCGTCTTATTGCACATCTAGACTATAAGACAAAGCTACCTACCAAATTTCAGCTCTCTAGGTATTACGGTTTGGGCTGTAGGTAGAGCGATGATCAGTCAGTGGTCAGTCAGTGACTTTGACATTTTATATATTAAGATTGTATATCTGCCTGAAAATAAGGTATCGATGAATCAAAATATATTTTAAAGAAAAAAAAAATGAAGGTACAATAATTTAAAAATATTGTACCGAAGAAAAGAGATGATGAGCCAGAATAAATTGAAGCCATCAATATCTTCAAAGATATAGTTAATTCTACCTTGTTGCATGTGTGCAAAAAATGTAATCGACCAAAAATTCTTGATATCTCCCAAAAATACACTTCGTGTGCAAAAGGAAACATTATATCCAATCCTCAGCTTGAAAGGCAATGCCTTGTGTGTAACTGTGTATAGTAGGGTTATATAAAATACAGAGAAAGAAATAGGTACTTCAGGTCTGAAATATAATATTAATTATTATATATCCAAGATGTAAATTTTCTCACCACTCCATACTTTTAGTAAAACATATTGCGAATAGGTATTTATCCAGTATTTTCATCTGAAGTGAGGATTTCATTCACCCAAGTGATCATTTTTTCTGAGGTTTAAGGCCATTGTAAGCCCATCTGATGTGCAGACATGAGAACAGAGAGACATAAAAACGGACAAAACATTTTTTTATTATCCTTGCTAAAGTGCATTCGTAGTCAAGTGGGGCGTTAGTCTAGCAATCCAGTGCATGATTTTTTCCTCATTAATTTGAGTATGTGACAACAAAATAATAAGACTCTGAGGGTTAGGTGGTAGAAAATGCTTTAAGCATAAACCTCGCTTGGTGGTTAACTTCCACTAAAGAGTATTGTTATTTTATTATTAGTTCGTTTTATTTCTCATATTTATACCTACATAATATGGTAATAAATATTATTCTATGGGCTAGCAGTAGCAAACATAGAATATTATTATTATTATTATAAAGGACGAGGCAATTGCCTCACTACAACCCAGGGCCCATGTACCAATCTTTATCCTTGAATATAAGATCCCGTATCTCGGCATCTTCGATGTTCCAGTACGCATAGCGCAATTTGAGGTTCCCTTTCTCGTCGAAGATCAATTGCGCCTCCATGAAAATGAAACTGGTGATGGCTGTGTCTTTGTTGTTGTCCTTGGGCACCCCGTTCCTCCGATAGTAGACGGTGCAGGTGGGGACTTTGGTTTTGCTGACGAGCGCATCCCGACAGGCGGACTCGTACGTGATCTTGATGGTCGCCCGAATCTGGTTTTCGTAGGCGGTTCGGGGAATGTTGCAGCTCGGATCGAAACCTTCGGGTAGGGATGTCAATATTAGGTATATCGATATTTTGAAATATCGATAATTTGGATCCGATATTATCGATATTTGGTATCGATACTGAGGTTCCGATAATATTTTTTTTTTTTTTTTTTTTTTTTTTTTAAACATATATGTCTACACTGGAGATGAGGTTGCAAGTATTACTACCTACAGCCATAATCCCCAGCAATAACTGACAATTATACCGTATATAAAATAAACAAAAAAAAATAATATCGATAGTATCGAAAAAAAAATATCCTTATCGAATACCCACACCAAATGGATTAAATTTGCTTGTTTTGTAGGTTAAAATCATTTAATACTGTAAATACTGATGAGTTCCAATAAGAACAAAACACGTGTCTTAAGTTGCTTTGTATTAATTTTCTGAAATATTGTAATGTATGATTTATAGGTAATTGCATTAATAAAATAATAATTAATATGATAGGTACAGGTACCTATAACCTACAACACAATGCACTTAAGACTAATTAATAGCGTGACACCTACAGTACCTACACCTAAGTCCTAAGCTAAACTTATATCTCCATCTGTTCTAATGAAATTATTAAATAAATAAAAATATCGAAGTTCGATATATCGGAATATCGATATTTTCGTTTCGATAAATATCGGATATCGATACTTTGCTTTCGATAATATCGATATCATAAATATCGATATTGTGATTCGATATTGGCATCCCTACCTTCGGGGTAGTTGTCGCGGAGGTAGCGATAGCTGGTGCCCGGCTCATCCAAGTCGGTGCAACGCGCGTCCTGAATCATGCCCTTGCAGAATGGGCCTTTGGCGGTGAAGTTGTGCTTCTTCGGGCTTTTCACGTCGATCCATTTCAGACCGCGTGCCCCCTGAGGGTCGAGAACTGAAACAAAGGGAATATTTATTTTATTTATTTACACTTTATTTATTTTTACAAAACAATCATCAACAAAGAATTAATAACAATATTAAAAAAAACTTAGAAGTATGTAGAACGAAAAAATAATAATAAAGATCAATATTAATTTTTAATGCCTTAGGCATTTTCTGCCACTTAACCCCGGAATATAATATGTAGTGTCTCGCTCGAGGACTATAAATAGATAATAATAATAATAATAATATCGCCTTATTAATACTGCCTGATAAGGCCTGATATTAAAGTCCCATTATTCGAGCAGTAAGCTCAAGACATAATATTATGTGGTAAAAATCCCAAATGGGAGGATAACTTGTCATGCCCCGACTGTGTTTCGAACCCGCGACCTCTGGAACCTTTGGATTCACAGAGTGCCGCCTTTACCACTGAGCTACCGGGACAGACTAGCCTAAACTAGCCGACCCTAACAAGTCAGGCTAGTTTGCAGTTCCGCAAGGGATTAATGTCTTGAGAAAAAAAAAAGCTTCTAATGGTAGTTGATCGCACAAAGAAATATTTGGTTCAGGACGAGCCAACTTTTCAAATTAAGTTGGCTGAAGACCATCTCTCTCTCCAGCTTTAGGCCAACTGGTTACAACAACAACAAATAAATGTATTCTTAAAACCATTCAAAATCCAACCCTCGCCTTGTGATGCTGGCTATTTCCGGCCCCACTCAGTCTGGGTGAGGGAGGTTAATCGGAGTAGCTGGTTAGTTCCGGCACTCCCTACTTCCACATTTTTTTTTTTTTTTTTTTTAGTGTTTCACAGCCTTTTTTATTTCGTAGTCATGAAACAGGAGCTACTGTAAACACTTGTGGTCTGTGATGTAGCTTGCCCATCCCGTTGTATGCCTCCTCTCTGATGGGCGAGAAGTGACACAATATTTCATCATTCAAATTCGTACCTAAGCCAGCGTCGATGGCATGTTGAATACACCGGTTCCCTTCAGAACACCGAAGTTAAGCGACATCCAGCTAGGTTAAGACTTGGATGGGTGACCATTCAAATTCTAACTCTCGTGACGCTGGCTTTTCCCGGCCCCACTCAGGCTGGGTGAGGTCAATGTGAGTAGCAGGTTTGTGAGTTTCCTGCGAATGGAGGGTAAAACCCCCGTCGTGATATGACCAATTGACCATGGCAGTTGAAAGCGACGTTAAACCCCAATTAAAAAAAAAAAAAATTCGTACCCTCGTCATGCTGGCTATTGCCGGCCCCACTCAAGATGGGTGAGTTTAATTTGAGTTTGTATGTTTCCTGCAATTTGGACACACAAAGCCCGTAAATATTTCTCATTTATAATATAGAGACTAGAGGGCTGTCGTCCCCTTTTTGGGGGCCGAGGCATGGCCCGCAAAGCAAAAAATCCTTTTTCGCCAATGGCAGGTGTTGTAGTGGGAATTTCGAAAAATCCCGTCTTATTGCACATCTAGAATATAAGACAAAGCTACCTACCAAATTTCAGCTTCCTAGGACTTACCAGTTCGGAGAAACAGGGATAAATCAGTGAGTGAGTGAGTGAGTCAGTCAGTGAGTGAAACTCTCTTTTATAAGTATACATAAAGTGTTGAATAATGACACAAAATGGGACTCACCGTTGTCTGGGTAGTCGGGCTGGTTGACTTTTCCAAAGTCCTTCTCGTGATCGTCATCCACCTTGCGGTGGATCTCTATTACATCATAGACATTGTCCTCGGGTTTCAGATAGTCCCCGGGCTTGTACTGGTTCGCGTAGTACACTTCCATCCAGGTGTTCCAAGTTGTCTTGTACCTGAGTCTACAGCAGTGAATATCTTTGTACCTGAGAGGAACAGGGAGATACATAAGAGATACAGGGAGAAACTGTTAGCGTAATGGGACTTCTTGTCTCGAGCCGACAGTCTAAATAAAGCACTACTATACTATACTATACAGGGTGGGGCAAAAGTCTGGAAACCCCTGAATAACTTTCGAATGGCTTCTTCGGTAAAATTAAAATTTTGTAAGGTAAACCGGGCTAATAAGACCTCCTTTTAGAGTGGGGTCGATTTTTGTTACCGGCCCCCATGTCGGGGCCAGGGGGGCCATCTTCATTTTTTTAAATACGAACCCCCACCTTGCGATACATTTTTGGAAAGGTCTTTAAATAAGAAATACATTGGTGCAAATTTTATTTTTTTAATATTAAACTGTTTGCAAATGGCGTCCAACTCTGTGTTTGCAGTAAAGTCTGGAAACCCCTGAATATATTTTGAAAGGGCTTTCTCAGTTAATTTAAATTGTGCACGGTAAGTCGGGGTAATTAGACATTTCCAAAAATGTATCGCAAGGTGGGGTTTCGTATTTAAAGAATGAAGTTGACCTCCCTGGCCCCGACATGGAGGCCAGTAAAAAAAAATCGGTCCAATTCTAATAAAAGGTCTAATTACCAAGGATTACCGTACACAAATTTAAATTTACTGAGAAAGTCTTTTCGAAAGATATTCAGTGGTTTCCAGACTTTACTGCATACACAAAGTTGGACGCCATTTGCAAAAAAATAATATTAAAAAAATAAAATTTGCACCAATGTATTTCTTATTTGAAGACTTTTCCAAAAATGTATCGCAAGGTGGGGGTTCGTATTTAAAAAAATGAAGATGGCCCCCCTGGCCCCGACATGGGGGCCGGTAACAAAAATCGACCCCACTCTAAAAGAAGGTCTTATTAGCTCGGTTTACCGTACAAAATTTTAAGTTTACCGAAGAAGGCATTCGAAAGTTATTCAGGGGTTTCCAGACTTTTGCCCCACCCTGTACATAAGTACAGTGGGGCCTGGATATAAGAGAATTACATCCACGTGTTCCATCTTGTCTTGTACCTGAGTCTGCAGCAGTGAATATCTTTGTACCTGAGAGGAACAGGGAGATACATAAGTACAGTGGAGCCTGGATATAAGAGAATTACATCCAGGTGTTCCATGCTGTCTTGTACCTGAGTCTGCAGCAGTGAATATCTTTGTACCTGAGAGGAACAGGGAGATACATAAGTACAGTTGAGCCTGGATATAAGAGAATTACATCCATGTGTTCCATGTTGTCTTGTACCTGAGTCTACAGCAGTGAATATCTTTGTACCTGAGAGGAACAGGGAGATACATAAGTACAGTGGAGCCTGGATATAAGAAAGAGTTTTTACCCTCCAAAAAACCCCTCCTGATCTTTATTTTGATGGCCCTGGAACCGTTTTGTAACATTACCTCAGGGCCCCTTTTTGAGCATTTTCATGCTTTATAGTATAATATTCTAATTAATATAGATTGTTATATCAACAGTATAATCATGTGTTTATTTTCCTATGTGGAGCAGAAAAAAAATCTTATTTGTTTACATTTCCTCTATTTCTTTTTTACTCTATTAATTCCGAAAAAATCTCACTTTTCGCAGCTGGCTTGGTTGAACTCGGGACACTCCCGTTTGGCGGAATAGTAGTCCCCCCCGCAGAGCGCCACAGAGTCTGGCGAGTAGCTGTTGGTGTTGTTGTCCCACTGGCACAGAGGTCCCTGGACCATCATGGTGTTCTTGCGTCGGGCACAGGGCTTCTTGGTGTTCGCGGTAGACGGATAGTTGTCGGCCAAAGAGTCACCTGTGAAGAATTGAATTGAATAATATTACTCTTTATTTGTCAGCCAAAGAGTTACCTGTGAAGAATTGAATTGAATAATAATACTCTTTAGTTGTCAGCCAAAGAGTTACCTGTGAAGAATTGAATTGAATAGTAATACTCTTTAGTTGAAATAGCAGGAAAAATAGAAAAAAAAGGTTGGGTGGAAGAGATTGCCACAGGCAATAACCCCGCCCTTTAGGTAGGACATTATTGTTATTTTCTTTTTTACTTATTTATTTTGTCATTTGTTTGTTTTTTTCTTTTCTTAATTTTATACTGTTACCATTGTACTTTGTCCTCCTAATAAAGCTTAAAAAAAAAAATAACAGGAAAAAAAAAACTTGACAAATTAATACAAACAAAATATTGCAAGAGATTATCACTTTGTACCTGTTGCTATTGAAACTATGGGGCCAATTTGCAAAGATGGAATTGAAGTTTTTAAAAGAGTTGGGAGAGCGGATAGCATGTGTGACAGGAGAGAAGAGAGCAAAAGCCTACCTAATGCAAAGAATAAGTTTGGCTGTTCAGGTTGGAAATGCAGCGAGTGTGTTTGGAACAATGAAGAGGACAGCAGATATAATATATGCGGGAGGTGTTTTATCTATGAGTTAAACAAATTTGTATTTTAAATAAATAAAACCTAATAATGGAAATTTTATTCCTCTTTAGTTGAAGGTAACCACCAGGCGTAAAAAACGGTCGTATTATTTTTAATTTATTTTTTGCTTTGACGTCGTTTTCAACTGCATGGTCATATCACGACCGCGGTGTTAGGCTCCATTCGCAGGAAACTCACAAACCTGCTACCCACATTACCCTCACCCAGCCTGGGTGGAGCCGGAATGCCAGCATCACGAAGTCTTCACCTCGCTGGACATTGCTTAACTTCGGTGATCCCAAAAGAACCGTTGCATTCAACGCGCCATCGACGCCGGCATCGGAAGATTTTGTAGCCTTGAATTCTGAGCCGATGACGTTTCTGAGTAGCCTCCTGAGACCTGAATGTGCTTTTAAAAGTACATAAGACAACTTCACTTCACACTACTATCTTCTCTCAAAAACCGTCGGGAATTTTTTAAATTCCATGTACTTTTAAAAGTATACCAGGTCTTAATCAGTACTTTCTGGAATACATGCCGAGGACTCAAGCAGTATCTGTCTTATGTACTTTTAACAGTACATCCAGGTCTAAATCAGTACTTTCGGGAAAACATGCCCAGGTCTCAGGAGGGTAGAAAAACCTGAAAAATACCAGAATTTATTTCCGCTTTCTCAGAACGGTATTTTTCAACTTTGAGAAAGGGTAACATTCTATTATTAAAATTTGTAATAATTCAATGTAATAAATAGATGTAATTACAAAGTAAAATCTGGTTTGACTTACCTGTTAGGACGAGGCACAGAACAGCGATGAACCACCCGGTAGTGTGAGACATTATAGCTGGAATTAGATGCAATGTCAATACTATGTAGAAGGACCTGCGTCAAAGCGTCAGAGCTATAGGACACCTGATCCTAAGCCGACGGACGGTATGTGAAGGTAATTCACAATTCTAAATTCATTCAAGAATTTTAAACGGTGTCCTCTATTCGGCCCCACTACCCTACTTCATAAAAGCTTAATTACGAGATTAATGCAGTTTGGGTCAATTCATTTAGACGAAAAATATTTTATTATAAAATTAAAATGGTAAAATTACCACTAATGGCATTTATTTATAATATTAACAGTTTTCGCAAAATTGTGATCGATGTTCTTCACAAATGGATCTTTTCTCGAGATCCGCTGTTTTTTATACAGTTCATCCACCGTGCAATGATCATACAACACCTGTTTCAACAATGGGTTTTTTATTTAACTTGTGAGGTTTTGCATTGCGAACGCGATGATATATGTTTTCTTGTCCAACCTATTCTGGTAAAATCACTTTAGAGAAAATATTGCAGATTTTCACACAACCTGTCTGTTCTATTTGCTACCAAAGTACTTTTTCATATGTTCAGGGTTAGCGTGGATTGTGAGGGTTTCAAAAAAGGGAACTTTAGCAAAAAAGTTGTTTTCAGCCATTGGTCCGTGCGTCCGTCCATCTGTCTGTCTGTGATGCCAGCCTCACATGTTGGGAGAGGACAGAATTTTCCGATCGAAAATTCTGCTCCAACCGGGAATCGAAATCTTTGGAATACGGGCAGTAGTCACAAGCGTTACGCCACGGAAGCTGGCTTCCAGATAAAGACTATTAAACTGTAATGATTGTGCCTGAGTGGGCAGAATTCTCGATGTGCACTTAGGAGATTCGGGTTTGTATTTCAGTGGGGTTGGATATTAAAGTACAGACTTTGGCTCTGTACTCACGCATATTTCGTGAGGAAAAATGAGTACCTAACTGCTTTGATGTGAGCAGCGACTTGTGGTGAAATACATCATGAGAGCTTTGGAATATTAAAGATTAATTATTAAGGTCCTGTAATTATGTGCTACTCAATAAATTTAATTTAATTTATTTACAAAACCTGCAATCTTAAATGATGAATAAAAAACACAAAAAGTTACAAATAATATATAGAGTAGAATAATTTAATATAAAACATCGATTCAAGGTGATAAATATAATTTTATTCGGCTTAAAAGTAACACAAAATCGTATAGTTTCTAGTATAGTGGAATAATTTTTCTTAAAGAAAAACAACAATATTTTATTGAAGCTAAAAACAAAGCAAAATGTGTCTTTTCTTAACGTCGCTTTCGTCCGCAAGGTCATATTATGACAGGGATGTTACCCTCCATTCGCAGGACAAAATGAAAAAAACAACACAAATGTGTCTTTTCGACCCATAATAGAGCCTTGTGGTAAGTGTTGGGTGGAAGAGATTGCCATAGGCAATAACCCCGCCCTTTAGTTAGGACATGTATGTATTTTTTTCTGTTAATATTTATATTGTCAATTTTGTATTTTAATTTTACCATTGTTTGTTTGTATATAATATGTTCTTCTAATAAAGAGTTTCATAATAAAAATAATTATGGGTGAAACTTTCTTGTATTTCTGGCCTGAGCTCTACTATAGTAGTCGTAGTAGAATAGGATGATACTCTTCTAATTCTAAGTACAGTTTTGCCAACAAATTGGCTCCAAAATCAACAATAATATTGTTCCCCCTTGAAAATCCTACAGACAAAACTGCTGGTCTAGGTACTCCCTGATTATTATCATCTAACCAGACTGCTGGCCCTTGTTCCAAAAACCACTCTCACCCTCATTATCCCCAAATCTCCCTTTCAACAGTCACTCAACGCACTCTGATTGGTTAATTCATTGAAATGAACCAATCAGAGTCTGATAAAAACTGGTAGTCAAGTGGTTAACGCTCTAGTCTGGTGTTCCAGGTAGCGTAGAGATCCGTTGGTTCGAATCCCACCCTAAGCGTGAATTTTTCCTCATTAATTTGAGTTTATGAAGACATAATAATAAGACTTTTTTTTATTTATTTATTTAATAAATAAATAACTTTGAGGGTAAGGTGGTAGAAAATGCTTTAAGCATTAATCTCGCCTGGTGGTTACCTTCCACTAAAGAGTGTTAATATTGTGTGTGTGTGATGATTTGTGTGATGGTTGAAAGGGAAATTTGGGGATTATAAGGGTAAGAAAGATTTCTGGAACGATCAAGAGCCTGGTTCATCAGTCAGACTAATTCTATCAGTTGTTTAAACCCCTCATCAGTGCGACTTTCTTTCAGAGTCCTTCTTCGAGATACCAAACAATTTATACTACGTATTCTTTACCAACATTTATATGTCTCTATAGTGAACAGTTCATACCCTTGGAATTTTTTAAAAATATTAATCTAGTATTTATATCTATGTATATACATAAATTACATATTTTGGCAGTATATAAAAAAAGATTCTTATCGTATTTCAGCTTATTCGAGCATTACATGAGAAAAACTTCTTAAACGAGGAGCTTTTCTTAATAAATCTGTGAAAAATGGGAAAAAATATTGGTATGAAGAAAATAATAGACCATAAATACTTGATAAGTGAACATTGTAGTCATAAAAGCGCGTGTACAAATAATGTTCTTAGATTTAATAGATAAAAAAAATATATAAAAATACCCATTGAAAATAAACTGAACTGAAATATCAACAAGATTTTTCACAGGAATACTATCAGTATAAACAGAAAAGTATAAACTAAACCTATTACAATGCTCATAGAGGTTAACTTTTTGAGAAAAATGTGCTTAATTAATACCTAATTTAAACTTTGTTTATCGTGAGATCAAGCAGTTTAGTGTACGTCAAGAAAAAAACATCCCCATGTCTACGTTTAGATGCACAGTTTGTAAGAAATATTGGTCAACTTTTTAGCTCTTACTTTACTTTAACGTGCACTGGTAGTCAAGTGGTTAATGCGCTAGTCTGGTAATCCAGGTAACGTAGGGGTTCATTGTTGAAATAATTATTTGTACTGTACATATTATGTCTTTATATATCGAATAAAGTGTTTAGTATTGAATAATAATAATAATAATAATAACCTCGTTCCTGGTAGTTACCTTCTACTGAGGAGTTTTATTATTGTGTTTCTATATGGTGTTTACTTTCAGACAAACGCAGCAAAAGGAATGAACTACATGTGGACACTTAACTCTTTGCTTACTTCTACTTGTACTTTGTTATTAATAATCTCATTTATTTGTACTATGATTTTACAATAGTTGGTTGGCATAGTATGCGATAGTTAAAAATACAAAATTAGATCTTAGAAGCCAAATAAAAAAGGCTCAGGATGGGTCCTCTGTATACAAAAAAGAAAAATAAAACAAATGATATATTATTATTATTACAAAATATAAGTAAAACTTTTTTGAAAAAAAAAAAAAAAAAAAAAAATAGTGGGAGCTTAATTGGTGAGTTAATTATTTAAAATAATAATAATAAAACAAAATATTGTGCCAAGAAAGACAACCAGTAGGTCAGGGTATTCCAGGGCAGTAGAAGCTAATAATTAAGCAGACAAATGAGATGTTTACATTTTCATCATACCCATTCTCAGCTCACTTCGTCTGAATGTAAAAGAATCCATTACCTAACTGTAAATTTGAGAGACTAGGTATATGCTAATTTTTGATCTTCTTCTTTAACTAATCTAAAACGATAATAATAATAATAATATCGCCTTATTTATACTGCCCGATAAGGACTATTAAAGTCCCATTATTCCAGCAGTAAGCCCAAGACATATTATTATGTGGTAAAAATCCCAAATGGGAGGGTAACTTGTCATGTCCCGGCTGGGTTTCGAACCCACGACCTCTATAACCTGTGGATTCACAGAGTGCCGCCTTTACCACTGAGCTACCGGGACAGACTTAAGCAGACAAACGATGAATTTACTATTCATCGTCTAACCTCCTTTTGTATCGTCCTTGAATCCCTGTATCCTCAACAGCGCCGGAATGGAATGATCGACTATGATAGAGCTTTCTTTTTGATCCTTTGGACAGACCTGGTATCCTACTCGATGAACTTTTGATTTCGAAAGCATCCTCTATTGTTTTCTGTTGGATCGAGCTTGAATGGATTTCTTCGTCGTGAGATTTACTCGACCAAATATGTATATCAGGTTCTTTGAAACCAAAGAAACTCGGATTATCTATTGGTCTATTAGGTTTGGAATCCCATTTTCCAATTTTGTAATCCACTGGGTCATTGTTAGGTGAATTTGCGCGATCAAATTTGTCAGAATCCCTGTTTCCAATTATTCTAAAGTCCACTAGATCAGCGATGTCTTTGGTTACACTATTTGATCTACCGTTTAGTCCCTGTAACATTTCAAGTCTTTCTTCATGAAGCGAATGATATGCAGTCATGGGGTTTTCAAAAATGCTGCAAAGGTCTCTGTCAGCTAGTGATTCGTTGGACCAGGACCTTGATGCTCGTTTCTTCGATGATGACATTGCATGAAAATTGTCTATTCTTTTCTGGTGACAGTTCTCTTGGACGATCTGTTCAAAATCGCAGGATTTCCTACGAGTCACGTCATCTTGTTTTGCTTGTCCCAACTGGGAATATTTTTCGTACTGTAGTTTTTTTCTGCTGTTGTACATGCTGAGGTCGAACGATTTCCGCCTTATTATTTTTTTATTCTTGTTTGAGCACTTTGAACATATTTGAGCAGTTGTGTTGTGGGAGGAAAAATAGACTTGACGGTCCACATTATCGTTTTCTTGAACTTTATTCTTTGTTTCTAATGTTTCAAGTTGATTTCTGAATCGGCTGAGATTATCTATACCGTTTGTTTCTCCTAATGTTATAGTTTGGTTTTGAAGTTTATCGAGTTTTTCATCACTTTTTGAATTTCGTACATTGGTGTCTCTTCGAATTTCTTGGAAATCCGTTTTATGATATGTTTGACCGTTCTTTAGGATATAATAATTTTTAGACTCAATTTGTGATGGTTTTCTCTGGTCATATTTTTCCTCTGGTATTTCTATTTCATCAAAATATGTTTTATCAATGTCATCCAGGTCTATTGATTGACGTTGGGTTTTAAAATTTAGAATTCTACCGGCATATGTTTGTTTATTTGCTTCATTTTTACTCTTCCATTTTTCAATTTCTGTTTGACAAGAACAAGGATATTCAAGACAGCTGTAGCACGTTCCATTTTGACTCCTAAAGCTATCATGTAAAGACACAGAGTGTCCAATATTTTTTTGTTTCAATTTATCTAAGAGCCCTTGATTAATTAATTCAAAGTTAACATAGTTATTGATATCCTTTTTATAGAGATACATGTCCCTTTCTGAAGGCTGTTTACATTGGTTGTGATTGATTAAGTCATGGTCTTGGGTTTTATGAGTATTTTGTTGAAAATTTGTATAAAACTCTTCATCAATTGATTTATTCCTATTGTGAATCTTAACAAATTTTTCTTCCGACATTTCCTTACAGATTTTATGAGTATTGACCACTTGGTTATCATTGTCCAAGCTTACAGCTTTCAGTGGTTTGACTTTTTCAACACCAAGTTTAGAAAAGTTCTGATACAGGTAATAATCACTGTGCTCTCCTGAATTATTTGTCATTCCCTTCAACTTTTTGCTACATATTTTATCTACAAACAAATCATATGTTGAGCGTCGTCTAAGTATTTTCTTGTCGTTCTTACATGATACAGATTTCTTTGATATTTGGTCAAAGTCTGATGGATTGATGTCATGTATTTCAGATTTAGCTATACTAACTTTCATAAGCCTTGTTCTTAAAATTGGTTGTGAATTATTTACATCTACATTCATCCTATCGATATGTACATTATTTTGATCTACTTTGTCATTTAAGAGTATATTTATAGAACTTTCACCAACGCGAACGTCAAGATTTTTCAATTGATCACTCCTTTCTTCATTGTTATCGAGAAGCGATGGAGTTTCTAAATTAACACTTAGTATGTTTGAACTTCTTTTACATTTCACAGCTTCATCATGTTCATGTTCTGAGCACTTCTTTCTAGCAATAAACTCACACGTACTATTTACATTTACAAACTTATTGAATATTTTACAAACAGGACAATTTGGGTAAGCTATCGCTCTTTTCCCACTTGACGGGCTAGTCTCTTCAAAAGATTCAAACAAATGGTTCGGTGTCAAATGGTTCATAATTTCATCATCACCGCTCGAACAACTTTCCCTTGCAATATCACATTCCCGTTTTCCATTTTTCACAAATCTACTGCAGTCCACATCATCTTCTGAATCTTTAGTCAAATCTTCAATATTAACATGAATCTGCTTGCTACAATAGTGACAGTGATGTCTTTTGCTTCCATCCAGTTTATCATCCGTGCAAACTCTATTGGAAGAAGTCTTTACAACACTATGCCTGGCATGTTTTCTTGCTGAAACACTATGGGACTGAGTCGAATGCACGCTTGAGATCGAGTACTGGTGTTTGATCACGCTGGATGACGTCACATTGGTCGTCGTTGTCGTTACCAGAGAGCTGGTCATCGTGTTCCTCCGACTCACGCTCTGAGTGCAGAACAGGGAAGCGCACAGGAACCGGTTGTTAATCATGAACAACTTGTAAAAGCCCGTGCGAAACTTGCTCGACATGAGGTTGTAGAGAATGGGATTGATGGCGGAGTTGAGATAGATCAGTATGCGGGAGGAATAGAGAATGACGAGATAGACGTTGTAGTTTTTGACAAACCAGTTCATAAAGATCTCGGTCGGGACAAAAATGATGAAGAGAGTGATCAAGCGGAATGGCAGGAGCAAGACGAAGAAGCTGATGACGACGGTTCCCAACATGAGAATGACCTGTTTGCGATAGCGGAGCGACGCGGAGGATGTCTGCACAAGTCCGGGGGTGGGTTTCATGAGGTTCTTGGAGATCATGGAGTAGAGGATGATGAGGATGACGCAGGGGATGACGTAGAAGACCACGATGGAGGTGGCGAAGAAGAAGACGCGCCAGGGGGTGTCAGCCTGGGTGAGACAGATGGGGCCGTAGTCCAACAGCTCGTAGCTGGCGATGATCAACATCGGGCTGGAACAAATAGGGAAAGCATTGAAACAAGTGATTAGTTTGATAATAAAAGAAAGTACTCTTTTTTTTTACAGCCTCTTTTTTTTTATTGTTCACAGCCATATGTTAGATATGTTAGCATTGGGCCGGGGACGAAATCACTATGATTGCTGAGTGGGCCTGAGACCCAACAGTGGGTTTCACTATTTAGTTCTTAACAGGTCTGAGTACCACATGTGGGACTCAACAAGACTCATTCGAAATGAGCCCGAATCACATATCTGTGTTTCAGTTACAATGTATTTCTTATGGAGTCTGAAATCCATTTATGGGCTTCAGGCCAGTTCAACAAATTTACTGAAACCCACATAGGGGACTCAGGCGTCCAACGTGTTCAACAAGAATTGTTTTATCGACTTATTAGTTTACTTATATAATATATAAGACCTGTTTGACTGCTGGAGTAAAGAGACTATTTAGTCTTATCTTGCCAGTATAAACAAAGTAGTACCAATAAATGAGACTTGGTTTAACTTGCTAACAAAAGAAACTCTTCAGTCCTACTCCGGCAGTATAGGTACATAAAGTATTTGCAGTTGTAATTGTATTCGCTTCATAATTAAAAGCAATGGAATCACGAAATTACTTACCTAATCGTGGAGAAAAAACAAGGGGAAAAATGTTACACCCTGTAGTTTTTCCGTAAAATACATTTATTCACTGCAAATTCAAATTGTGTACTGCCAAAGCAATGTATCATAATGTTATGTTACGTACGGTACGTTATAAATTATGTATAAGTGTACATAATAATAAATTTATATAAGGTGGTCAAAAAGTACCTTTCCTATGTAAATATTTAATAAATTTTGATCAACAGGACAGAAAAAATTAAAATAAATTGTAATAGACAATAGTTTTTATGGAGATTTTTTACGGAGGTTTTGAAAAGTTATGTCGGTCAAGTATTCTAGAACTCATGTTATCATTGGTTTATTTTAGAGCATTTTTCATGTCTTTTTAACAGTTTGCAGTTGTATTTTTTCAATCTCTACTCGAATTTTGTTTTTGAGCTTCTCTGATGATTGCCGTTATTGTTGTAGAATTTTTCCTTTAGGTAGCCCCACAGAAAGAAGTTAGGAGCTGTTGAAACATGTTTTTAATTAATTAAATGTCCGTTTTCACGTTGTGTTTTAAGTATTTTTGATCGCTGTGAAATAGTGTAGGATTCATATAAAATTTGACAAGCCTTGTAACTTATACCAGAAAAACAATTTTCAATAACAATAATGTATAAGAAATATATGATTTTTTTTCATAGGGAAGGTACTTTTGTACCACCCTGCACTTGCATAAGAGAATCTTCTTCACAACGGGATCTATACTCTAGTAGTACCTATGTTTAAAAAATCTATTTTCAATTCTTAAAACGAGAAAAAAAAGAAGCAATTTAACAGTGATTCCTCAAATTTTCAGAATATATTCAACTCGCGATTTCGTTATCTGTAGAAAATGTAGGGTGAAGTTGCTAATATTTGGGACGATCAAAAGTTCAGGTTTATGCTGAACTTAAGTATTTCCGCAGAGGAGATGGTTTGTTGAATATACGCCAGTTTTCTTTCGATTACTTTAGTTGAGCAACGACCAGCGTGGTAAGGACATCCATGGTCATCATGTCAATCCACCTTCTGCTGGCTGTAACGTGAGGAGTTTCACCCTCCTTTCACCAGAAACTCATAACCAGCTACTGAAAACAACCTCACCCAACCTGAGTGGGGCTGGGAATAGCCAAAACCACGAGGGTTCGAATTTGAATGATCACCCAGTCAGGCCACCCAAGAAAGATTTTCTTTAAAGTCCTAGCCTCGCTGGACGCTGCTCAACTTCAGTGACAGAACAAGTACTGGTGTGATCATCGCACCAACGAGCGATGCTTCTGAACAACTTCAGTGCCATGCTGTTTTTAAGAGAACTTCGCCAAAGTGCCATGAGTACCCTCAACTCAGCAAAACAACGCAATTAATGAGTGGAATATCAAATAATGTTTGAATCTAAAGAAAATTTGTTCCAGGAGGTCATGAGAACCTACTGGGACCTCATACAGGTACAATTCATCCCTTAAATTTATTTTACAATTGTTTTAAACCTCTGGAATTGCTGTCTTCGAGTGACCAGATCAGATAGGAAAAAATATATAAAATATGTATTGTATTTATTTATTTTTAACAAAAACGAACACAATACTTTCGATTTTCTAATATTAGAAATTTATTGGAAGTAAATGTATCGTGGGTTGTTGGGAAATGGCATCCATATATTGGCTTGGCACTTTGATTATAATATTTTATTTGTTTAATTTTGGCTAACCTTTGTAAAAAAAACATTTATGTTTCAATACAACTAATCGATACTATTCTATTGGCTGGGCTTTTTGATGAAATTCTGTGAGACCCCAAATGGAGAGACTCATGGCACTGAAGTTGTTATATTTAATTGTAGTTTTATACTTTTTCTAAACCAAATTACAACACACATGTGACAAATCCATGATCCGTTTTCGGCCAACTTTCCTGTAACAATTCACCCTGCATTGATAAAAATTTAGATTCAGAACGAAATGCATAAAATACCAATAAAGCTAGTCAAGACAATTCCAGTCAAGATATAAAGTTTTCGGAATGTAAGCAATAAATTTTCAATGGAAGCTATCAGTATTAAAAAACAGCAAATAAGATTTTGAGAACGTTTCTTTTTAATACGAATCACTTCGTAAAAGAGGAGGAAAGAAATAATGCATCTCCTTCAGCATCTGTGACACTTTTTTTTTAGGTTATTGGTCTTTGAACCTCAAACATGGCTCCGAAAGTTTCGACCGTAATTTATTAATTTTAAACATATTTCATGAGTTTTTCACTTATTTTATGAAAATTTAATTTACATAGGTACTTACATGATGAATAATGACATCCTAACTATTTTTAACTTCTTCTACACAGAGTGATACTTCTGAATTGAAAATATCGTTATCTTTTACTTTATATAATTATGTAATTTTGAAAGCTATATAATCTTAATTACTAAATCGAGATAGTTCACAAAGTAGGTAGCAAGTGTAAATGCATGTTACACTTTTCTGTTCAATAAACCCTTTTATCACAATCGGGTTGGGAATTTATAAAAAAATCTTAAAAATTAATCTCAACAGGAATCACATGATTCCCCTCCCTAAATTTTTTTCAACACGTGTGAATTACAGGAGAGTTCCAATGTGCCTTATTTATCACAAAAATTTATTCACTAACGAGTATTTCAATCATTGCACATTGCCTAATTCAATAGTTACACGGCGCTCATAAGTCCACATAGCCTGCCAAGACGTTTGCAGTGACCTGTTAGATTCAACGTTCAATTCGATACGATATCTTGAGTTTGTTGGAAATTCAGTAGGATAAATTTATTGAACTATTTTGAGACTATCGAATGGTATTGGAAAATATTCGGCCAAATACAAAAACACCTTTTTAAAAAAAGAAGAAGAAGAAAAAAAAAAAAAAAAACCGGCGTAAAACTATTTTTTGGCCATCACAAAACTGTCCAACTTTTCATAGCATTACAAGATTAATCTTCTGACACGCAGAATTCTACACACCGGAATTCAAATTACAAAAATTCTAGTACCATAATCAAAATCGGATAACACAGAATAATCATGGACCTGGAATCGAACCTATGGACCAGAGACTGTGGACCTGTTTCTTCCCAATGCCAATACTGTCTCACCTTCTATCTCCGTGTCCACACAACCCCTACCTACAGTGTCGTGTCCATATCGCAGAGTAGGATGGACACGGAATTTAGTGAAGAGGACCTATACGACAGGTATAAATAGTAGATAATAATAGATCTATATTATAAAAAATCTATCTAGGCGTAGGAAAAAAAATAAGACACTAGAGAAACTGTTATTTCAGCAATTGATTTGGTGCTATTATTATGTGGTCAACGTGTAAAATAAATGAGTATAAATTCATGCATCGAGTGGTATTCGAACCAATGGATCACTACACTACCTGGATTACCAGACTAGCACCCTTACCGCTAAGACTACTAATTCTACAAAATTGCTGTTCTGGGTAACATTATTGTGTGGTCAAATTCTAAAATATAAAGTAAAAGATAATTCTAAAATTTGAGGATAATAATAATAATATCGCCTTATTTATACTGCCCAATTAGGACTATTAAAGTCCCTTTATTCCAGCAGTAAGCCTAATACATATTATTACAATTTATTACGTATATGAGGTAAAAATCCCAATTGGGAGGATAACTTGTCATGTCCCGGCTGGGTTTCAAACCCACGACCTCAGGAAGTTCTAGATTCACAGAGTACCGCCTTTACCACTGAGCTACCGGGACAGACCTATGACAGACAGACAGTTTATCTGTTGAATGAATCTGTTTCAGACTAACAGCTCATTGCGAAAGGGAATTGCGCTAAAAACCAGATACATCTGTTTTATGAACCTGTTACCGTTATTTTTCTGTAAAGTTATAAAAATAAATTCAAACTTCTGAAAACATTTTCGAGTTTTTAAGAAAAAGTTGGAGAAAAATTATAAAAATTTATTGTCCCTAACAGTTGGTTTGTCTCTTAAGTCCTTTTGCGTGGTCACGTTTTTATGCACAATAATATGACATTTAATTTTATTTCATTTAGGTAGACCCATATTTATGGTACATTCATAATAAATAAATAAATACCTATTAGTGTTCATAAATACAAATAAATACCTATCAGAGGCACGCTTCCTCTCGGTAGTGAGTTTGAAGAAATGTTTTACCTTCTGTCCCGGTAGCTCAGTGTTAAAGGCGGCACTCTGTGAATCCAGAGGTTATAGAGGTCGTGGGTTCAAAACCCAGCCGGGACATGATAAGTTATCCTCCCAATTGGGATTTTTACCACATAATAATGTGTCTTGGGTTTACTGCTGGAATAATGGGACTTTAGTAGTCTTAATCGGGCAGTATAAATAAGGCGATATTATTATTATACCTTCGAAATATATTTTACATATGTTTACCTCGTGATTTGTGTTATTATATCACACTTCCAGTGGGTAGCGCATTGAAAGAACTATATTTTTTTTTGCTCATAATTCTGCCACTGGTTGCTGCTCACAACAGCTACTCATTTATCCTCACGAGGTATGAGTGGACCCCGTAACATTCTAAGTACAGAGCCAAAAAAATCCAACTGCGCTGGGATTCGAACCCAGGTCACCATGCGCGCAAGCCTAGCGCGCTACCCACTCGGCCACGGTGACTACTTATTGCATTCATATTCATGAGTAGTCACCGTGGCAGAGTGAGTTAGCGCGCTAGGCATTGCACGCATGGTGACCTGGGTTCGATCCCCAGCGGGGCAAGAATTTTTCTGCTCTGTACTTGGATGTTCAGGGTCTACTCATTCCTCGTGAGGAAAAATGAGTAGTTACTTGTATGAGTAACGACCAGTGGCGGCATTACCGGAGTAAAAAGAAATTAATGTAATAGAAAAATAATTATTCGAAAAAGTAAAGGAGGCTCTTAGTAATGCTTGTATGAGTAACGACCAGTGGTGGCATTACCAGAGTTAAAAGAAATTTATGTAATAGAAAAATAATTATTCGAAAAAGTAAAGAAGGCTCTTAGTAATGCTGCGCTACCCACAAAAATTGTGAAGAAGCCTTGTGCTTCACCACAAATAAAACCTTACATATTTCATATTCATAAGTAACGCTGCTGAAAAATAGAGAAACTTAGAAAATGATACCTATGAAAACTTTTGAAGTCGATACGCATGAAAACAGTATTTTGTTTCATAATAATACTATGTAGTTTCAAAGAATCGTACTTAAAAGAAAAGTCTTTGTAAGAAAAACTAGAAAAATTGTTCTTTCTCTACCCGTTATTGTAACATAATATAAATTGATACCAGGTATGGAATATTGAGAGAATCTCATGCTAGGTGATGTTGATATGGGGGTAACTGCTGGCTTGCAATTTCCCAGCTAGTGGAGGTTTTTTTAACGAATTCAACAGGATTCGTAACCATGCCATGTGTTGTGATAACATTCCCAAACATAAGTTTTCCTCTGATGAGCGAGAAAACGGGACGGATAAATAAACCTTTATTTGGAAAAAATTGGATACAAAATTACACTTAAAAAATACATTAGCAATAATTAATAGTGTTCCAATTCAGCGATTTGCTGAGGTTTTAGGGGATTTTTATTATTATCTGACCAGGTTGCAGGGTTTTAAATGAAACCCTTACAATTAACACTGCGACCTAATTAGATCTATTGTGACCAGTTGATTCTATTCGGTTTTAACGTCCTGATTTGAGATAGTCGGGACAGGGGTTTTACCCTCCATTGGCTGCGAATCTTACCATCTACCCACATTAACCTCACCCCGCCTGGGTAGGGCCGAAAAGGCCAGCCTGACGTGTTTGGAAGGGACAGAATTTTCTTCGCAAAGTTTGCCCCAACCGGGAGTCGAAATCGAGACCTCTGGACTACAGGCAGTAGTGTCCACTTAAATTAAAGCCAATCCTGTTTCATAATTTGGCCCCCAGTCCTGGAGGACTGAAGAGGGCCAGGAAGTGCAGGAAATAAGAACAAACTGTTCCCCGGAATCCTTCTTCTCGACGATAAGGAATAACGACCTCCCACCCCAGAATCCTTTGCAAATGCCACCACGTCCGGGCATTAGAGGACTGGTAGTCAAGTGGTTAACGCGCTAGTCTGGTAATCCAGGTAGCTAATAGGGATCCGTTGGTTCGAATCCCACCCAGTGCACGAATTTTTCCTCAATAATTTGACTTTGTGTGACCACATAATAATAAGACTCTGAGGGTTAGGTGGTAGAAAATGCTTTGAGCATTGACCTCGCCTGGTGGTTACTTTCCACTAAAGAGTATTATTATTATTAGAGGACACTGAATGTTTCCTGAATTGCCATCAGAACCAGATTGCTCGAAAAGTACTCAATGATTTTGTTGTACATACAATACCGTGCACTGGTAGTCAATAGAATAGAATAGAATAGAATACCTTGTTTATACTGCCGAGGTAAGACTGAAACGTCAAATTACTACAGCAGTCAAATGGTTAACGCACTAGTCTGGTAATCTAGATAGTGTAGAATAGAATATACCTTGTTTATACTGCCGAGGTAAGACTGAAAAGTTCCTTTACTCCAGCCGAGGTAGCATAGAGATCCGTTGGTTCGAATCTCACTCAATGCATGAATTTTTACTCATTCATTTGAGTTTAAAGACTCTGAGTTTTAGGTGGTAGGAAATGATTTAAGCATTGAACTCACCTGGATGTTGTCTTTCACTAAAGAGTGTTATTATTATTATTACTTTTAACTGACAAATTATGTAGATACTAGAAAACCATACCTATTCGTACCTATACCTAAATTACCTAAGTCATTTTATACTACAGTTATAGCTACGTTGGTACTAGAAAAAAAGTACAAAATTTAATGAATTTTCTTCTTCTTCTTCTTTTACTCTGTCTTATCCCGCTCAAGCAGGGTCGACGTTGTTCAACCTCATGGTTGAGGTTTATTGGTTTTGGCACATTTTTTTTTACGGCTGGATGCCCTTCCTAACGCCAACGATTCTATATTTGATTTAACGTCCTGGATTAGGACGGGGGTTTTACCCTCCATTCGCTGGGAATCGTACCAGCTACCCACATTAACCTCACCCAGCCTGGGTAGGGCCGGAAATACCAGCCTCACGTGTTTGGATGGGACAGAATTTTCTTCGAAAAGTCTGCCCCAGCCGGGAGTTGAACTCGGTAACTCTGGACTACGGGCAGTAGTAGTAGTAGTAGTACGGGCAAAATTTAATGAATTTTACCTGTAAATATCAATATAAAATTAATTGAATAGAGAAGTGAGAAATCATTCCCATTACCCTCAGCCAGCCCGTGGTGGGCCGGGAATAGCAAGCGTCACGAAGGATGAAATTTGATTGTTCAAACACCAAGTTCTGACCACGCAGAAAGTTGCTTAACCTACCGTCAACGCTAACTCATACTCCTTACTCTGCTATATTAATATCTAATTAATTTTATTTTAATTCGAGAAACACGATCAACAATTAGGTAATATTATGATTATCAATTTATCTTAAGTTATCAATAAGAAACTAAGAAAATGAAATAAGATAAAATTGTATGCACGCCGTTTATTTATTTTGTATATGCAATGTGCAATGTTATAAAATGTGCTTTACCTGCTTTTCAAAGCTCCATAGATTTGTTTCCCACTTCACGCAACATTTTCTTTGTTGTGTTTGTGACCATCTGCTGTTGTAACACTTCTGCGTTCCAAATTCTAGCCAATTCTCAGTTGGAAACATAGTTGGAAACCGGCGCGCGGCGGCGAAAAGTCCTTTGTTTACAATATCTTCAGATCTTCCTTTGTACAACTGCATTTTTAGTAGGTATAAGTATGTATATTATGTATAATATCCAGATTTTTATTTATCGTATGGCTCATTATTAGTATACATTTGGAAGGTACAAACTGTAGTTAACAATATGAAAGAGAACAGAAATAATATCCAGAAATCTAAAGTTACCAACTTACCGTCGAATCTATTCTCTATACTTTTACACGTCAGTAATTTTTTTCTCTGAAATATCGAAATGAAAATAGTAAACAAAACACACAAATTTTAACTTTATTTATTGTTTTCATTTATTTGGAAGGAATTTTATATACTTAAGTGTAGAGAAAAAATGTATAGGGAGGAGAGAAAGAAAGAGAGAAGAGGAAAGAGAGAGAGATTAAATTTGAAATAATAAAATATAGGGTAGGTGTGTATGTGTATGTAGGTTATTTGAATAAATTCATATATTATGTAGGTATAAAATAATATACGTAAATAATTGTGGAGAATAGCTATGTACATACAAGTGTGAATTCATTAAATTCAATAAATAATAAGAATAATAATTTTGTAATAATGTGAAAACATAACAAAATAAAAACATAACAACCATTTTCATTCTACTTTTCTCTAAATAATTTATTCTCTATTCACACAATCACGTACTTTAATAAAATTATTGAATATTTGCAGACTTTTAAGAATAAACATGTTTGGTTATAAAAATCAAATCTAATATACATATTATATCTAATTTTACAGTGTTGAACTTCAAAATATTGTCTTGATTTTTGGTAAACCAATGAAATAAAAATAACCTTTATAGAGGCATTATATTGGAAGTCATATTAAGTAGTGAATCTCAAATGTTGTCTTGGAGGAGTTAAACCATAAATCTTAGGAAACTCCTCTCACTCCTCTCCTTTGGTAAAATAGTGCTCTTAAAATGACTGTGCCCTTATTTAATCATCCATTTCTTTTTATTCTACACATTCTTACATAATTATGTGTGGCTTTTTGGTTGGTATTATTATATTTTCCTTTTTTCTTTCATGTCATGAAAAAAAGAAACAGCCAATTTATTTACTTTACTTTGTCTTTTTGATTTAATCAACATTCTACTCGGCACCCTGGGTCCAGAAATTTGTTTTATTTCTACACAAAAGTCTCTTCGTTTGAGTCTTTCAGGTCAAACAAATTGATGAACACATTGTTAGCTGCGGGTGTGCTACTCTTGGCTTGCTGGGAGGTAATCAAGTCTTTCACATTGGTCTCAGAGTTGGAGTAGGAAAATGGAGCCAGAATGTCTGGCGCTGGAGGAACTTTCAGCAAGTCCAAGTCTCCGAGATCGAACGAGTTCTCCCGACGGAGCTTGGGCTTTTTCCGACTTTTCCGCCGTTTCATTTCGATTCGGATGTCATCGTAGGATTTTTTGTTTTTCATTTTTTTAATAATGTTTGAGGGGAATTTTGGTTTGTTTAGTTGGCACTTGAGATCTTTTGATTTATGGCCGGTGGAGCTACCATTGCAATGGGAGTAATTCTTAATTTTGTTGCTTGTAAGATCTGTTGAACCATTTTCAACAAGTGGTGCTTCACATATTGAGGACGAGAGATCAGTTGAGATTCCTGTACTGTTTTGCCCAAGACATTTGTGATACCTGGGAACGCCGACAGTACTTTGACTTGGAATTTTACTGAGAGGAAGAACATGCTGTGAGTCTTCCGCAATTGAAAAAGAGCTTTTGTTATCACAGACTGGAGACACGGGAGAGACCTCTTCTATTGTAGACATCTTGGACATGCCACTGCTGAGAGGTAGAATAGTTGCAGTCATCAGGGTTTCGGTTGACTCTGTGACAGTCAGAGATTGAGGTATGAGATTTCTAATAACATTACCGGCATTATTAAGAGTACAATTTTGGTCTATTTTATTGGAATATTCTTTACCAGAACAAGAAATAGCAATTTTGCCCAAGAGTTTAATAGAATTTTCTATTTTACCATGGATTTCATCAAAGGTTTGGTCTTTAGAATCACAGTGAAACTCCAAGGTGTTCGACTCTAGATTAATATGTCTATCACAGATATCAATTAGTTGCGGATTCACTTCTATTGGTTCACCAATGATTTGATCTAGTACGTTTGTGTTGTTACTTGACCTCAAGTCTAATTCGCTACTTATTGTTTTGGAATGTAATTTGTCATCAAATATGCCAACCAGATCTCTAGAATCAGATCGAGCACTTCCATAATCAAAACAAGACATTTGATTTATATGACCCATCATTTTGCAGTTCTTGTTTGAGTTGATTCCTATATGACTGTTATCTTGTGAGAAATTTGTCTCAGGAATAGAAATGGAATTGTTTGCATCATTTGTAGTGTTTTCGATAGCAACTATACTATGGTTGTCATACGGAATATCTACATTATCGTAAACACTTGTTCTGGTTATAGAGAACCTACCTTGGTTGTTTAGAATACTATCAGAAATGTCTGGGTCTCCTCTATCATGTAAATTTTCACTCTTATTTTTGTCTTCTATACTTCCACTGTCTACAATTTTGTTTAAATTTTCCAAATCAAATGAAACGTTCGATTTCTTTGTAACTAATTTTCTATTACTCTTCTTTAGTATGCTAGAAAACTTGTCTCTCTTCTTATCTGCTTCTGATACTGGAATTTTTGGGACATCGTATGTTGTTTTTTCTGCAGGTTGTATTGAAAATTCTTCTAACTTCATGCATTCCATATTTCTCAAATTTGCTCGATCAGAATTGAGTGTTATATGATCAACTATTTTTGGTTCTAAACAGTTTTTGTGGTTTTGTTTTTCTAGATTTGCTCGATTGTTTTCTTCTTCAATGTCAGTTAGGTTGTCGTAGTCTCTATTCAAAGCTACAGACTCAGAAGATTTATTTTCCCCTTCCATAACATGTCTGTTTAATAGAGGTAGTTGGGCATCTTTTGATTCATCATCTGCTATTTTATCCATTTCTAGTCTGAGTTTTTCCTTTTGTTTTTCATCGTTAAACTTTTTAAGAAGAACAGGAGAATTATCAAAACTTTCAAAAGTTTGAATCAAAATATTGATAGGAAGTCTTGAACAAGTTGACAATGATGCGTCTAAGCTGTGTTTGGCTTTGTTGATTCGGTTATTTACAAATATTTCACAATCTTTACAGTACAAATAGTTGTTTTTATCATTTTTTTCGATGTTCTGCTCACAATGGCAAACTTTTTTCGCTTTTGTGTGCTGCTCTAAGAGTGATTTATTTACAATTTTTCTACAATGTTTACAGAATTCCTCTAAAGTTGTTCCACATTGTCGACAAGTTTTGTTCAACAGCTCATCAAAGTCTTTTGACTTGGTCTGAAAGCTTCCAGAATTTTTCAACATCTGAAGATTTTTGTTTCGCTTATCAAATAACATGCTATCAGTGCTTTGTCGGTACAGATTTTTATTTTTAAAACTGTTCGAGTCATCATTGTAGAAATTAGGAGTAGACTTCTGTGTCATCAACAATCTTCGAGTGGAGCTTTGGTTCGAAGAATTCATGGTTGTTGTCAACGTTCCCGTGTATGTAAACTTTCTGTGATTCGTATTCCTCATGCCTATCAACTTCTTGAACCCTTTACGAAATTTCGAACTCATAATGTTGTACAGGATAGGATTGATCGCAGAATTCAAATACAATAAAATTCTACTAATGAAAAGCACCTTGTAGTAAGTAATGAGCTTCAACTTTTTGATGCTGTACACATTATCGTCGGGAATGATCACAATCCATAGAGTTATGATTCGGAACGGAAGGAGACAGAGGAAGAAGGACAACACTACGAGCGCTAGCATCGTGACGACTTGGCGACGCGCCCTCTGGTTGTAGATATTATTATCGTTCGTGTTGTTAATCTCCGCCATGAGGTTCTTAGCGATGATGGCGTAGAGAACAATGAGAAGGATGAGAGGCAGGATGAAGAAGACAAGGATGATGAGGACAAAGTAGGTGGCAGGCCACATCTTCTCCGCTTGAGTGAGGCACACTGGTACGATGCTGTTGTCGAAATATTGAGCGTGCTTGTACTCTGTCATCCAGGTGATGGGGCTGGAATCAGATAAGAAGAAGAAACATAACTATTAGGTCGTCTTGTAATAACTGGAACTATTTAAGAATAGTTGCAAATCGCTGTTGAAAGTTTTATATCAAACTGAGGCTCTTGTCAATTTTTGAGAATAAGGGTGGAATAATTAGACGTTTTTGTAATACCTCTGTGGTGCTAAGTCACCAATTGCGTACTGTGTAAGATAGGGAAAACCGACACTTACCAAAGACTTAAGTTATTGATGTTGTCTATTAATTCCGCCCTAAGTGTAAATTTAAAGCAAAGCCCATAGTAAAAGATTTCATTCTACATGAAGCTCTTAGAATTTCTTTTTTCAAAGGTACTATTAGTAATAATTATGAGTACACCACGATTTGCAACTACTCTTTTAAAAAATCTCAAGACAGGCTGTAGGTTTTCAGGCAATTTTCATTCATCAAGCAAAAGAGAAGATATATTCTGGCCGCCTTTCTATTCTGGACAGAATGAAATGTCCACATTGGACATATTTTTTTAAGCCAATATGATTTTTATTTTTACAATTCAAAGGAATAAAACCCATGTTTGGATCCTAACAAGCAATAACTCTGGTTTTCTCTAAGGATAGAAAAATTGTTTAAAGAAAATATCGTCTGTCCAGAATAAAATGGAAGTACCAGGTAAATTGTTTAAAGAAAATATCGTCTGTCCAGAATAAAATGGAAGCAAGGTGACACTGACATGACAAAAAAAAAAACAAACATAGAGTGATGAGGAATCTTGATGCAAAGGACACATTATAAGAGATTTTAATGCAAGGGACACATTATAAGAGATTTTAATGCAAGGGACACATTATAAGAGATTTAAATGCAAGGGACACATTATAAGAGATTTAAATGCAAGGTACACATAATAAGATATTTTAATGCAAGAGACACATTATAAGAGATTTTAATGCAAGGGACTCATTATAAAAGATTTTAATGCAAGGGACACATAATAAGAGATTATAATGCAAGGGACACATTATAAGAAATTTTAATGCAAGGGACACATTATAAGATTTTTTAATGCAAGGGACTCATTGTAAGAGACTTTAATGCAAAGGTCACATTATAAGATATTTGAATGCAAGGTACACCTAATAAGAGAATTTAATGCAGGGGACACATTATAAGAGATTTTTATGCAAGGGACACATTATAAGATATTTTAATACAAGATACTCATTATAAGATATTGTAATGCAAGGGACACATAATAAGAGATTTTAATGTAAAGGACACATTATAAGAGATTTAAATGCAAGGGACACATTATAAGAGATTTAAATGCAAGGTACACATAATAAGATATTTTAATGCAAGAGACACATTATAAGAGATTTTAATGCAAGGGACTCATTATAAAAGATTTTAATGCAAGGGACACATAATAAGAGATTATAATGCAAGGGACACATTATAAGAAATTTTAATGCAAGGGACACATTATAAGATTTTTTAATGCAAGGGACTCATTGTAAGAGACTTTAATGCAAAGGTCACATTATAAGATATTTGAATGCAAGGTACACCTAATAAGAGAATTTAATGCAGGGGACACATTATAAGAGATTTTTATGCAAGGGACACATTATAAGATATTTTAATACAAGATACTCATTATAAGATATTGTAATGCAAGGGACACATAATAAGAGATTTTAATGTAAAGGACACATTATAAGAGATTTTAATGCAAGGGACACATAATAAGAGTTCTTAATGCAAGGGACATTGGTAAGGGAGACATAAGGGTTGGGTGGAAGAGATTGCCATAAACAACAACCCCACTAGTTATGACATATGTGTGTACTGTGTATATTTATCATATTTTTTCTTCCTTTTTATTGTTTACATTATTTCCATTTTTTCATTTCTTTGTAATTGTAACTTGTGTTGTACATTATAATAATACGTCTGTTGTGTAATATTTTTTTAAAAAAATAATAGTAATAATTAAAAGAGATATTAATACAGGGGAGACATAATAAGAGATCTTGATGCAAAGGACATTAGCAAGGTAGACATTTAAATCTAAATGCAAGGGAGTTTAATGCTGACAAGAAGACAAGTGACAACGCTGTTGCAGGTTAATCCTAAAGGTTCATTTTCATAGCGGTAGGAGTGAGTACTGACCCGGATCAAGAGAAACATTGCCTCTTGATCCGAATGTTAGGGGTTCGAATCTCAACATGGGCGAATTTTTTGACTGAATATTTCCGTCACTGGAATATAACGGTAGTAAGATTTTTTTTTCTTCATGTACACTGATATATCTACATATCCTGTGGAAGTAATGCGAGAAAATTTTCAGCGTGAAGTAATGCGAAAGCCAGGTCTGACACACAGTGCAACGTAGGGTTAAAATGTTGCTTAAAATGTTGGTCTGACACACAGTGCAACGTAGGGTTAAAATGTTGCTTAAAATGTTGGTCTGACACACAGTGCATCATACAGTTAAAATGTTGCTTTATATTTAATATGAATCTATAATGCATTTAATTATTTGCTATTTAGTGTTAACCCACACACAACAAATAACAACGAGAATGTGGAAAACAATCTTCTTCTTTTTTCACTTTGTCTTTTTCCCAAACTTAATAGGGGTCGGCATTGTTCAACCCCATGGTTGAAGTTGCTTGGTTGTGGCGCATTTTTGCAGCTTTTTTTGGCATTGGGCAAAAACAACCCATACAGCCATATTTTTTCAGCTGGATTGCCTTCCTAACGTCACTATCTATTTATTTTAACATCCTCATCAGTACGGTGGTTTTACCCTTTTACCCTGGGAATCGCACCAGCACCCCACATTAACCTCACCCAGCCTGCGTTGAGGCGGAAAGGCCAGCCTGAAGTGTTCGGAGGGAGGCATGAAAATAATGGCCATCCAGCGAGGTGATGCGAAGTGTGAAGGATAGCATTCCAAACACTAGAGCCTTGGAAGAGGTATTTTAGTCATAATTTGATTATATATTTCAATTTTCATTTTATTTGGGAAAGATGAACTATGTCAAATTATTAAATATGAATCCTTTGGGCTTCATTATGAGATTAAAAATTGTAGTAAACATAAATATTTTTAAACTTATTAATAATTACTTAAATCTAGGAGGGGTAAGAACATACAATGGACATGCCTCATAGACAGAAAAAAAGTGAGGGTACACAGACATGCCTGGTTTAAACATGAGGAAACATTCAAATTGAACAAACAACTCTGATGAGACAAATGAAAATCATTGTTCAATAAGGTAAAAAACTGATTTTTTTTTCTCTCGTGAAAACCATTTTTTACCTTCAATTCCACTGAGATGCAGCAATTACTAAAGACGAGATCCCACCAGACAGCCATTGATGTACCTTATAATATAATATATTTGAGACATCGCCCATTAAGCAGCCAGGCTGGGTTAAAAAATCTTGGCTGCCAGAGTTGTGCAACCGAATCATTTGTAATTTATTTACACCAATTGTTATATACATGGAATAGGTAAAATATTAACATATAATAAGTACAAGTATAAGTAGTGCTTTATTTAGACTGTCAGCGCAAGACAGGTAGTCCCATTATGACAACCAAAAATACATTTATTAGATAAAAATGAAGGTACATAAAAATTTACATACAGTAAACGGCAAACATTACAGGCAAGGATTCATTCAGGCTGCCAAGGGCTAACCGTCTCATGTATTAGATCGTGAAAAGTTTAAAGAGACGCGTTTATACATTATCGTGTGCAAAATCATAAGTATAAAGTTATTTCTAGTGTAGTTGGTCTGGTAGCTCAGTGGTCAAGTCAGTGGTTACTCTCTCATTTATGATTTGACCACGAAATTCATGCGCTGGGTGAAATTAGAACCAACGAAGAAGACAGAAAAGGAGAGGAGTAGCAGTAAACTAAACATGACACATATAGGAAGAAAGAGAGAGAGATAAGAGAGAGAGAGAGAGAGAGAGGGGGAGAAGGAGAGAGATGAGAGAGAGAGAGAGAGAGAGAGAGAGAGAGAGAGAGAGAGAAAGAGAGAGAAGAGAAGAGAGAGAGTAGAGAGAGAGAGAGAGAAAGAAAGAGAGAGAGAGAGAGAGAGTAAGAGAGAGAGAGAGAGAAAGAGAGAGAGAGAGAGAGAGGGAGATAGAAGAAATACGAGCTCTGATCACGTACATAAGATACCAGAAGGACAGAATATTAAATATTGCTGGAAATATTGCTGTCAGATACATAGATAAATAGATTGAGAGAGAAGGAGGGAGAGAGAGAGAGAAAGAGAGAGAGCAGAGAAAAAGAGAGGGAGAATGAGAGAGAAGAAGAAAGAGCAGGAAAGTAGGAAAAAGAAAACAGAAAAACAGAGGATAGGAATACATGATAGAGAAAGAAAGAAAGAAGCAGCAAAAATAAAAAAGAAGAATAAAAAAAGAGTGTTAAAATATACATACTCGTACGTACCAGTGTAAAAAAAGAGAGGGAAGCGGAGAGGGAGCGTGGAGTAAAGAAAGAGAAGACATAGGAAAAAGAGAGAAGGTGGAAGAAAAGAGATAAAAAAAAGAGAAAATATGCAAGAGAGAGAGAAAGAGAGAGGAATGTATTGGGTGAGAGAGATAAAAAAAGAACAGATAATGAGCAGATGAAGAGAGATAGAGAGAAAAATATAGAGAGAGCGAAAGAGCATGAGAGGGAGAGAGATTAAAATAGAAATAAAAAATATGAGAAATAGAAGAGAAGGATTGTTTGAATCGAATATAAAATAAAATAAAAATGCATCTTTTTTTCTGCCTCTTGTTCCCTTCTGGGAAGTACTGTTCTACATTTTTTTTAAATAGGAGAGATAGTAAAGAGGAGACAAATATATGTACAGAGATAACGAATGTCAACAAAAACAAAACAAAAAGAAGAGAAAGATAGAGTTATAAAGGATGAAATCATCATCATCATAGGGTGGCGTCATCGTGAACGATAGTAGTGAGACTGTGGAGGAATGACTTTGTACTTCTACCACTGTCTTACAAGGAGGCTAATACTTGACAAGGGCCCCCAGAAACAAGCCAATGCTGGTCTCCTCACTGTTTATAGTCCCCCAGCCAGAAAGGGTGAAATAGGAAATACTATTATAGAAAACGAGGGAGAAAAAAAGGAAGATAGTGAAATATGGTGGAAAAGAAACAAAGAAGAAACAGAGAAGAAAAGAGAGAAGAAGAAAAATAAAGAGAGAAAAGAAGATAATAGAGACGAGCCTTTGACAGAGTGAGGAAAACGCATGGAGGAAAATATCAGTGATATCTCCTAAACAATATTATTATCAAGAGAAATGTTAGAAAATTGAAAATATCGTCAAAAAGAAATTCTTCTCGGTACTAAAACTTTCATATCAGAAAGCCTAATGGAAAACAAATTGAAAAGCCTTAAACATGTATTGTATACCTCAACAAATTGAATCACCCAATGTGCCTATAGTAAAAGAGATATCTACCAATTTGAAAGCTTAATAATGAAAACAATAATACAGATTCATTATGATACATTTTTCAAACCATCATTAAAAAATACTTTGCCTAATTTAATATAATTATTTTCTTAAAAGAAATAGAACAAATAAAAATAAAACAAAAATATTAAAATCTTGACAATTTTGTGATTGACAATTTTAGAGAGAAAAAGTCACTATTACAAAAAATTGTAGAAAAATTTTCTGTCAAAGATTTATGGGAATAATAAAGGAAAAATAAATAAACGTGTGGAATAAAAAAGGCTACAGATTTCTATAATTTTTTAGGCTAAAGATAAATATATATATTACCTACTGTAAAAGATTTTTTTGACGATTTAGCTCTTTTTAAACTAAACAAAACTTTTTCAATTCAATCTTCTTTTTCTTATCCTGACATGTTAAAAAAAAATTGATGATCGAGTACTCTAGTAGTCACAGTAAATCATAAATCAGAAAATACAAAATTTTGAAGTGAACCAGATAAAAGCTTCAACTATTGAAATTCCATCTTGACAATTCCAACTATAGGAGAGGAGAATATCGAGATTTTTTGTTTAATGTTTGTTTTATTTTTACATTGAGAATAATAATAATTGTTGTTATAAAATGTTTTGTAAAACAAAAATAATGTTGGTCGGCAATAAAGACTAAAGATAGGAATATTGTTTCTATGTAAATAATGTGTTAGGTACAGACGTATTATGTACAATGTTTTTTCTTCACCCGCGGCTGGCGTCCCAGTTAGAATATTTCATAATCCTTTCTTAGTGCGCACCTTAGACCTAAAAGTGACCAAATTTCAGCCTCTTTGGATATACCAGTGCTGAGAAATCCAGATAAATGACTGAGTGTTAACTTTCGCCAGTGTGCTGTACTCATTTCCCTCTACGCTAACCTTTGACGATGTGTATAACATTTAATTGAATAATAAATATAAATAGCTTTAATTTTTCAATTCAATACAGACACAATGCCTTAAATAGGTACATATCAGAACAGATTATTGCAGGAAGTTCCTTCATTGCCAGAAAGTCCGGTGGTTCGAATCCCACGATAGAACCAAAGAGAAAATTCCATGAAAGTTTGCACTGAGCAAATTATAATTATGTAGTCCCGATAGCTCAGTGGTCAAGGCTTCAGTCTGGTAATCTAGAGGTCTCGGATTTGAAACCCAGCCGGGACATGGCAAGTTATCCTCCCATTTGGGATTATGACTGCATATCGTATAATAATATTCGTACGTCTGATGGAATAATGGGATTCAATACTCCTAATCGAGCAGTATAGATAAGGCGATATTATTACACCCACAGTAGTTACAGTACACATACTTAGAAGGAAATTTATATACAGGGTCCTCCAAAAAAAGTAGCCACTCGAAATATCTAGGGAACGGATTAATATTTAAAAAAAGGATAGAACATGTTTACCTATATATCAAGGGGTACTATGTTTTGATTGACATTAAAAGTTATTTAAGACAATTTTTAATCAAAACATGGCCGGAGATATAGTACATTTGATTTCCCAGGTTTCAGTAATTTTTAGATATTTCGAGTGGTCCCTTTTTTGGCGGACCCTGTATATAATATGATAAACACTATTTCATATTAACTTTCTGGCAATGGAGACTACTCTATTTATTATAGTAAAATAACACGGTGCAGGAGGATGCCACATATTTGGGAACATGAACAGTTTAGAAAAGGGTCTAGGAATACGTCATGGTCAATTCAGAAGTGACAACACAAGCTGAGGAATCTTTTTAAGGAATCATAACCGCTCTTAATCATTATTATTAATATGAATTAATTAATTCTTTATTACATATTAAGACATATGTATTTACAGTATAAATAATTATTACAAAATTAAAAAAAAAAAAAAAAAAAAGGGAAAAATATATACACATAATTTAGGTCCTAACAAAAGGGCGGGTTTATTGCCTATACGGCCAAACCACGTAGTCATGGGTGGTACAATTTGACGTATCCCTAGACACTCCCTTTTGAACAATAACAGGACCAAGTCAACATTCTTGTAGGGACTTCAGAACGATCTCAAAGTTGAAGATTAGCATTCGGTGGCACAGACTCATTCCAGTGGACATGACGTATTTTTCACAAGCTACTTTTGCAAAGAGGATTGACAAGCTACATTTGTAAACAGCACGAGTATCTATCGAGTTCTCAGACAAAAAGAAACACTTTTTTGGGAATCAGGAGAATCTAATTCGTCTAGAAGTGTTATCAGCTAAAACAAAAGTATGACAAAATTCCCAAGTACATTTTTTTAGTACTTTCATGTATAATAAAACAGGTATAATTTCGTATAATTTGTAATTTTAAAGTCCCGTGATAAAATATTATACATGTATGATAAATTATTTATCATAATTATTATGATCCAAAGCATTCTACAATTCGTCATTTAGAATGCCCATTTATTCCGGGTTTAATTCTTGCCAAAGCAGTCAGTTAATTAATAAAATTATCCTAATTATAATTTTAAATTAAAACTATACGCCCCATTTCAGTAGCTACGTACATATCTATTTTATAGTTTTCTCACGTACAAACGAGCAATTTCAATGTGAAAATAGTATTATCTACCCTGAGATGCAAAAGTAGCTTGGGAAAAAAATACATGCTCCCAGTGCATGGTAGTTACCTGTTAGATGATAATCATGGACACGCGGAGGACCCTCACAGAAAATTAAACACAACCCAATTAGATGCACCCAAAAATCACGTTAATCCACCTGTAAAGGTTTGAACACTTTGAAGAGAGAGATTAGTAGAAAAAGAAATCAAATTAGTACCTAAAATGAAATGAGACGATTAATTTTAATATTACTTTCCTTTTCTAAAAAGAGTAAAAAGAAATTAAGTAGAATGGTAGCTTAGTAATAAAATTAGGGATTAATTGAAGTAAAATGAGTTAAGACTGAAATGAAAATCAGTCGGGATTAATTAATTATTTCATTAAACACAGACTGAAAATAAACAATTCATTATACACGAAATAAACATCAGGAGAAATGCTACGGGGTACGAAGACATATTTACAGTAAAAAAAATATACAGGGTAGGAATTTATCACCGAGTTTCTGTACATCGATTAAAGATGGAAAAGTGGACATCGAAATTAAAGATGGAAAGATGGAGAGGTTGACATTTATAGTCAGTCTCCAACGGTAAATATCTGAACGGTGAACTGTGACAGTTAAAGTTTTAAAATTCAACCTAAAGTTTTAAAATTCAATCGTTAGAGGTTATTTGTTATCAGGTTCATATTAGAAATTCAAGTAATGTTAGGTATATTATGTTTTAAGTTTTTTGTTTTTAATTTATTGATGATTGTTTTGTATTAAAAATAAAGTGTAAAAAAAAAGTTAAATCGTTTTAGATACAAAACATAGTTTATCGATGGATAAGGTGATCACAAGTTTTGAAATCTGGAGGTGGTTTGAGACTTTTGTAAGGCACACAGAGTTTGATACCAAATTTGTGATTAATTTTTTTTTTAAATAACTTTTTATGTCGTATGTATTTAATCGGTTTAGTTTTGTTTTCAAATATTGTGACCATGTAAGATGTTCTTTTTTTGTGTTTCACGTTGCTTTCAATACGATAGAGAGATAGAGTTTTATAATATAACTGTATTTCTCTATCGTAATGTTTCTAAGCCTACTTAAAAATAACTAAATATTTACAAAAAAATTTGTTGAAATTTATTTAAAATAATTATTTTTAGAATGGTATTTATTTGAATGGAGAACCAACTTGTCTAAATAAAACAACCTTTGTCCATTCTCCCTCACAACTTTTTTAGATACTAATACCTAATATTTTCTGAAGAAAAAAGACACAGAAATCTATTTTGAGTTGTCCCCGATTTGCCAAAAATAGCTCGAAAAGACTAGGCCATTTGCCGGCCTTTGAAATCAGATTCCTATAGTAAGAAAAGATAAGAGGCAAGGACTTTAGAGTGTTACAGACCTTTCTTTAAAAAAAATATTCATCAAAAAAAAGAAAAAAAAAAAAAAAAAACAGAGATAAAAATAACTCTTGTAAAAAAAAAACAACAATACTGGGGATCAAAATATCTAATTAATTCTTTTTCAGTTTCTTCCGCTCCTAACCTTTACTCTCCCCAAATCATCTCGCATAATACATTTCACCCTTAAAACCCCCACCCAATCCTCACTCACCCCAATAAAACCTCCCCAGTCCCCCGCCCTACTCCCTCGTCTCTCCCCCCCCCCACCTAACACCTCCCCAACCCAATGTCTCCTCTGCCAGAGTTAAGATTTTTGACTTCGGAATCTTTTGACCTGAAAATCGGATTAGGCCTGGCTTGTTCTGTGAAACGTAATCCGGCCAAACTTTCACTTGACAAGCCATCCGCTGATTTGTCTTAATTTTATGTTTTGACATTTTTCGGAACTATACACCGAGAAAATTAGAGAAAGTTGTTTTTTTTTTCTTCTCTTTTCAAATACGAGTGTTTCCAAGCCTTTTTGATTTCGTAGCCATGAAACAGGAGCTACTGTAGACGCTTGTGGTCTGTCTTGTAGTCTGTCTGTCCAAGGGTCTTCCGCTTGGCAAGGGACACTGAGCTAATCGTGCACTCTGAACTAAAGGAGCTATTCTAAAATACACCTGTATATTTGGTATTTTAAAGGGGAGCAGCATCCTACCTCATCCAACGTCTAAGCCTGGCCATTCAGAGGGGGAATGCAGCCAGCATTGCGGGCTCATTCCCCTTCACAAATTCATTGAATGAAGTCTTTGTGTTATAAAATATATTAAGAAATTAGGTTCTAGTTTCTTTTAAAGGAAGTATTTTAAGAAACCTCCTAGCAGCCAACAAATTAACCATTAATTCAAAGCCACCCTGTACAATCCCTGTACAAAAAGAGCGAATGAAATGTCACGTCAGCGTAATCCATATTGTTGATCGGCTGAAGACACGTGGAAATCAGCAGCTGTCAGACAATATGGCGTCAATGAATTCTACCTGGCGTCAATCAGGATCATTATAAAGCTACTTAATAGATACCTCCTGGTGAAAGAATTGTTTCATGTCAGGGGTGATCAGTGGAGGTGCAATTGCTTCCAAGAGGGGAATATTATTCAATGACACAATTTTTTTTATTTAAAAATTATGTAAAATTATCAATTTTTTTGATATAGTATACCACTTAACATTATAAAGCCACTTAATAGATACCTCATGGTGAAAGAATTGTTTCATGTCAGGTGATCAGTGGAGGTGCAATTGCTTCCAAAAGGGGAATATTATTCAATGGCACAATTTTTTTTTTTTAATTATGTAACATATTCACTTTTTTTGTATAGTATACCACTTAATAGTCAGCCTCTGTGGCGTGACAGTTGATACTGCTGCCCGTAGTCCAAAGATTCCGAGTTTGATCCCGGGTTGGGGTAGACGAAAGTAAATTCTCCTAAAATCTATTCCTCGCTTCGCCACTGACAATTATTTCTTACCATCTCAAATGTCTCAGGAAATAGAATCCGGATGTCTCCTGACGTTTGACTGTTCCCCCCACTCTTTTGAGACATCCCCCTTACTCCTGTGAGACATTCCCCCACTCCTCTGAGAGATTCCCCCACTCCTATGTCTTCTGAGACATTACCTCTAACTGCAGCTTGGTAGTTAACCTCTTTCCTTTGATATTCGAGTCCCTAGTTGTATCCTTCTTTTGCTCCTTGGTTACTTCCACCTTTGTGAACTCGTATCCGCCGGCAGTTCAGCAGGCCAAGTCACAGCAATCACGGTAGTCTATATTTTCTCTTAAAGATGATTTATTTTTTCTTTATTTTTTCTTTTTTACCATAAAATTGACAAATTGTTCTGATGTACTGTCTAATGTATTTAAAAAAGAGCAATAAAAATACAGTCTTATGTCTTATTTCTGACGCGTCCTGGCCTCGTCGCCCGACCAGCTGCTTACTAATTTTTTTCAATGTATGTTGAATGTATGTTGTTGTTCTTACTAACTTGGCTACAGCTGAGGTTGATGGTCTCCAGACAGCTTTATTTAAAAGTTGTCTCGTTCTGAATCACATGTTTCTATGTGCGAACAACCATCGTAAGAACTTGGACTTTTTCCTTTTTAAGCCATTTGAAACTCTTGTTTAGGTGGGGGGGGGGGGGGGGGGGGTTACAGGTTACACTAAGAACCCAGTAACCAGGTCCTCACATGTCCCGTACTCATGAGCGACTGGGTACTATATTATAATATTACTAAACCCTTGGGGAACTGCAAGCTAGCCAGGCTTGTTAGGGCTGGCTAGTCTGTTCTCTGTTTATAGTCCTCTAGAGAGACACTGGTCTTCTCCCAGATTAACGTCTCCCAGGCATTTTGAATGTATGAATGTGGTGGTTTTGTGTTATTATGTCACAATTTTACAGTCAACTTGGTAGTCATAATAATAATAGGTAGTCCACCCGTCCACGGTGACTGAAAGAATGAAAATAGGCAGATTCACCAAATCGACAATACATTGAAAAATGGTCTTTTATGGCCGCAATACTCGACTAGCCACACTACTTGGCTAGTCTCACTACTGGACTAGCAGCGCTATTCACACGCAGCCGGTGGGACACTACAAGGAAATAGCACCTTAAACGGAAGCACTCGAAGTTTTTTGGGGGATCTGATATTCTTGTCCCTTTTATTTTCCTCTCCTGTTTTTCCAAGAAAACTATTGTTTCAAAGTGTTGGAAGCTAGAAGTAATGGTGTAGTTTTCCCCTTGCTCTTTGTCTAGATTTTATATTCTAATATTTCTGAGGATCTAGGATTTTCTGGCACTGAGTATCATATGACAGTCTTATGGCTGAAGCAATTAAGTGATAGGTAATACTCGTATATGAAGCATATAGCATTGAACTTTGCCTCAGTAATACAAAGATTTTAAAAAATAAAAAAATATTCCATAGTAGTTTCTGATTTAAAAACTTGAGCAAAAATAAATAGTTTTATGTTTTTTACTCAAGTTCCTCACATTCAACTCTGGCAATCCAATCTGAAATAAATTCCAAGCGGCTACACTTTGAAATTGCTTTTAAATTTCTAGATCAAGCATATCGGCCGAGGTGTGAAGAATGTCTTATACAAAAAAGAGACAGCGCGGCAGATAAGTATTACCTATAATCTACAATACCTAAATATTTCCTCAACTTTACTTGTTACTGGTTAAAAGTAGCACATATCTATACACATAATCATGGTATAAGCGAAAAATCAATAAATATTTTTATGTTTTTAATCTTCATTTTTGACTTCGGCAACGTTGCATGAAATCTAAGCGGCAACACTGCCAAATTTGTTTTGAATGCTCAAAATAATTCCCCAACTTAACTCATTACTCAATGACAGAGCTGGAGAGGAAGGAATTATTTTTCGCCCTGATTGTACTCGTGCAAAAAAAGTTTTCCCTGTGAAAAGAGTTTATAAAGAGTTGTACTTCTCAACGAGTTATTTGTGAGGAAATTGAAAGAAATCCGAGAGGGGGATGTGGAAATTCTGCAAACTAGGTTCTAAAATGTTTTACGTAATAATTAAAATAATAGAAAGTAAAAAAAAAAAAAAAAAAAAAATGGCTTCCCTTGTGCTGCTAAGGAACGGAAATATTGAAAAAAATGAACCTTGAGTCTTGCTTAAGAACCATTTTTAGTCTAGTATCATTATCATAATTATTCTAAAGGCTACACTTTGTTGAGATCGCCACATTTCTCGATCGGGTACTTTCTTCTTCAACGCTTCATAAGTTCATCATCATCATCATAAGGTGGCGTCATCTTGAACGATGATAGCCAGACAGTGGAGGAATGACTCAGAACTTCTACCACTGTCTTTACAAGGAGGTTAGTAAATAATTGACAAGGGCCCCTAGAACCAAGCCAATGCTGGTCTACTCCCTGTATAAACTGTATATAGTCCCCCAGCCAGACTACTGGTCTACTCCCTGTTTATAGTCCCCCAGCCAGACGTCATAAGTTCGGCAGTTCATTATTTTAAACAGTGGTCTTTGAAAAAAGATTGGATAGGGCGTCATCCTCTTAAATCTTTTCCGATGAATTTTACCTCAAACATATTGGCAAAGAACTCATTATGTCTCAACATTATGATATAGATATGCCTTATGACAAACTTCTGAAAGTTATAGGTAGATAAATTAAAACCTGAATCAAACACAGGAAATTAGTTCATTTACACTGTTCACTTAAATAGCAGTAGTAGTAGCATCTTAAAATAGTTTATTAAAGTAATATAATTGTATCTCGATGTTTTTCTCTTATGTACTGTAAACTATCCTCAATTTGAGAATATTATTATCTAATAAATAAATAAATAAACACATGTTCCATTAGGTTGCTCTTCATAATGGGCCAACATGTCGCGATTTTTTTTTTCGGAAGAACTCTTTTGTCTTCAAACTCCTTGGTCCAAAAGTCTCAAACTGAAGATTGTTTATATCGAACTTATATATCCTACCTTCCACTCATACTTCGTGAGGAGAAATGAGAAGTTGCTTGAATGTTGTCAGCGACCAGATGCAAAATTATAGGCAAAAATAAGATATTGGGATATTAAAGATAGGGAAAAGTCCTATAATTCTGCGCTACCCCACTAAAATTGTGATATAATAACACAAAGAAACACATTATTATTATACATATATATCCTACCCTCCCCACTCATAAAAAAATTATTCCTGAAATGTTTGACAAACCAATCAAATATTTATTACTCTTGAAAAAAGAAAGAGAAAAAAACCGTTCGTAAAATTTTCCTTTCAAAAAAATATCGTTCTTGAAAGATTAAACAATATTAGGGGTCCGTTTCAGAAATCACTCTGAGTCTCATTTTCCCCAAATCTCTCTGTCAACTGTCACACTAGGAATGTTCCGATATATTGAAAACCGATATATATCGATATATTTCTGGTCGATATATTGATAAGCACAATTTGCCCCAAAATATATCGATATCTTTATTTTTCTTAATTGTCTACCTTCTTTGAATGTGTTTTTGGCTTTTTTTAATTTTCCAAAGCAAAACCACCGAAAATTTTGTGAAACCACATTAAAACAACTTTTTGTAAGTCTACATCCCAGAAACGCTTTCCCGGCAATTCCCGGTCTTCTCTAGGAAAAGATGCCCCTCTCCTCTATAAAAATATATTGATATATAAATATCGATATATTTCAAGCAATATACTCCAAGCAAGTGGTTGGATGGAAGAGCTGCATCAGAAAATCCTGCCACTTTAAATAAAGCGTTAAAAAAATACATCGATATCGATATATTTGAGAGGTCCGATATATCGGTATGTTTTCGAAAACGGACATGCCTATGTCATACAGCGCACTCTGATTTAGTTAATACATTTAACCCGGGATCAGTACGGTTCGGTTTTGTAACGTATCCAGTACACGGTAACGTATACGCTTGTGAGAGATTTCTCTCACAAGAAATCTCTCACAACCGTACTGATTGCGGGTTAAATCAACCAACCAGAGTGCATTGTATGACGGTTCAAAGAATAGGAAGATTTGAGGGATTATGAGAGTGGAGAGTGCTGGCTGGAACGAGTAGGTACTGTGTTTATTTTTATCCCTATTTTTCTATCCCTAGAGAGAGAAAAGTATTTTATCAACCCTGTTCTTCTTTTTTTCTCCCTGGAGTGAGCAAAGTATTTTACCAACCCCTGTTCTTACCTGGTAAACAGGGCGGCAAACCCCCAGGCCAGAAGACAGATCACAATGGCCCGCGTCTTGGTGCACACGTAGCCGGCTTTCAGGGGTTCGCAAATGGCGTAGTACCTTTCGAAACTGATGGCCAGAATAGTGAGCACGGACGCATGGGCCACGGTCAACTCAACGAAAGGGACGGCCTTGCCTGGAACAGAGGAAGTGAAAGGGATGGTTAGTGCAATGCATTGGGTTGAAATTTTAAAATAAATCGAATAAAATTAGTAGAAGTGTGACCGGTGGAACTCACTGAGATTGTTTAATCAAATTATAAAAGTCATAAAAAGCATAAGGACAACAAGACTTCTCATTCAACACCCCACACGACGGATTTTAGAATGTAAGATGAACAAAAAAGAAAAGAAAGAAGAAACAAAAATTCAGAAAAAAAAACAAGATAGAGACGGAGAAAAAGACAAAAGGGAGATATAGGAGAAAGAAGATAAGGAAAAAAGAAGAAAAGGGAGATAAAGAAGAAAGGGAGAAAAAGAAGAAAAGCAGGAAAGCAGGAAAGGAGAAATAGAGAAAAGGGATATAAAGGAGGAAAGGGAGAAAAAGAAGAAAATGAGAAAGTGAGTTAAAGGAGAAAAGAAGAAAAGATGGAGAAAAGGAGAAAAGAAGAGAACGCAAACGAAAAGGAGGAGATCGATCCGAAGTAAGATATCGATCTACCTGAGAAATTCGAGAAGTAGGGTAAAGAAGAAGGAGAAGCAAAACTATTATACCTACCTAAAATATAACAACAACAAAAACATAATCAAGCGAAACGGGCGTTTCGCGGGAGACCGCCTCCCAAAAACTACAGTGCTTATATGTATAACGGTAAATATAGTTTGTAGGTATGTATTTTGTCGTCTTGAAAAGTCAATGTTACAATGCACAAGAGTCACATAATATTTTAAAAACCAATGATTTCGTGACAAAAGAATATGATTTCATAGTAAATTTTACTCCATGACGTCACAACGACCCTCTCGTGATACATACGAAACAATAACGAGAAACGAAGAAAAGTTAGAGAACGAAAAAATTAAATTGTTTCAGAAAAAGCAAAATGACAAAATCCAACGAGTGCTCGGAAACAAAGAAAAGAAACTCATTATTGTGCTTCCGACACTTTTCGGTGACACCCAGAAGGGTGGGGGTTTGTGGGTCCTGTTTGGTGTTGAGTATAATGTTGAGGATATTTACGGCCAGGCGCGCTGCGTATTTTGTTCCCATTAGCAAAGTGTGGAAGAGGATGCCGTAGCACCGCCTTTGATCAAGTTTTGTTTAATAATTTCAACTTTGTTTCTTGTAAATTGTAAAGAAGGTGAAAATTACAAGAGAAAATACATACGAACTTATTGGTTTAGCGTAAGTACGAGTATACACGCTCGTTTTTTTTTCTTGGCGTTGCAAAACTAGCGTTTTGCTTGATATACAGTATGTCTCAGAAGTCCTAGCGGAGGCCCTGTAACTTTTGAACGGCTGGGAATTTTGAAATTCTGTTTTCTTCTAGATATAGGAAAAAGCCCATGGCAAATCTGATGGTGATGTTATAATTCAGGTTCGACCCCCGGAAGTGACATTTTTTGATAAAAAATGGCCATTTCTCTCGAAATTTAAATAAGAAGGTATACTTTGGGTTTCATATTATTAATCTACCGGCCTAAACAGGTAATTATAGCAAGTTTCATTTTTCTGCCATAACCAGGGGCGGAGGTATGGAGGCTGAAAGTTGAAAAATCAGATACCACATTGATTGGCAATGTGGGATCTATTGCTCACAAAATGATTTTTAAAATCGTTCTTTTAAGCACCAAAACAATGAAAACGCCAATATGTATCACATTATGTTGAAGATTATGATTTCGAGTTTACCTACTGCACAAATATCACAACTAAAATATTTACTATGTAGGTAATGAAGTAGGTAAATATTACTGTTCAGTTTACAAGCTTTTGAGTTCGTTAATTAATTTTATTAATAATGCGCATGTTTCCGTATGAATCCGGTTCGACTCTTAAGAATTGTCATGGTGAGAAGAAAAACTACGCTAAATGTGAATAAGAGCTTCATTATTATTATCATAAGAAACACAAGAAAATGATGGCCAAAAAAATAAATTTTAAAAATAATTTAAATAATGTAAAAAAAAAATATTAATTTCCATCGCTGATGAAAGGTAAGTGCAATGTAGTGTTGTCGACTTCCAACTTGGAGACCGAAGCTTCAAGTTGGAAAAAATCACAATCTGATTATTTTTTTACTCCGCCACTGATTGAATGGTGATACAGATATTGGTGTTTTCATTGTTTTGTTACTTCAAAGACACTTCTTCTATCCTTTTAAAACCCATTTTTAGTGCAATAGGTCCTAAATGGTCAATCAATGAGGTACCTGATTTTTCAACTTTCAGCCTACATAGCTCCGCCCCTGATTGTGGCAAAAAAATGAAACTTCGTATAATTACCTGTTATGGCCGGTAGATTGATAATATGAAACCCAAAGTATACCTTCTCATTTAAATACCCAGTAGGATCTTATGAATGAGTTACTTCAGTATGATGTGGGACAATGAGACGACGAAGGTGTGTGTGTGTGTTTGTATGTATGTGTGTGAGCGAGAGACAAAGAGAGAGAATGAGGAAAGAGAGAGAGAATAAAGGCAGAGAAAGAGAGAGAGAGAATAGGAGAGAGAGGGAGGGCAGAGAGAGAGAGAGAGAAAGAGAGAGAGTTTGTCAAGTGTTCAAACAAGATTAGGTAGGTGTCTAAAATAAAGTTTTAGGTATAGGTTTGTACAATTGTAGATAATTAATTATGTTGTGGACGATCTAAGTCGGCTGATGAGATAAATGGAATCAAATTTTAAAGTGACATATTCAGATTATTCAGCCTCATCCTCTCTTTATCATACCCTGTTTCTCTCTCTCTCTCTCCCTATTTCTCTCACTCTCTCTCTTATTCACTTGATTAATTGCCTTACGATTTCACTCCCAGAAAGCCAGTGTGGATCAGACACATTTACTAATTCACTATTAAAATTTTAAATTCATCAAGATAATTATTTATTTTCACAGTATTTGATTTGTGTCTTAGAAAAAAAAGTGCCTCCTCCAATGCTAAAGACGGAAAAGAAGTAACACAAATAAAAGAGTTTTTCCTTAGAACATAATAAATAACTCTTAGAACAGTAATTGTCATACCAACACAAAGTTAAATAAGGAGGTAAGAGGAGTTAAAAAAAAAACACAAATTTAATGACTTTACACGAAACACTAGGATAGTTATAAAAATAATAATAACACTCTTCAGTGTATGGTAACCACCAGGCTAGGTTAATTTTATACCACCTAACCCTCAGGGTCTTATGATTATGTGGTCACAAACTCAAATAAATGAGGAAAAATTCAAGCACTGGGTGGGATTTGAACCAACGGGATCCCTACGCTGAACCACTTGGCTACTAATGCATTTTGGGTGAATCTGAAGTAAAAAAGAAATTAAAATGACTTGAAAGGGTATTTACTAAGGGAATAAATTATGATTTTAACGTGTCCTTCCAATGGAGAGGGGGAACCGTAAATAAATGCTCAATCTGAACATTTTAAAGTTAGTTAAAAAAAGTTATCATATTTTGTGTTAATCACTTTCGTGATATCACAACAACTCAAACTCGCTTACCTAAATCCACTCTGAAACAGGCACTTGAACCACCGACCTCCAGGTTACAAGTCCGCCGCCTTATCGATCAAGCTACTGAGTTCGGTGGCTGAACATTATAATGTAATTTATCATCGAACGAGCAAGGGAAAAAACTTTCATCCCAGGTGCTCAGTATCTAATTTATAGCACATTAATTAGGTAAATGGCACAAGAAGAGAACCTTGGTGCAACCTCACCTAGCTCTCGAATGAAATATTATGCGAAAAAATGTTTAGCAGAGCGAAAAACATGGCGAAAATTTGCGAAAATAACGCCAGGCAAGGAAACCGCAAGTGGTAAGATAGAGGAAATTAGTTTGTACAACATTGAAGAAAAGGAGAGGAAAGAGAGAGAGAGAGAGCGAATTGTGTGTAAATGAAATATTTGAAAAAAGAAGAAGAAAAAATAATGTAAGAAGAACAATTAGAAGGAGAGAGAATAAAATTAAAACACAAAAATACGTGAGCGATACTTATTTTCAAATCTAAATATACCCGGAGAGAATGATGAAATAGAGAAAAATACCAACAATAACAGAGGAAAGACGAGTGAAAGAGAGTGAAGTTAGGTCGGTTGGGTGGAAGAGCTCATTCATGAGAACCCTGCCACAATAGGAAAGCCAAAAAAAAAAAAAAAAAGTTACTGTACGAGTATAATATATGTGGAGTAACAATAGATTACGAAGAACAGCAATGATACAAAAGGGAGTAATAAGAATGAGAAGAAGAAATACAAAAAAAACAACAACAAGCACAATCACAAAAACAACAACAACAACAAAAGATACAGAACATGAGGACATAGGTAAGTACCTAATAGGTACAGATGAAGATCTAAAAAGTTCGAGTAAGGAGAAAAACAAGAGGTTGCAGAGAAAGATACAACCTTGAACCTTACCCCTAGGTTCATTACTTATTTCAGTAATATTGTAAACATGTATCTTGTTTGCATTATCTAATTAAAAATATTAAATAAAATTTGCTAAAAGCTAACGGAAATTGAAGGAAAACAATTAATCAAAATACACACAAACTCTGTTTCGTGTTAATATAGGCCGGCTGCCGCTTGTTCTTTTGACGAACGCTCTTGATGTTTGTTTGTATGTTTGTAAAGAACCAATGAATAATAGTAATAATAACCAACCTCAGTCTGTAGGTTAATCGATACGGCGGCGGACTTGTAATCGGAGGTCGGTGGTTCAAGCCCCACGTTATGAAACTATTATGTGAGGCGAGTTTGATTAGTTGTAACATTACAAAAGTGATTAACACAAATAATACAAATATGAAGAAAAAAAATAGAAATAACAATAAAGAGGGAAAAAAAGATGAATATAAATTATACACAAATAATATGTAATAACTAAAGGGCGGGGTTATTGCCCATGGCAATCTCTTCCACCCAACCCTCTAATGAACGAAGAAGGAGCAAAGAGAATAAATAAATAACCAGAACAGGAAGCAAAGAGAAACACGTTATTATTTTTAATGAATAAATTTTAGTGTGCGAAAAATAAGACAATAAATTACTTTTTGATTTGTGGAGGAGCCATTCATTATTTTGTGTTTTCAGGAAGCATTACTAAATTTTTGCGAATCTCGAGTAGAATTCCATTCGCGAGACCGACCATATTACTGAAGTTCTCACCACACTCACAAAGCAGCTATTCACATCAACCTCACCCAGCCTAGTTCGGGGAATGGTTTGTAAGGAATACCTTCCGGTGCTCTCGTGTTGACCCAGCACCTAAATAGGAAGTTTGTCCCGGTAGCTCAGTGGTAAAGGCGACACTCTGTGAATCCAAAAATTCCAGAGGTCGTGGGTTCGAAACCCAGCCAGGACATGACATGTTATCCTCCCATTTGGGATTTTCACCACATAATAATATGTCTTGGGCTTACTGCTGGAAAAATGGAACTTTAATAGTCCTAATCGGGCAGTATAAATAAGGCGATATTATTATTATTATTAAAGCATGCTTTATTAGGAGGACAGAGTACATTGTTAACAGTATGAAATTAAGAAAAAACAAACAAATGGCAAAATAAAAAAGTAAAAAAGAAAATAACACTAATGTCCTACCTAGAGGGCGGGGTTATTGCCTGTGGCAATCTCTTCCACCCAACAAGTATTGTGTCACTTCTCGCCCATCAGAGGGGAGGTATACTACGGGATGGGTAGGCTACAACACACACCACAAGCGTCTACAGTAGCTCCTGTTTCATGGCTACGAAATAAAACAGGCTGTGAAACACTCATCTTTATATGTATAAAAAAAAGAACCTACGAAAGCTTTGTTCCAGAAATCTTTATCACTCTCATAATCCACAAATCTCGCTTTCAATTGCACTGTGACTGGGTTATTTGGGGAAACAACGGAAACAACACTGCTGACCGGGATATTTGAACGAAGTTTAACAATTAAAAGGATATCAGTGGATTCTGAGAGTGAGAGTGGTTTCCGAAACCTGGTGTCAATGGTGTATTACTGCACCGGTTCTCGTAAGATCACTAAAGTTATGCCATAGGCAATAACCCCGCCCTTTAGTTAGGACATAAGAGTATATAATTTGTTTATTCTTGTTTATATTCGCTTCTAAGGTAGCGAGATCGCTTTTAAGGTAGCGAGATCGATGAGACGACAGACAATATAACGAGAAAGTAATGTGCAATAGCAGAGCGTCGCTCAAGAAAATGAGGAACCAAATAAAGTGAACGAAAATTTCCACTAAACTTCCCGTCACCTTTTTTTTCCATTTTTGTTCAATTTGTTCTTCTTTTCCTTCCTTCTCCTCCTCCTCCTCCTTCTACTTCTCCTCCTTTTCCTCCTCCTCCTCTTTCTCCTCCTCCTCCTTCTTCTCCTTTGTTTATTATTCTTTATCTCCTCCTTCTCATCTCCTATTTCTTCTTCTCTATCTCATTTCCTGTGTCTTCCTCCTATTTCAGACAACGAGCAGTCTGTTGTGTAAGGATACGCAGTTTAGAGAAGTTAATTGAGGCAAGACAAGAATCCGAAATGAAGATAGGAGAAAGGAGAGGGGGAGAAAACGAGAGGTTGGGGGAGAAAAGGAGGGGTTGGGGGAGAAAAGGATGAGAGATAGAAAAGTAGGGGAGGTAGAGGGAAAGAGAGAAAGAAATCGTGAATGAGGGAGAGAAATATGGAGTAAGAGAGAGAGAGAGAGAAGATAGAAGGAGAGAGAGTGAGAGAGAGGAGATAGAAGAAGAGAGAGTGAGGAGATTGAAGAAGAGAGAGAGAGAGGATAAGGAAAGTAAAAAACTACAGAAGGTAATATAAATGACTTAAAATAGAAGAATGACTTTTTGTTTTAAGTAATGATAGTCAACTGAAAAAAGAATTGAGAACAACTAATTTAATTACAATTTAAACGTCTTTTATTTTCTTTATTTACAGGGTTTACCTTGTAATTTATAAAAGATTAAGAGCTATTTTTACTTTTCTTATCGTATAATAAGGAAAGTATCTTTTGTGTTATTATGTCACAATTTTTAGTTGGTAGCATCGACATTACGAGAACTAAAGCTTAATTATGCATCATATCTCCAACCAACCATCATATTCCAATATTAATCTCGTAATGCCGCCACTGGTCGTTGTCCACTCTACAACTACCCCAATTGTCCTCACGAGGCTTGGGTAGGCCCCAACATCCAAATGAAAAGAGCCAAAAAAAAATCCGACCCCGCCGGGATTCGAACCCGGGTCACCTGGAGTGCAAACCGAGCATGCGAACACTAGGCTACTACTCTTGTAATTTATAACGTAGTAAAAATGAGAGGAAAATTTACAATTACAAATAAATGACTTTTTCCATTCCATTCTTCAATCTCGAACCACTGACCTCTGGGTTGTGAATCTACTGCAGTACTGCAAGTTTTGTTAGGTACGATACAAAAATGGAGTTTTATAATAATAATAACTCTTTATTGACAAGAATAATATTGACAAAGGGCGCGATTATTGGCAATCTCTGCCATCAAACCCATACGGTTACCACTTATTTGATATCGAGAAGTAAAGTGTTTATTCAAGTTGAATAAAAAAAAGTTTTATTCAAGTCCCGTGAACGTACAGTTCTTAGAAGCCAAATAAAACATCTTAGAAGCCAAATAAAAACATCTTAGAAACCAAATTAAAATGACTTAGGATGGGTCCTCTGTAACAAAAAAAAAAAAAATATGAAAAATAAAACAAATGATTTATTATTATTATCATTACAAAAGTCAGATTCTAAATATAGAATAAAAACGTAGCGCGCTTTTTTAGCAAGATATCAAGTGGAAATTAAAATCATAATAATAATAAATCAATGTTGAGTACTTGAAATGAGTCAGCCAACCATCCTGCACTTCGCAAGTTGAATGGACGATGTTGTGTCAAAAGAAAGAAAAATTGAAAGACATCTGAACGAACATCTGATGGACAAAAATGTCTTTCCAGAAAAAAAAAACAAGAAGAAGAAGAACGAGGAAAAATTTCAGTTCAAAAATCGGGAATGAAAATGATAACAGAAAAAATTGGGGATGAGTACCTGCTTTCGCTTCAGAAAGGTTATTATTATTATTATTGTTATTATTATCACATCAAAAGGAAAAGGAGACAAACGAAGATCGGAAAAAAAAGAATGGAAATTCGTTACAATTGAGAAGCTGGCGATGTGCGAACATACAGTTTCATAATTTAAGGGAGTATGGGATGAAAGAGTTGAAAGTGGAGGAAAAGTAAAGAGAGTCGAAATGAGAGTGAGAGAGAAAGAAATAATGAGGAAAGGGAGATAGTAAAAAAAATTGAAAGAGAATGGACAGATAGAATTATTTTATCTATTTTGAAATAGAGAAATAGATAGAAAGAAGTAGAAAGAGAAAGAGAAGGAGAAAAAGAAAGAGAAAGCGAAAAAAAAAGAAAAAGAAAGAGAAAAAGAAAGAGAAAAAGAAAGAGAAAATATTTATACAAAGGGTGAGATTATTGCCTAAGCCAATCTCTACCATCCAACTCATGATCTCTAGCTTTACTGAATAGAGATAGCTTCCAAATAAGCAGTCTCTCGAAAGAGAAAGAGAAAAGAAAAAGTAAGAGTAAGAGAAAAAGAGAGAGCTATGGAGAGAGAGTGGTAGGGAGGGGCTAAGCATATCTAAAGCTTTGTGTGGGTGTGAAAGCTGCGAGAGAGGGAGGAGAGATAATAAAAAACAAGAATGAGGGGGGGGGGGGGGTTATAAAAAAGGAAAGGGGAGCAGAGAGATAAAAGTATTGCAATAATTTGATATATTATTCTCCACTGTCAATGTGTAATGCTGAGAAATGCCCGGCAGACATGTTTGGGAGATATGAGTACCATGTTTGAGAGATATTAAGTAACCAATCTCAATTCATGTGTTTGAGAGATAAATATCCCTCTGAATTCATGTTTTGAAGATATGAGTAGCCTATCTGAATTACATTGTAATGGGGTAACATCTTACGATGATGATAATTATTTATGTCAAGTGGTGAACGCGCTAGTCTGGTTATCTAGGTGGCGAAGGGATCCATTGGTTCGAATCCCACCCAGTGCATGCATTTTTCCTCATTAATTTTAGTTTGTGACCACATAATAATAAGACTCTGAGGGTTAGACGGTAGAAAATGCTTTGAGCATTAACCTTGCCTGGTGGTTACCTTCCACTAAAGAGTTTTATTATTATTTTGTAGTATTATGAGATGTTTTGAAACATCATAATATTATATTAATAAATTTACTTTACATCATATTTATTATAGATACCTATTAATTATGCTCAAACCATTTATACCACCTAATTATTTTGTGGTCACATACTAAAAAATATATGAAAAATCCAAGCATTGGTTTAACAAGTAATGCGCAGTGAGTGCCACCGTAACTATATTGACCACCGTAACCATATTGACCACTTAATACTTGGTAAATCACACCTAATCTGTTTGGTAAATAAAGTACGTAGTACTTTAATCCTGATATTGTTTATGATAGATATGTATTTTTCGTCTTTGTACTTAATTTTCAATGTACGAAAAAAAAAAAAAAAATCTGGTGTAAACATCACACGACTTTCCTTATCATATTAGGAATGGGAACGGGAACAAAATCACTGGTGACTCAAAGGTTTTGCTAAAAATCAATGTCAAATTTGTATTTAGCACCTCAAAATGAAAAGTTAGCATTAGATTTGATATGTCACAACCCCCATCTACGATAAAAAAAAGTTGGTCTAATGAGGACCCTCCAAAATACCGGTAAATTATTGGGGCCGGGTTCCAATAAGTTCAAGATATTAAATAAATGATCTGAGTAAACCCCTATTACTTTTTTATTCTAAGAAAACATTATTCTCTGACTTTTTTTGTATCCATACCAATTCAAAGAAGCGGTCCATGCGGCCGATCTTTGAGGCCCTGCGGCTGATTTCAACCAAAATTTGTGGTTCGTCTGGTGTATGAAATTAATTTCCATACCAAATTTCAAGTCTCTAGCTTCTAAGTCCAACCGTTCTCGAGATATCTTGTTCAAAGACAGACACACACAAACGGATGCACGGACCAATGGCTGAAAACAACTTTTTGGGTATCCTGAGGCTATGATTCGTCCAGAAATGTGAAAAACTGGGTAGGTCAAATTTTCGACGAATACAATACTTTCCCTATTATAGGATAAGGAAAGTAAAAAAAATGGTACGAACGTTATATATTTTCATTGATTACTACACGAGTACATAGCAAGTACATGACACGTATACAACTTTATACATAGCATACATAACTTTCTACACAGTACAAAGTACTATGCTGTCTATGTTAGGGGATTTATCTCTATTACATAAATCATTTTGAAATAAAAACTTACTGCTACGGTATTACAAGAGCTTTCTCTTCCTAAAGATAACAGGAAGACAATTTTGACCGGGAATTTTTGTCAAACTTTTTCCGTTTAACCCAGGTTTTGAGGAAGTTTTTTTCTGGGATGAGAGTTTTGTTTACGGTATTACACAACTGTTAATTTCCTTTCCAAAGTCACCGTGACCTAGTGAGTTAGCGCGCTAGGCATTGCACTCACGGTGACCTGGGTTCGATCCCCAGCGGGACAGGATTTTTTCTGCTCTGTTCTTGGGTGTTCGTGGTCCACTCATACTTCGTGAGGAAAAATGAGTAGCTGCTTTATTGAGAGCAGCGCTTACTGCTGGAATGCGGGGGCATCACAAGTTATCCTCCCATTTTGGATCTTGACCACATAATTAAGCGTCCTGGGCGCTAACTGCTGAAATGACGGGACATGACAAGCTTTCCTCCCATTTGGGATTTTGACCACTTAATTATATGTTTTGGGCGCTAACTGCTGGAATGCGGGTGCAAGTCAAGCTTTCCTCCCATTTGGGATTTTGACCACTTAATTATACGTCTTGGGCGCTAACTGCTGGAATGCCGGGACATCACAAGTTTTCCTCCCATTTGGGATTTTGACCACTTTATTATATGTTTTGGGGTAATAACTGCTGGAATGCGGGGGCAAGACAAGCTTTGCTCCCATTTGGGATTTTGACCACTTAATTATACGTCTTGGGCGCTAACTGCTGGAATGTTGGGACATCACAAGTTTTCCTCCCATTTGGGATCTTGACCACATAATTATACGTCTTGGGCGCTAACTGCTGGAATGTTGGGACATCACAAGTTTTCCTCCCATTTGGGATCTTGACCACATAATTAAACGTCCTGGGCGCTAACTGCTGGAATGATGGGACTTATTAGTCCTAGTCGGGCAGTACACATTAGTTATTATATTAAACATCACGGCTTGTAAAAGGAACACGCTGTTTGCCCCGTGCTTTTCTACGTGGCGTTCTTCTCCCGGTAGAGAGAGAGAGAGAGAGAGAGAGGAAAATAGGGAGGGAGAGAGAGAGAGAGTGAAAGAAGAAAGAGAAAGAGATAAATAAGAAAAGAGGACTCTAAATTTCAATTTACATTTACTTACTTCGCTGGAATTAGATTACTCGCCTCCAGTATTACACCCATCTCTGTATCAGCAGGGATTCTGTCTACATTAGCCCCCATCGAATTGACACTCACATGTTTACGAGTAGTTGAGCGTTTCGCCAAGCTACACACACTACACCTCCAAGTTGAATTAGAAAAAGGCATAGTGCAAGAAGCAGAAGAGGTATTTTGTACGACACAATATTTGAATGGGTGAGTAGAAGAACCAGGAATGTCAAAAATCGATTTTTTTTTTCCTCGTAGAATAAGAAGGAATGTACTCTTTTCTATCATCTCTGTGAATATGAAGGAGAAATACCCCTTAAAAGTATATTTTTTTTATTATTTTAAAGTGGGGGAAACATACTCATTAGCACGATAATATTGGTCTTATTTTTGCTTTCCTGAATAGTCGATTTTTGACATTCTTGGTTCTTCTACTCACCCATTCATTTGTTGTTGATAAATTTGTTGACTTAAAATGATATTTATGAGTCATTGTCGGTTAATGGCTCGTTGAATACACCATTTCTCATTCTCGTTGCGTCACTGAAGTTGAGCAACGTTAAGCGAGGCTAGGATTGGATGAGTGAGCATTGAACTTTGAACCCTCGTGATGCTGGCTATTCATGGCCCACTCAGACTGGGTGAGGTTAATTTGAGAAGCTGGTTTGTGAGTTTCCCGCGAATAGAGGGTAAAAGCCCTGTCGTTATCTGACCATGCAGTTTGAAGTCATGTTATTCCCCCCCCCCCCAAAAAAAAAAATATTAAATTTATAAACCTACTATTTTTTTATTATTATTTTTTATCATAATTTATTATCGTGTGAAGTTAGTTACTCTGCTAGAGCTGTCCCCAAACACTTATTTGAGTTACTCCAATCGTCCAAATGGGCTCTTAGCCTCTCAATTTGAGAACGCCTTCTCAAGAGAGCTTACACAAACGCATTGACAGCATGTCAGCGACGGAACTTAATTGACATCTGGGTCCTTATTTGATTGACAGGATGGCAGGATCCTATATCCTGAGGAGAAGTACAGTCAGGGACTGGGGGAGGGAGGGAATAGGAGAGAGAGGAAGAGAGGAAGAGAGAAGAGAGAAAGAGAGGAAGAGAGAGAGAGAGGAAGAGAGGGAGAATAAGAGAGAGGGAGAGGGAGAGGAAGAGAGAGAGAGAGGAAGAGAGAGGGAGAATAAGAGAGAGGGAGAGGGAGAGAGAGAGAGAGAGAAGAGGGAAATGTTTCAATATTGATGAATGAGTGTCTAAATCAATTTCCGTGTGGCACCGGATGCGAACCCAGGGTCGGGCTGGGACTAAAGGCCAGGCGCGGACTAAGGGTCAGGTTCAGACTGAGGGTCAGGGCCAGACTAAGGGTCAGGTCCAGACTAAGGGTCAGGTCCAGACTAAGGGTCAGGTTCAGACTAAGGGTCAGGTCCAGAATAAGAAGAGAATGCCGTTGGCATTAGCACCGCCCTTGATCAAGTTTTGTTTTCTTAATTTTATTATCTATGTATGTATAACTTGATTTGACTTGTTTCAATAATAAGGCTCAGATCCAGCCTAAGGCTCATATACAGACTAAGGGTCAGATCCAGACTAAAGGTCAGGTCCAGACTAAGGGTCAGGTCCAGACTAAGGGTCAGGTCTAGACTAAGGCTCAGATACAGACTAAGGCTCAGATACAGACTAAGGGTCAAGTACAGACTAAGGGTCAGGTCCAGACTACGGGTTAGGTCCAGACTAAGGGTCAGGTCCAGACTAAGGGTCAGGTCCAGACTAAGGCTCAGGTCCAGACTAAGGGTCAGATCCAGACTAAGGGTCAGGTCCAGACTAAGGATCAGGTCCAGATTAAGGGTCAGGTCCAGACTAAGGGTCAGGTCCAGACTAAGGGTCAGATTCAGACTAAGGGTCAGATTCAGACTAAGGGTCAGATCCAGACTAAGGGTCAGATTCAGACTAAGGCTCAGGTCCAGACTAAGGGTCAGATACAGACTATGGGTCAGTTCCAGACTAAGGGTCAGATCCAGGCTAAGGGTCAGATACAAGGGTCAGGTCCAGACTAAGGCTCAGATACAGATTAAGGGTCAGGTCCAGACTAAGGGTTAGATCCAGACTAAGGACTAGGTCTAGACTAAGGGCCTAATTATAAAATAAGAGTCCAACAATAATTGAATTGAATAGTATCTATGGTTTTTCATTTGTACAATAATAACATTTCTTAGTAATATTTCCTAAGCTTATGCAAACTTCTGAGCAAAGAAGTTTTTTTAATTAATTTTATTATTAATCAAATTAAACTTATATTTAGTTTTTACCATTAATTGTCTGTATATATGTTCTTCTAATAAAGAGTTTCTAAAAAAAAAAAAAAAAGGATATTGCACTCTCTACCGTCCCTTCTGAGATAGAGTGCTGCCCGTTGAATGGGGGAAACAACGACTAGTGCCAAAAATTTAGTAAAGCTAGTTTGAGTTAAAAATTAAATACCATCGTCACGCGTCGATGGCGCGCTGAATGCACCGGTTCTCGTTGGATCACCGATCTTAAGCAACGTCCAGCGAGGTGAATACTTTGTGATAACGGCTATCCGGCCCAACCCTGGCTGGGTGAGGTTTATGTGGATAGCAGGTTTGTGAGTTTCCTGCGATTGAAGGGTAACACCCCCGTCATGATGTATGACCATGCAGTTGAAAGTCAAATTTAAATAAATAAATAAATTTAATATAAATTTAAATATACTCTAAACGCAAACCCAAATATAAATAAATATGTAAATGATAACTTTTATAGAGCTGTTTTGAATCTGGAAAGCTCATAATACTAGCCAAACTATGATCGCCACAATTTTTACTGTGGGGGTATTTTATTTTCTCATATGAGTACAACAATTTATATTCGTATACCTACTAGTAAATAAGCGATATAAACGCACACTATTCTCAGATCATTAATTATAACTCATTTTGCACGGCTAATGATAAAAGCAAATAATATAAGTAAATAAATTTACGACTAATATTCGCAATAAAATATAATTAATAACATGGCTTAGCAAAAAATAAAATGAAATCCCAAGCACCTACCCATATTCAGTATGATAAAATATCAAACGTTCCTAGCGTATGTTAATTTTAATAACTACTTCCCTGTTCAGAAGTAACCGAGTTAAAGTCAGGGCCGTTAATGGGGGCTGAATTTATTGATATAATAATAATTATGTCGATAGTTTTGATACCTACAGTTAAAGTGATTAAATGTTTAAAATGAAGGTCAGTAAAGAAAATTGATTTTATTTTTCAAGTGATGTTTACTTTCGGACTCTTTCTCTTTGTCAATGTCGATAGAGTTAGGTAAACACTCCTCTTTTTCACTCTCTTATCTCCGGCCCTGACCTTCACTCAGTGGCAAAGGTGACCATATGAACGTGACAAAAATATATCGCTCCTATCTGCCTAGAATCTATCTCCTAGCGCGCTACAAGATATTGCTCTTTATTCAATTAGCACTAGAGAGTGAAAGTTCAGAGAGTTCACACCTTCTGTTATATCCACTGTGCCGTTAAGTGGGTGGATCGGGTCATATTGTGCCGTCTATGTGAGTTGTGATTGTAGTTATATTATCAAACAAAAAATTATCTCCCTTCTAGAGTGGTGGTACAAGATAATTTCTCTTTCTTTGATTAGCTCTAAAGAGTGAAATATTTTAGAGTTCACAACTTCATTTTTACACACTGTGCCATAAAGGGGGTTGAGTGGCAGAGAATATCTAAGGCATTAATTTGACCCGGCTCACAAAACAATATAATTATATTAAAATATCTAACTAATTTTGTTCCATTTACCTCCTTTTTTATTTTGTATTTTATAGTTTGATGATTCTTTTCTATTCATAAAAAATTGTAACTAAATATTAATAATAATAGATTGTAGGGATTTCATCTGTCTAGAGTCACCTGTCTAAGAATGAGGTTTGATATGAAGATGGGGCGGGAATGTTAATGTTTGAGAGTTTATAAATTTGAAAAAAAAAAAAAAATCTTCTACTACAAAAAAAGTCTAGAATCTCCTAGCATGATACAAGATACAATCATATAGCTGTTATTTCAATTAGCACTAAAAGTGAATATTCAGTAAACAGAGAGTTCACTCACACCTTCTATTACACTGTGCGTCAAGGGGGTGGCTTATTACGAAGTATGCCGTCTAATGAGTGGTTCGGAATCCACGATCCACACGTCTACCAGACCTTTCATTTTAATCACCGTGCCGTTAAGTGGGTAGCTTGGTCTAAAACCCTCTGTTTCGTCTAGTCTAGTGAATATAGTTAAATCTTAATTGATCTTTTCTTTTATCTAAGAGTTGTAAATTAAAGCATTACTCACCACTTTACCATGAACATAATTATATATTTTCAAAACAATCAAATGTTCTTTTACATTTTATTACTTAAGGCTCTTTGAAGAAGTTCATTGAGCTATGGTCCATTACAAATAATTTCAATGATCCGAAACCTCCCTCACATGATTATTAAATTCAAAAGAAAGATATTTTCAATTGAAATAAAGAGTAGGTATAAATATTAAATATATCTTCTTAAATTCTCCTTTTACCTCTTGGTCAGAAAGAGAATTCTCATATTAAACTTATTTACACTTTCCAATATTTTTCAATGTTCTATTTCTAAAATGAAAAAAAAAAATTATGGCTGTACGGAAGCTTTACCGACCAATGCCAAAAAAAAACTTCACGAATAATGGGACTTATCCGACTTAGGTAATTGTCCTAGTAAATAATTATTCTTATTACTTCCTCCTCGTTTCTTAAATACCTAATAACTTAAAAATAATCACAGCACATAGCCGTCAAAGCCAAATAATCCACCATCTCCTACAAAATGAGTATCTATGATGAGATATAAGTCATTCAAAACTAGGCGCGGCCGTGCTAAGGAGCTGCGGAACTGATGCACCCCCAACGAAGAAGAAAAAGACAGGATTTTCTCAAGTCCTAGCTTGTACATACACATTTCTAGAATAATTATTATGGTTGGCATGGTAAGCAAAATCAAACCACTTTAGATGCCGAAAGAGACCGGATTATCAGACCGACGCGTTTACCACTGAGCTACCGGGACAGAAGGGTAGGCCCCGACATTCAAAGTACAAAAACGACCCTCACGAGCTATCATAATTATTATGGTTGGCATGGTAAACAAAATCAAACACTTTAGATGCTGAAAGAGCGAATCTATAAATCAAATTGTCGTCCAGATGGGAGAGTGTAGGCCCCATGACGTTGTCCCAAGGTGAGCCTTAAAAGATAATGCACCTGAAGTAATGTTATTACGGTTCCGGGTGCATAATCTTCTCCAGAGAGGTCTAGGTTTTTTAGTGGGTGGAAATCCCACTCCCCATGGTTTCCGGGTGTCTTTTAAAGATTTTTCCCTAAGCCTCTCAAAAAAAAAAGTTTATGTGACAGCACCCCCAAAACATTTTCTCACCAGCCGCGCCTGTTCAGTACCTATCTTGACGCGAAATTAAGTCCATCTATTAGAAACATCGGATGTGAGAAGTACCGAGGCATAAGAGGGATGACTCTTGTTTCCGGTGATGATAATTTGACATAAATATTTTTGCATTACGACAGATTTATATGTTTCAGTATAATACGACATAAAAATTTCTGTTTACTATGACATTTAAATTTGGTTAAATATGATATTACACAAGTGTGATTTTTTCTCGAGTTATTGGGCGCTCGCTTTGGAAGTTAAACAGACAAGATTCCAGATTTGTCAAGCTATGAGTTAGACATTACCAAACTTATATATCAGGACTGGTGTAAGAGGTAAATTTCACCTGGAAATCATTCTCTTTCATCCAGGTGTCTCTTATATCCATACATCCAGTCCTCTTATAACCCAGTTCTCTTACATCAAGTTCTCTTATATCCAGGTTTCTTATACATAGCTTGGACTGTATAGGTAGTCGGTATTATGAAGAAGGTTATTTTCGGTAAAATAAAGAGGTTATTTTCCCTTACACAGCTAAATTTGACCTGAAATCATTCTCTTTTATCCAGGTTTCTTTTATAAAGAGGTTATTTTCAATTACACAGAGCTAAATTTGACCAAGAAATTATTCTCTTGCATCCAGGTGTCTCTTACATTCAGTTCTCTTATACATATACCCAGTTTCGACTATTAGATAGTCGGTATTATGACATACTTGGTTACGGATAAAGTACGGAACTTTAATACTGCTGTAGGTCCGTTTTGAATATAGAAATATGGCGAGGAATTTTATAATAAGAAAGTATTGTACCTTGCGGAATATTTTCATGCGGTTATCTTTTCCGAGTGATGAAGTGATCTATGTACGTATTTCTTTTTTACCTCTTCACTTTTTTACGTTTTACTGGAACAAAATATAGAAACTGCTCCATATTTTAATAAATTTTGTCCATCTGGAAACCACATGTGAAAAACCACTGTTGGAACCCATTTGTTCTATCTCTTTCTCCCTCTCCTTTTTTTCACTATATATTCCATTTTAAACCTATTCCTCCCTCTCTCTCTCTCTTCTCCTCTGTTTCAGTCCCTTTTTTCTCACCTCTTCTCTCTCTCTATCTCTATTTTTATACCTCTCTTTATGTGTTTTCTTTTTTGGCCTCCTGATCCTTCTGTTTACTTTTCTCTAAGGTTCCTAGTCTCTATCTCTTTTTTTTCTCTCTATCTCTCAATAAGTTACCTTTAACTTAGCAGGTAATAATAATGTTTATTTTATTGATGTAAATAAAGATCATATATTTAATTTAATTCCTCCCCTTTCTCACTATGTTCTCTATTTTAACCCTATTCCTCTCTCTCTCTCTTCTCCTCCGCTCAGTTCCTTTTCTCACATCTTCTCTCTCTCCCTCTCTCTCTCTCTCTCCCCCCTCTCTCTCTCTCTCTCTCTCTCTCTCTCTCTCTCCACTCTTCCTCTCTCTCCAGAGAGGAAACGCGGGTTCTGTCATTAATACTATGCCCAAGTCCCTTTCCATGGACGAGATATTTTACTTGCAATATGTTAATGTAATAAACACAATCTATATGTTTGTAATAAATACTTCATATACTTCCACTAGTTCATCATTTCGTTTTGTAATAGCATCTATATCTAATATGGTAAGGAGTTTTTAAAAAATACGTAAAAGTCTTGTAACTCTGAACTACTCACTAAAATAAATTGTGATATTTTAACACAAAGAAACACATTTATTTTTATTTTCTCTACGTCTCCACCATTTCTCTCCCTCCCCCCTCCCTATCTCACTCTCTCTCATTTCCTCTCTCCCTTTCTCTCTCTCTTCAAACAAAATTGAACCAGCAAGTTGCAGTTTTGCAAAGTTTTAATAAACCTTACACCCTTAAAGTCTCTTTCTCTTCCTCCTCCTCCCATTCCATATTTCTCTCTCTTCCTCCTCCCATTCCTATTTCTCTCTCATCCTCCTACTCTTCCTATTTCTGTCTCTCTCCTCTCTTACTTTTCTCCTCCTCTTCCTATTTCTGTCCTCTTTATCACTTTTTTCTCCTCCTCTTTCTCCTCCCATTCCTATTTCTATATCTCTCTCTCTCTTTCTCCTCCTCCTCCCATATTTATTTCTCTCTCTTCCTCCTCCTCCTTTCCTATTTCTGTCCTCTCTATCTCTCTCTCTCTTTTCTCCTCCTCTTCCTATTTTGGTCCCTCTGTCTGTCTCTCTGTCTCTTCCTCCTCCCTTCCTATTTCTCTTCTTCCTTCGCCTCTTCCTATTTCTGTCCTTTCTCTCTCTCTCTCTTTTTTCTCTTCCTCTTCCTATTTCGGTCCCTCTGTCTCTCTGTCTGTCTCTCTCTCTCTCTCTCTTCCTCCTCATATTCTTATTTCTGTCTCTCTCTCTCTTCCCCCTCATATTCTTATTTCTGCCTCTCTCTCTCTCTTTCTTCTACTCGTATTCCTCTTTTTCTTCCTCTAACTCCTGCTTTTAATATTTCTGTCTCCATTCTTCTCCCCACTCCTCCACTTCTGTTCCCTGACTCCTTTAATTTTTCCTCTACCCTAATTTCCGAAAGCTCAAAGCTAACACTAGCATCAGGCACCTACTCAGGACTTAGGAGACGGACAATGTTGGAGAGTACATTGTTTCTGTGTAAAAAGTCCACTTCCAAAGCAAATTTCATAAGAAATAATCATTTATTTAAAAAAGAGAGAGAGAGAGAGATAAAGAGCGAGTTATGGTGTTATGGGTCACAATTTTTAGTGGGTAGCATCGGCATTACAAAAACTATGTAGGCGGCCGCAAAGCGTACCCTGGGCCCAGACATTATACCCTGGACACTAGCCCCTAGTCCATACAACAAGATATAGACGCTTTTCTAGACTCCGTTGAGGCCGCTAACATTTAATAACATGTTAGAATGGTGCCGGGGATAACCTAGGGTCTAGAGTTCCGTTCTTTCCGCGCACTAATGCTAAGGCATCGTATCTCCAACCTCCAACCAACCATCATATTTCAATATTAAATATCTCATGCCGCCACTGCCGCTAATATTCTACAACTACCCCCATTGTCCTCACGAGGCTAGTGTAATAATATTAATAATAAAATCCCTTTATTCATACTGCCCGATTACGACCATTAAGTCCCATTGTTCCAGTAGTAAGCCCAAGACATATTATTATATATCCCCCTTGCCTTCATCCCATATTAGCTTATGTTGCTTTTGGGTCGGCATTGTTCAACCTCATGGTTGAGGTTGGTAGGGTGGAGCACGTTTTTTTATGGCTGGATGCCCTTCCTAACGCCAACCAAGACATATTATTATGTGGTAAAAAATAACTTGTCATGTCCGGCCGGGTCTCGATCTCTGGATTACCAGACCGCCGCCTTTACCACTGAGCTACCGGGACAGAACGCCCCGACATGCAAAGTACAAAACCGGCCCTCACGAGCTTAGAACTTATTCTTCTGTTTCGACGTCCAGTGCACCCGCAAAACTTTTGCTTCGTTTCCGTCCAATTGACTCTTCCGTTTTCTTCCCGACAGACAATTTTCTAACCTAAATATTTTCCGTCGTGTTCAAATGGAAATTGACAATCTCTGTTTTTTTACCAAGCGAACAAAACCCGAGTCAACTCTATGAGCGAGAAGAAAAGATAAATAAAAATGCTACTAAATGCAGTGTTCAACATATTAAACATACAGGGTGACTTCATATCATACCATACGGGGTGACTCAAAAAACTTTTGTCCGTGCGGAGTTCCGTGCTTTATTTCGAAAACCCCCTTTTGAACTACTTATTTCGAAAACCCCTACATCTAGTACAACTTCTCACTTTTCTGTTTATACTGATTAAAATAGAAAGATTAGTTGATGGCATGGATATTCAGCAAATAAGCTCGAAACTGCTGTCCAGGTATGTTCTCATATGCATGTACATCTAGTACAAATTCTCACTTTTCTGTTTATACTGATTATACTGATACTGACAATGGAAGAATCTTCTTAAAGAAATATTTGAAAATCATGTCTTATTATTTGTTTCTTAGAAGAAAAAAAAATAAAAAAATAATCTCATCTTGTGAAACAATTAGTTATGCGAGACGAGAAATCACTAAAAATTTGTCTACCGACCACCGACTCTGATTCATCCTGTATGAATTTTAAAAATCTGAAAATGCAATGTTCAGTGTCACCCTGTATCTCCTCTCATGAACTTTTGTTGTTTCACACTGTAGATTTTTAACGCCAAAAAAGTATCGACTTTTACAAATGCAGATGGTTCCCATACAGATTGTTCCTCGGATTCATTCTGTATGAATTTTAAAAATCTGAAAATTCAATGTTTAGTATCACCCTGTATCTCCTCTCATGAACTTTTGTTGTTTTACACTGTAGATTTTTAACTCCAAAAAAGTATCGACTTTTACAAATGCAGATGGTTCCCTTGCAGAGTGTTCCTCTGATCACACTGTATGAATTTTAAAAATCTCACAATGCAATGTTAAGTTTCACCTTGTATCTCCTCTCATCAATTTTTTGTTGTTTCACACTGTAGATTTTTAACGCCAAAAAAGTTTCTGAAAAATGTAAATGGACCCCGTACAGTCACACCTGGAAATATTATTCAATAACTGAATTAACTATGCAAATCATGCATAATTGATAGAATCATAAAGTTATGAAGTACACAAACTATCATTTCAATAGCTTCATTAGTTCGAGAATTAGAGCAAAATAACACCTAGCTTCTAGAAGTGAGAGGAATCATTTTTTAGGAATTTAAATTAGAATTATCTTCACCAAAGTTGTATCCAGAAACATGCTTCTGAATAATCTCAATATACATAATTGTGCATTGGTAGTCTAGTGGTTAACGCTCTAGTCTGGTATTCCAGGTAGCTTAGTGATCCGTTGGTTCGAATCCCACCCAGTGCATGAATTTATCCTCATTAATTTGAGGTTGTGACCACATAAAAATAAGATTCTGAGAGTTAGGGGGTAGAAAATGCTTTGAGCATTATCCTCCCCTGGTGGTTACCTTCCACCAAAGAGTGTTATTATTACATATTAAATCTATTTACAATAATAATTCGTAATATTTAACAGAACTCACAGTCGGCTGGACCCAATGACTCTTAATTTGACGTAAAGTCTCCTTTTTTATTATTATTATTTAACACTTTATTAATTGTACATATATACAACACAGATAATTACAAATTAATATACAAAATATGAGAGATAAGGAGAGAAAAAAAATATATATACATAATAATATTATATGTCCTAAATAAAGGGCGGGGTTATTGCATTTGGTAATCTCTTCCACCCAACCCTTTTGATATTAGGTTCCTTAAATCCTTACTAAGAAGAATTTTCTAAAAATATCCCTAAGACCCTCTTACCACGGGCTATAAGCTCAAGAGTGACTAAGACCAGGGTTTTAGCTAGTCGTCCAGACAAATATTTTTTTGTACCCAGTAGTTAGATTTAAAAAATCTCAAAATGCAGTGTTCAGAGTCATCCTGTTTCCCCTATCAACATTATGTTGGGGAGGTGGAGAGGGGAGAAAAGCTTTGGCATTCCAGGAGTGTAGTGAATTGGAAACAGAGAGAGAGAGAGAGAGAGAGAGAGAGAGAGAGAGAGAGAGAGAGAGGGAGAGAGAGATTCAGAGAGAGGGAGGGAGAAGGAGAGAGAGAGGGAGGGAGAAGGAGAGAGAGGGGGAGGGAGAGAGAGAGAAAGACAGGAAGAAGAAGAGGGAGACAGAGAGGAAAGAGAGAGAGAGAAATAGAGGGAGAAGGAGAGAGAGAGAGAAGAAGAGAAAGAGCGAGAGAGAGAGAGGGAAGGAAATGCAGAGAGGGGGAGGCAGATGGAGAGAGAGGGAGAGAGAGAAAGAGAGAGAGAGGAAGAAAAGGAGATGGAGAGAGAGAGAGAGGAAGAAGAAGAGAGAGACAGAGAGAAAGAGAGAGAGAGAGAGAGAGAGAGAGAGAGAGGAGAGAGCCTAAAAGTCACTAAACAGCCTCATTAAGCACGGTCATTAGCCATTTGATTGTGTATGAAGTTGATTGATTTAATCTATCCTATATAACGAATATACACTTGGGCCTTTTTTTCATTGATTTATAAAAAATTGTACTTACAACCAAAAAAAAATTAAACCTCTTTGGACCCTTGGAAATTGACAAGTTTTTTTCATTAGAATACTGGCATTGCGTCAAAAAATAAGCCCATACAGCCACTTTATAACGAATAAGTTCGTTAGGTTTTTTTTCCATCACTTTTCTAAACCAATACTACGATTTTCTTCATTCTCTGAATGTGCCGCCACTCTTCGTTACTTATACATACAAGTAACCACTCATTATTCCTCACAAGGTATGAGTGAACCCTGGACATGACAAGGACAGGGCAGAGAATTCCTTGTCCTTCTCTGGGGATCGTATTAGTAAGAAGCAAACAGACCTTGTGTAGACTGCTGAAATAATGGGACTCTTTAGTCTCACCTAGTATTCTGTTCACTAAGTTTGCCCACTCTCATGCTGTCCCAGTACCTCAGTCGTATATCCGGCACTCTGAGAATCCAGAGATTCCAGAGGTCGCAGGTTCGAAACCCAGCCGGGACATAACTTGTCATCCTCCCATTAGGGATTTTTACCACATAATAATACGTCTTGGGCTTACTGCTGGAATAATGGGACATAATAGTCCTAATCAGGCAGCATAAATAAGGCGATATTATTATTATTATATTGTTCAAAATCCCCCGCCCAGCAATAACTAACATTGCTCAAATATCCCCCCTAAACCACCAATGTCAAAGTATACCCCCCTTAACCCAAATGTCCAAATATGCCCCCCGAGCCTCCAATTTGGAAATATGCCTCTCCTGCTCCAATCACTTCACCATGAGTTTCACTCAAGATATAGAATTTCAAATATTTGCTATCCTCTCTCCTAATATTCTCATCCTATTACCCTACTCTCCTTATCTATATATTTCTTTCCCTCTCCTCTACCTCTCCACTTCTACCCTTCTCAATCTCTCCTACTCTCCTAATCTACTTCTTCTTTCCCTCTCCTACTTTCCTAATCTACTTCTTCTCTTCCTCTTCTACTCTCTCCTCTAATTCTCAAATCATATTCTCTCACCCTCACGATACCAATATCCCCTCTCTTTCTTTCCCCTTCCAAACCATCTTCTACCCAATCTCTCTCTCTCTTTTCACTCTCAATCCTTTCTTTAATTCCTCCCTCAACCCCCACTCTTTCGACTCCATTCCCTTCAGCCAGTCCCCCTCCTCCTCACCCCTCCTGACCCACTTATGATGGTCCTTTTCAACTTAGGGCCAAATGTCGAATTCCGAAAACTTCTCGAGTGATTTGTTCCCATCCATTTATTTTATATCGCTCCCCTCTCTCTCTCTTTTTTTTATTTCTCTGTATTTCTTTCTTCTTCTGCCTCTAACTATCTCTGTATTTCTCTTTCTCCTACTTCTCTCTCTCTCTCTCTCTCTCTTTCTCTTTCTCTCTTTCTCTTTCTTTCTCTCTCTCTCTCTCTATCCCTATCTCTCTCTCTCTCTCTCTCTCTCTCTCTCTCTCTATCCCTATCTCTCTCTCTCTCTCTCTCTCTCTCTGTTTCTTTCTCTCTCTTTCTCTTTCTCTCTCTTTCTCTCTATTTCTCCTTCTTTCTCTCTATTTTTCTATCTCTCTCTTTCTCTCTTTCTCTCTATTTCTCTTTCCCTGTTTCTCTCTTTCTTTCTTATTGTTTAAAATTGAAAGAGATTTTTAATGGTTGGGTGGAAGAGGTCGCCATAGGCAATTACCCCGTCCTTCACATAGGAAATGTATTGTGTATATATTGTATTATTTTCTTTCTTTTTTTCGGTTTTTATTATTTTCCATTTTGTAGTTTAATTGTTGTCATTATTTCTTTGTAATTGTACTTCTAATAATGTACCTATTTGAATATCATTTCTCTGTATTTCTCTTGGTCTCTAAGGTGCACCTGTACAAGAATTGGTGTATTCTACGTGCTATCCCATCGACGCAACGCTAGTTTTGTGGGGTTTGTTTTAATTTTCAAAACGTGCATTGGTAGTCAAGTTGTTAACGCGCTAGTCTGGTCATCCAGGTAGCGTCGAGATTAATTTGTTCAAATCCAACCCAGTGGCCCCAGTGCATGAATTTTTCCTCATAAATTTGAGTTTGTCACCACATAATAATAAGACTCTGAAGGTGAGGTGGTAGAAAATGCTTTGAGCATTAACCTCGCCTATATGTTACCTTCACAGACTATTTTATTGACTGAAAACTTCGATCCCTACCTAGGCTCCCCATAAGTGTGCGCTTACCTTTAAATTTTTAAACGTAAGTTCAAGTCAAAAGGTACGGTAAAAAAATTACTGTGTGAGTTTGAAAACTGAAACTTTAATATGATAACTTTTTTCTTATTATGTAACTTCTGATTTTCTTTGAAAGTTCAAAGGTTATTACATCTTCTAGAACAAACAAAATCTCAACAAGATCAACCTCTGTGAGAGATATTAAGTATAAAGTTAAAGATATGATGTAATCAGTTATTATGTAATAAGTATCGAATTCATATGAGATTTTTGTCATTGGAAAGAGATATCCTCTTTTCTCTTCTCCTTCTCCTTCGCCTACTCCTCCTCCTCTTCCTCCTTCATCTCCTATCCTCCATCTCTCCTCTACTACTCCTGTTCCTTTGCTTCTCCAAAATCTATTCTCTTATTCTTCCTGAATGATCTTCTTCTGCCATAAGTCATCATCTTCTCTCCCCATTACACATCCATCTCCTCCTACAAATGGTTTCTCTTTCACACCCACCTTCTTGTCCTTCTCTTTCTCTTGCTTATCCTCCTACTACTCCTGTTCCTTTGCTTCTCCAAAATCTATTCGCATCTTATTCCTGAATGAACTTCTTCTCGCCCTCTCCCTCTTACACATCCATCTCCTCCTACAAATGGTTTCTCTTTCACATCCCACCTCCTTGTCTCCACTCCACTGTCTAAGTCACGCATCCCTAACTTCAACAATCCGTTTCAAATGTTGCTGATGTTCCCAAAATCTCTTCCCTCATATCTCTCACTCTCCGATTCTCTTTGCCTTAATATCTCTCACTCTCTTTTTCCCTCTCCCTCATAGCTTTCACTTTCCTTTTCTCTCTCCCCTAGTTTCTCTAACACCCCCTCCATCTCCTATATTTATACAACTCCTCTTTCCTATTATTTCCTCACCAGTCCTTCCCCCTCCTATATTTTCCTCCCTCTGATTTCCTCTTCCCTACTATTTCCCTCCTCCCTCTCTCTTATTTCAACTCACCCTACCTCTCCTCTTTCTTCTGCCCCCCCCCATTTCCCCCCCACCTCATCCTCATCCAATGGGCTTCTAGCTTTACGGCCCATAAACGCTCATCACATTTTTCAACTATACCCTCTTTTTGTCTTTCACACTTTCTTGCTCTCTCTCTCCCCCTGCCTCACTCTTTCTCTCCCTCCTCCTCCTCCTCCTCCTCCTCTCTCTCTCTTTCTCTCTCCTCTATCTCTCTCTCTCTCTCTCTTCCCTGCCTCACTCTTTCTCTCCCTCCTCCTCTCTCTCTCCCTCCTCCTCTCTCTCTCTCCCCCTGCCTCATTCTTTCTCTCCCTCCCTTTCCAATCACTCCTACTTTTCTCTCTTCAATTCATTATCACATATTTTTTTTCATTTTTCTCTACATTCTTTCGTGTTCTTTCCTTTTGTCCATATATATTTCTCTCTATTTTTCCTTTCCATCATCCTAATTTTCTTTACTTTCTTTTGTGTATCTCTTTCTTATCTTATTTTTCTGTCCTCTCTTTCTCATTATATTTATTTATTTGACAAATAATAATTAATTATCTCCTGCTGTCCCAGCACCTAAATGGGAAGTATTGTGTCACTTCTTGCCCATCAGAGGGGAGGCATACTACGGGATGGGCACTCAGGGTACAACACAGACCACAAGCGTCTACAGTAGCTCCTGCTTTATGGCTACGAAATCAAAAAGGGTGTGAAACACTCATCTTTAATTTTTTAAAAAATCTACCTTTCTTTCTTTAATAAATTATTTTTCTTCTACATACATTATTATAATCTCTTTCTTTTTCAACTCTCTATCTTGCCCATCTCAGTGGCGTAACGGTTGTGACTACTGCCCGCTGCCCGTAGTCTAGAGATCCCGAGTTCGATCGCCGGTTGGGGCAGACTTTTCGAAGAAAATTCTGTTGCCTTTAAACACGTGAGGCTGGCATTTCCGGCCGTACCCAGGCTGGGTGAGGTTAATATGGGTAGTTCGTACGTTTCCCAGCGAATGGAATGTAAAACCGCCGCGCCGTCCTGACTACTTCAAAGCAGGATGTTAAAATTAAATTGAATCAACTGGTCACAGTAGATCTTAATTGAGGTCGCCAGCGTCGATGGCATGTTGAATACACCGGTTCCCTTCAGAACACCGAAGTTAAGCGACATCCAGCGAGGTTAAGACTTGGATGGGTGACCATTCAAATTCTAATTCTCGTGACGCTGGCTTTTCCCGGCCCCACTCAGGCTGGGTGAGGTCAATGTGAGTGGCAGGTTTGTGAGTTTCCTGCGAATGGAGGGTAAAACCCCCGTCGTGATATGACCATGGCAGTTGAAAGCGACGTTAAACCCCACTAAAAAAAAAAAAAAAGAACATTAAGGAGAACAACGAATAAATGAAAACAAGAACAGCTTATTTAATTACAACCTGAGAAAATAGAAAAGAAAAATAAAATAAAGAAACCTAAAGGTTCCTGAAAAGTTCACCCCGTACTTATAGAGGAACACGATAGACCATGATGTTATTTAATGCATAATAAACATTATTAATTTTATAGAAAGGAAAGTAATGGAATCACCCAAAATTTTCGATAGTCAGTTTACAGTGCCAAAACACGTTTTTTTTTTGCCAAGAAAATTCTAGGATACAGGTTGCGGTAGATAATTGGTGCTTCTCTTGTGGAACTTGAACCAGTCGATAATAATATCTGTCATTCTCTGATTTCAAAATTCTCCTTCTACTCCTAACTTTTCCTTGCACTGGTAGTCAAGTGGTTAACGCGCTAGTCTGGTAATCCAGGTAACGTGAAGATTCGTTGGTTCGAAACCCACCGGGTGCATGAATTTTCCCTCATTAATTTGGGTAAGTGACGACATAATAATAAGAGTCTGGGGGTTAGGTGGTGGAAAATGCTTTGAGCATTATCCTCACCTGGTGGTTACCTTGCACTAAAAAGTGTTATTATTATTGATTTTTTTTTGTACTAATGTATAGTATCCTCTTACAATCTGATTTCTGATACTCCAATTACATTTTTTATCCTCTTACACTCTTGTATCTGACACTCCAAATATACTTTATTTTATTTCCAACTCTTCCTTCCTCTTCCTATCCCTCTGTTCTGATTACCATTGAAATGAGGTTTCATTTATTGTCCTTTTTCTGAACGTCCCTCTTTGATATTTCTGGTGTTTTCTTTGAGCCTACGTTTCTCTAAGCTTCTTGTTTTCTTCTCAATGTGCTTTGAGTTGTTTCTCGTTTTTTTTTCTTCCTCTGTCTATCCTTCTTTCTTGTTTTATTTATTTTATTTCTCTTTCTTTCTGTCTTTCTCTATCTTTCTTTCTTTCTCTCTCTTTCTCCCTTTTTCTCTCTCTCTCTATCTCTCTCTCGTCTCTCTCTCTCTCTATCTCTCTATTATTCTCTTACAAGTTTACTTTTTCTCTCTTCCTTTTTTTTCAATTTTTTTTTCTCTTTCACTTACTCTCCTTTTTCTGTTTCTTTATCTCTCTCTCTCTCTCACTCTCACGCACACACCCAAATCCCTCATAACTAGCCTCCCCCCTACACTGTCTCACATCTTCCCTCTCCTCCATGACGTAATATTCTCCCTCCCAACAAAGCCTGACAATTTGTATTCGTTACCATCGCCCATTTCCTTAAGCTATCTTCCCTACCCTTTCTTTTCCCATCTTTCTCTCCCTCCCCATCTTTCCTTGCCTTTCACTTTCCCTTTCTTTCCCTGCAAAGTCTTACATATCCTCATATCTCTCTCCATTTTCTTATGCTACATATTCTTTTCTTCTCCATTCTATTTCCTCTTTCTCTGCTATTTTTCCCTTCTTATGCTACATATTCTCTTCTTCTCCATTCTATTTCCTCCTCCTCTCTCTCTCTCCTAATTTCCCTTCTTATGTTACATATTCTCACTTTCTCCATTCTATTTCCTCCTTCTCTCTCTCTCCTATTTTTCCCTTCTTATGGTCCATGTTTTTTTTCTTCTCCTTTCTTACTTTTCCTCTCCTTTTCTTTTTCAATTTCGCTCCCTACAAAGTATTACAAATCCTTACATCTCTCTCCTCTTTCTTTTAGTCCCCTTCTTCCATACTAATTCTCTATATCTCCTTCTCCTACTCTATCTTCTTCTTCTTCTCCTCCTCTTCCAGCTCTTATTTCTTCTGCTCCTTTATTTATCTCTCCTCTTCCTATAGATTCTTACAAATCCTTATGTCTTCTCCTCCTCTCTCTCCTTTTTCCCTACCAAACCTTCTATATCTTCTTCTCCCACCCCTCCTCCCCCTCTCTCTCCTCCTCCTTCTCTCAGCCCTACTCTCTCTCCTCCTTCTCATTCCTTATTTATCTCTCCTCATCCTAGAGATTCTTACAAATCCTTCTCTTCCTCTCTCCTCTTTTTTCTCCCTCTCCTTTACCAATCCTTCTATTCCTCCTTCTCCTCCTTTCTTCTTCTCTACTACTCCTCTTCTTTCTTGTCATCCCTTGTTTATATCTCCTCTTCCTATAGATTCTTACAAATCCTAATTTCTTCTCCCCCTCTCTCTCCTCCTCCTTCTCTCAGCCCTACTCTCTCTCCTCCTTCTCATTCCTTATTTATCTCTCCTCTTCCTATAGATTCTTACAAATCCTTATGTCTTATCCTCCTCCTCTCTCCTCCTCCTTCTCCCAACCCTACTCTCTCTCCTCCTTCTCATTCCTTATTTATCTCTCCTCTTCCTATAGATTCTTACAAATACTTATGTCTTCTCCTCATCTCTCTCCTCCTCCTCCTTCTCCCAACCCTACTCTCTCTCCTCCTTCTCATTCCTTATTTATCTCTCCTCTTCCTATAGATTCTTACAAATCCTTATGACTCCTCCTCCTCCTCTCTCTCTCCTCCTCCCCCTCTCTCTCCTCCTCCTTCTCTCAGCCCTACTCTCTCTCCTCCTTCTCATTCCTTATTTATCTCTCCTCTTCCTGTAGATTCTTACAAATCCTTCTCTTCCTCTCTCCTCTTTTTTCTCCCTCTCCTTTACCAATCCTTCTATTCCTCCTTCTCCTCCTTTCTTCTTCTCTACTACTCCTCTTCTTTCTTGTCATCCCTTATTTATATCTCCTCTTCCTATAGATTCTTACAAATCCTTATGTCTTCTCCTCTCTCTCTCTCTTTCTCTCTCTCTCTCTCTCTCTCTCTCTCCCTCTCTCTCTCTCTCTCTCCCTCTCTCCTCCTCCTCCTCCTTCTCCCACCCCTCCCAATTAATCTGAGCCTCGGAATCTTACACGTGTCATGATTTCGGGGTGGCCTAGTTTCCCCCTAGTGTCCTTATTCTATTATGTGGTGTGGAAAAGAAAATAATAATAATAATATCCCGGGTTGATGATACTCTTGCTGCTCCCTCATTTCTTGAGACTTTTTTTCCTTTGTTCGGTTGTGAAATGTTTGTATAATCCACAATTATTATTTAAAAAAATTATCTTTTGTTTTATTTTCTAAATTTCTACTGTTTTTTATATATCATACATAATTTTATGATTCCAATTAAAGAAGAGATGAAAAATCATGTGATTAAGAAGGTTGACAGAATAATAATAATAAAATAATAATGCTTTTTCTTTGTGTTATTATGTCACAATTATAGTGGGTAGCGCAGAATCATAGGACTTTACCACTTTACATTTACAATATCTTGTAGCTTCACATCAAAGCAGCTACTCATTTTTCCTCACGAGGTATGAGTGGACCCCGAACATCCAAGTACAGAGCAGAAAAGTTCCTAACACCGCTGGGGATCGAACCCAGGTCACCATGTGTGCAATGCCTGGCGCGCTAACTCACTCTACCACAGTGACTACTGGTTGACAGAATAGAGGTGAGAGGAGGAAGAAAGAGAGGTAGAGATGGGAGGACTGTGTGAATAGTGATATAAGAGAGAAGGGAATCAGAGGTGACGAGTGGCAGGATCGGACCAAGTGGAGGACTCTATCGAGAAACGCCGACCGAAAAAAGATGTAGGAAACGATGATATGGGACCACAATCGTAATTCACAATTTTACTTCTCAAAAAACTCGCGTTTGCTTCGATCCGCCTTCATCTCAATTCTCAAATCGATCGAGATTATGTGATTTTACAAACGTTGTGAAATCACTCAAAACAACGATAATTGTTTGGTAATTATAATATTCATTGTTATAATAGAAGATTGACCTCAGTATAGCTTGATCGATAAGGCGGCAGACTACAAGTCTGGAGGTCGGTGGTTCAAGTCCCGTTTTCAGCGTGTTCCACCCCGTTCCATTGAGGAAGCATTGTGCCATCCACCTCGGTGCAACATATTGTGGTGTATAGGAATTAGGGGAGCTGTGCAGCTGTTGGCGGCAATAACTTTCCTTTTATTATAGTTTTAGACTTTTCGCCTGTGTGACGGTTCCAAATTGGAGAGGATTTCAGGACCCGAAATACTTGAAGAATAGGAAGATATACTTATGGGTGTACATGGAAAAATGATTAACCTCACCCAGTCTGGGTCGGGCTGGAATGCCAGCATGACGAAATTCATAAAGTCTTCACCTCGCTGAAGGTTAGGCCGAAATACCAGCATCACGAAGTCTTCACTTCGCAGGTCGTTGCTTAACTTCAGTGATTATCCTGAGTTGGGCCGGAATACCAGCATCACGAAGTCTTCACCTCGCTGTACGTTGCTTAACTTTGGTGATCCTACGAGAACCGGTATATGCGCCGGCAAATCTATGCTGGCAGACCATGAATACTTGATCCCGCTGAAGATTGCTTAACCCTTCTGTCAAGAATCAGGTCTGGCCAGACCTTTCGCATTTTCAAGGTAGTTTTTCTCACTGATAAGACGATCATAGGTCAACAATATTCTCTGACTTCCAAGAAACGGTTACTTCTTGTCCCATCCAAATTAAAAATAGCTCGAATTCTTTAATTTGGGGGCGCACCGTGGGAAATACCGAAATTATCCTTCTTAGCCAGGTAAAGGTCTGGCTGGACCTACAGATATTTCTTCAACTGTGTAGTAGTTCCATTCAGTTTTCTAGCAGTTTCAATATTATTTTTGATCGTGAAACGTCTTTGTGTTTGTATTAATCTATGCCGTATTTTTCATTTCTATTCGAAATTTAATAATCAATTCCATAACATCTTAACATTTTTCAATTATGGCTGCTACTTATTGTGAAAATGAAAGTCCTAGATGGAAACGAATGTCAAAGGAGGAAAAAGAATAGTACATGGATGAACTTTCAAGTGCAAGTGAGGACGAAGAAACTCCATCGACTCATGAAGTTGAAAATGAAGAGAGGGAAGATGAAGATTACATTCCAGCAGACGACATCTATGCATCAGATGAGGAACATGAAGCACTTCTGGAGACCCAAATTGATAGTGATAGTGATTCTGAAATGGAAGATGAGCTTCCAATGAATACGCAGGCAGAGTGTTACCAATCAAAGGCTGGAAACCAATGGTACAAAATGCCTCCTTCAACAGGCCGAATACGAGCGCACAACGTTGTTCGCATAGGAACCAAAGGAACTAAACGAACAGTAAACATTTTTTTCTATTTTCAAATCCTTTATGTCAGAAGTAATAATTTCCATTATTGTCCGAGAGACAAACAAAAAACAGAGCAAACTTTAGTTCAAAAAAAAAAAAAAAAAAAAAAAAAAAAAAATGGACAAGACCAAGATAACTTTTGCTGGCTGCTGGCCGAAATCATGCTAACATGGTTCACACAAAAGAGTTATGGCAAACATCAAGCGATCCCGTTTTCCGTGCAACAATGTCTAGATAGATTTTGGGCCTTTTCTCGTTTTATCAGATTTGATAATCAAGTTACGAGAATTGAGAGACAAAAACAAGACAAAGCTGCTGCCATAAGAGACATTTGGAAAATGTTGAACAAAAAACTTCAGGATAACCATACACCTTCTGAAGAAGTCACAGTTGATGAGCAACTTTTCCCCTATAGGGCCAAGACAAAGTTCACTCAGTATATTCCCTCCAAGCCGGCAAAATACGGGCAAAGTGTGGTGGGTCTGTGACTCTACCACCGGATATCCTTGTAGAGGAATTATTTATACCGGAAAAGAAGTTGGGAAACTGAGGGAGATGAACCAAGGCCTGAGAGTACTACTGGAGCTGTCTGAATCGTATACGTCAAGCGGAAGGACTATCATTGCTGATAACTTCTTCACTACTCTTGAGGGTGTAAGGATACTTCAATCAAAAGGACTTGCTTTCGTCGGAACACTGATAAAAAATAAAAACCTGTGATCCTGTTGAAATTTCCCTGCACGAGACCGACCGAAATTTGGATTTTTTTACTAGTAAATATGAATTATAATTTATTCTGTAAAGCATTTATGTAAATAATATTACTGAAAAAGTAATATCTGTTTAACTATTTCATTTGTTTTTATTAATTTCCTTAAAATAAGCGATTTTAAAGTATAAGGTCTGGCCAGACCTTATTCAGGACGGAAGGTAAAAAATCTTGTACCTGACAGAAGGGTTAAATCTAATGTCCTAACGAGACCAGATATACGAGTATATAGGAGCTCAAGATAATATTTCCTAAGCCCATTTCTATTAATTCCGCCCTAAGATTTTTTGTATTGGGTATCTAGGAGCTCAAGATAATATTTCCTAAGCCCATTTCTATTAATTCCGCCCTAAGATTTTTCGTATTATCTAGGAGCTCAAGATAATATTTCCTACTTTCATTTCTATTAATTCCATCCTAAGATTTTTCTTTTTTTTATACGAGAGCTCCTATAAAAAAGAAGATCATAATATTTCCTAAGTTCACTTCTATTAATTCCGCCCTAAGATTTTTCGTATTTTATAGGAGCTCAAGATTAATAAGTTTATAAGTTCATTTCTATTAATTCCCCCAAAGATTTTTCGTATTTTCAGGAGCTACAAGATCATAATATTTCCTAAGTTCACCCCTGGTCTCCGGATCCCATTACTTCCATGTGTGGAATGCTGTATCTTGTATCCTTCTCTCCCTCACAGGACTCAGATTCAATTAATTGTTGTTCTATCTCAAACTCCCACTTCAACACAACGGTCCCAACACACCATTAGGTATAGTGGTGCTGAGGAAATGGAAATTTTAATGAGTCTGGCGCTCTTTCACTTTCCCATTTCTTATTTACCTTATTCTATAACTATATATTATACACTAATATTATTACGTAAGTACTATAGAGCACGTCCACATTATATAAAACAAAGAAAACAAAAAATTACAAAATGAAATATGCAAAATATTGGAAAGAAATATAATAAGAAAAATAGAAAAAAAAATTTTACACAATAAATACGTCCTAATTAGCTCGCGCGATTAGCTCAGTGGTTAAGCACTCGTTTGCCATGCGGAGGGTCCTGGGTTCGGTCCCCGTGCGTACAAAAAATTGTATTCTTAATTTGGTTACAATTGTTTAGTAAGGGATACCTTCCGGTGCGTTCGTGTTGATCCAGCACCTTAATGGGAAGTATTGTGTCACTTCTCGCCCATCAGTGGGGAGGCTTACTACGGATGGGCACGCTTCAGCACAGACCACTAACGTATACAGTAGCTCCTGTTTCATGGCTACGAAATAAAAAAGGCTGTGAAACACTCATCTTTTAAAAAAAAAATAAAGGACGGGGCTATTGCTTTTGGCAATCTCTTCCACTCAACCCTTATTATTATTACTTCCGTTCTAATTATTATCCCTATTGGAAATAACTCAACGGTGATCCGTTGGATCCAATGCTTGGGTTTTTTCGTGAATTCGATTTTTTGAGTCCTGTCCTCTTATTTTTCCTTCTCTCTTTCCCTTCGTGTCTCTCTCTTCCTCCCTCTCTCTCCTCTTCTCTATCTCTCTCCCTGGTTGCTAATATATAGCCAGTTCTCTCTTACACATAAACAGTGACGAGGACCTGAGATTTGCTCTATGATAAGGTTTTATTACTATCGAGTCCATTGTATCCAGATTTGACTGTACAGGTAAGGAATTTAATAATAGAGTCTTTCTACTTAACAGAGCTAAGGGAGTAACTGTATATCAAGAAAAAGAAGTCCGTATGAAACTTTTCATACATATTATTAACTTATTGAAGCGCAAGATCATATTGCCATTCTTTACATAACTACTGACGAAAAATAAACGAAATAAATACAATGATCACAAAAATAGAAAAAACCTCTCCGTTCAGTCCATGACATAATGAATTTTTCTGAATAAAAAACGACATCTTTTGGGAAAAATATTTTGCGAATACAAATTCTTCCCAAACTACACAAAGTAAGAATTTTTCTCAAAGGATTAATAAATTAGATCCTACCTACAGTCGAAGTTATTTCTCTTTCTCAGAAGGCACTATATCAGAAAAGTATTCTTTAATAACATTTTTTATTTCCTAGTTTCGCCTCTTTTTTCGCTTTTAATCTTTTATCGTCAAGGATTTTGATGTCGCTTTTTGTGGGGAGGACATTTATTTTGGGAGAATTATATTTCCTTTCGCCGTCTTTAAAGTATCAAAGCTCGTAAAAACCGCTCATCGAAAATGTTCTCACTTCGTTGAAAGCAGAGAAGTTTGTAGAAGGAAGTGAATAACTCCGGAGGCCTGCTAGTTGACTTATGGCTTTTTCCTGCACACTCGATGTTTTTTTGTGTGATTTAATGATTTTTGTCAAAATGTGGAGGAGGGGGGGGGGGGTGGAGGGGGGGGGGGGAGTGAGGAGAGTATGTTAAGGTTCACCGGTTTCAGCGCACATTTTTTGAAGCGAGTTTTAGTAGTTGTGATACCACAAAAGTGATTTACACGAAGTAAATGACTTTTACTAACTTTTTTACTTACCGAGTATGACTTTACTAACCATAATAAGGAAAGTATTGTATTCGTTCGAAATTTTGACCTACCCATTTTTGACCTTTCTGAACGAATCAAAGCCTCAGGATACCAAAAAAAGTTGTTTTCGGCCATTGTGCGTCCGTGAACTATGTGAACACGATATCTCGAGAACGAAGAGCTAGAGACTTGAAATTTGGTATGGAAATTGATTTTAAACACCAGACGAACTTCGATACTTTTGGTACAAAAAAAAAAAAAGAGAATAACATTTTCTTAGAATAAAAAAATATATAGGGTTTACTCAGATCATTTTTTTGATATTTGACTTTTTGGAACCGGCTCCAATACAATAGCAGCATTTTCGAGGGTCCCGATAAGACCAAATTTAATACTATTTATCTTAGATGGGGGTTGTAACATATCAAATCCAATGATTTTGGGGTGTTGATTAGGAATATGACATTCATTATTAGCTAACTATTGAGTCACCAGAGGGGGTGATAAGAAAAGTCGTGTGATGTCACACCAGATTTTTTACCATAATATTTTCTATTAGCGTAATCTCCAATCCATTATCCATGCGTTTCAAACAATGAGACAAAGATAGAACATGGGTTAACCTCGTTATCATGTTAAATAAATAAAACCAATGATGGTAATTAAAATAAAACGACCATGTCTCATTTCATGAAACACGACGAAGCTCTGATGTAATCCCTCGTTCTTCGGCGTGGTTACGTATTTTATTTTGAAAAACAATTTGACATTCCCTAGCGCACATTGTCAGAGGAGATATTGTGATTAAATGAAATATGCACGCAAGATACAACCCCTCTCCCTTTTACATTTTCTTATGCCACCCTGACACGTGTGTATTTTTTTAGGTTTTTTTTTTGTGGTGTGAATTACATACCTAATTATGTAACATTCCTCAATTTATGTAACTATAATTGTGTGTCTCTTAGCTTTTTTTATTTTGTAGCCATGAAACAATAGCTTTTCTAAACACTTGTGGTCTGTGTTGTACCTTACCCATCCCGTCGTATGCAACTGAAGTAAGACCTCAATACGTCATATGAGGACGGCGGAGCCTCAACTTTAATAGTATGATTCGAATGTGTTACCATTTCGGATATTCAGTTTTTTTTTTGGTATAATAATTTATTTTATTAATTTATTAATCTAAAATATAATAATTAATGGCTGCTTTATCGTTATATGGTAAACTTTTAATCAATCTTCGACTTTCTCGAAGTCGAAGGGGGACACAGCTCGAATTATTGAGATCTCCTCTTGAATTTTTATCCATCCAAAAATTTGACCAAAACTCTTGTTCCATTTGATTGATAAAACATGTGCCAGTCTTTTTCAATAGCTCTCATTTATTCTTTTTGTATCACACTGTCAGCAGAACAAATGAGGGGGCGTTTCGGATATTCAGTGATCAGTCCCATGTCCCAAACTCAATCCAGTGATCAGTCCTAAACTCAATCCAGTGATCAGTCCTAAACTCAATCCAGTGATCAGTCCCAAACTCAATCCAGTGATCAGTCCCAAACTCAATCCAGTGATCACTCCCAAACTCAATCCAGTGATCACTCCCAAACTCAATCTAGTGATCAGTCCCAAACTCAATCCAGTGATCAGTCCCAAACTCAATCCAGTGATCGGTCCAAAACTCAATCCAGTGATCGGTCCAAAACTCAATCCAGTGATCAGTCCCAAACTCAATCCAGTGATCAGTCCCAAACTCAATCCAATGATCCCTCCAAAACTCAATCCAGTAATCAGTCCCAAACTCAATCCAGTGATCAGTCCCAAACTCAATCCAGTGATCAGTCCCAAACTCAATCCAGTGATCAGTCTCAAAGTCAATCCAGTGAGTCAGTCAGTGAGTGAACATTGCTATTTAAAAATAAACAAAAATCAACTGTCAGGCAAAACAGCTGACGTGTCACTTTCCAAAATAAAGACTTTAACAACCCTCACTTCTGACGTACGCAGGCTGAGTTTAGAAAAAAAAGTCGAAAGCTGAATTGCCAAATAAATTTCCTAGCTTACGAATTTAATTGTATTCGGCAGCGGCCCATTTAATTTTATTAATGGTACGTCTTTTTATGGATCCTACTTTTTTGCAAGAGTAAGGGGCAGTTAGAGCAAGGGTAAGGGGCAGTTAGGGCAAGGGTAAGGGATAATTAGGGTTGGCTGGGACAGGGTAAGGGACAGTTAGGGCTGGCTTTATTTCTCCTCCTTTGTAAAAGGTCAGCAATTCAGTATTGTTTATTTTTTCAAGTATTAGCCTCAGACGTGGCCGGTGCTGAGTAGTTGTGGAACTGCAGCACCCCCAGACGAAAAAGAAAATGAGAGGATTTTCTCGAGTCCTTGCTCGTACACAGTGAAAATTATCACACATTTTTAGAAAAGTTATATTATGATTGGCATGATGAACTAAAAAAAAGTTATCATATTTGTGTTAATCACTTTCCTGTTATCACAACAACTCAAACTCGCTTTACTAAATCTACGCTGAAACCGGGACTTGAACCACCGACCTCTAGGTTACAAGTCCTCCGCTTTATCGATCGACCTACTGAGGTCAGTGTGGCATGGTAAACTGAAAGAGCGATTACATAAATCCCATTTTTATCGGGTTTATGTGGCAGCATCCTCAAATCATTTTCCCATTGGCCACACCTGCAAGTAGGTTTAGATGTGCACAACAGAAGCTATAAATAATTACAACCGATCCCAGTAGCACCGTCAGTGAGGCAGAGTCGTAACCTGGAGGTCGGTGGTTCAAGTCCTACGTATGGCCAGAATTATGGTTTTATTTATTTTATTTAGAAACACTTTATTAGCAGAACATATATATACAGACAAATAATGGTAAAAATTAAATATAAAATTGACAATATTAATAATATAAACAAGAAAAAAATAAATAAAATATATACATATTTCCTAACTAAAGGGCGGGGTTATTGCCTGTGGTAATCTCTTCCACTCAACTGGTTGGGCGTGATTGGTTGAAAACTCCGTCTTGAGGGCGTGTCAGGCTTAGCTCAACTTCGTTATTATGAGATATTACGTTAGACGAAAGAAGTAATATGTTACTACATTATGTAGTACAAACCAATAACTATTACACAGAAAAGAAAAAAATGGCACAATGTAAATAATAAAAAGGGAGAAAAAAATAGATAAATATTATATACAGATATAATTATGTCATAAGTGTCATAACTATTAAAGGGAGTAAAGGGAATAGTCATGTATTTATTAAAAAAAAAAAATTAAATGATGAGTGTTTTATTTTGTAGCCATGAAACAGGAGCTACTGTAGACGCTTGTTGTCTGTGTTGTAGCCTACCTATCCTGTAGTATGCTCCCCCTCTGATGGGCGAGAAGTGACACAACACTTCCCATTAAGGTGCTGGGTCAACACGAGCGCACCGGAAGGTATCCCTTACAAAAAACTGTATGCAAATTTTGAATATAATTTTTTGTCGGCGCGGGGGTTCGAACCCGGAACCTTCCGCATGGCAAGCGAATGCTTAACCACTGAGCTATTCGTCCGCTCTATCCCTTACAAAACTATTGTTACCAATTGTTGTTTACATTCTTATACTTACACTGTTTACCAAGGTATTTCCTTACATTGTTATATACCTACTTACATTGTTATACTTACATTGTTTACCAAGGTATTTCCATTAAGAGATGAAACATAAGAGACAGGCTCTTAAAAGTTGAGTTCTACTTTTACCCGAGAAATGCCAAGGGAAAACAACAGACGCATCAAGTAATATTTCCCGAGTCTAGGATCTTTTGAAATTTTCAAGTCAATTTCTTTTTTTCTCTATTTTTTTAAAATTTTCTCGGGATCAGAACGAAGAAAAAAAAGCGAAAGTTTGAAAATTCAGTTCCCAGGAGTACAAAATATGACACCATCAAAGTTATTTTAAACTTTTTTCTTTAACCCATTCGCGCGATCACAATGTACCTTTCATTTGACACGAGAATATAGATTGAAGATATTGACGAGGAAGTGATATAAGATATAATAAGCTACATTTATTATCTTTGTGACCATGCTACTGCTAGTCTTAACGGTGAACATTTAGGGCCAAATTATGAAACGGGATTAAATTTAACTTTCGGATTTTCAAGAAATCAAAGGACATTATTTTGTTTATTTTATTTATAAATAAATAATACTTCTGATTTTACCATTTAAATAGTATTAGTGTAATCTGTTAAGATTTCACTGTTAAAAATTCTGTTAAAAAAATAATATTCATCTAAATATCTAAATTCTGCACTATCCACTGAACTGACGGATTGCATAACAAAAATAAAATACATTTATCATTATGATTGTGTATAACTACCAACATAAATAAAAGAATAATTACATAAATAAAAGCATAAATTCACTTCTCGCCCATCAGAGGGGAGGCATACTATGGGATGGGTAGGCTACAATACAGACCAGAAGCGACTATAGTAGCTCCTGTTTCACGGCTACGAAATAAAAACGGCTGTGAAACACTCATCTTTATAAAAAAAAAAACTTATCATAAATCACTTTCGTGATATCACAACTACTCAAACTCGCTTTACCAAATCTACGCTGAAACCGGGACTTGAACCACCGACCTCCTGGTTACAAGTCCGCTACCTTATCGATCAAGCTACTGAGGTCGGTTAATCTTTATTTAAGAAAAAGAAACGTGAGAGGAACACGAAAGGGTTAAAGTAGAAATGGCGGTAGCTCGTGGTGTTCGCGATTTCCAAGTTGTTTTTCGTTGAGTAAGTTTTTGGGCTCAGGAAATTATTCCTTTCCTCATTCTTTAACTTTCCCTAATCCTTAGCTTTTGTCAGCAGAATCTTTGTTGAGCTCCGCGTGTTGAAACCACACATCCGTCTGATTATCACAACTGAAATTTCAGTTTTTAAGTTTCTTAAAAAAGAGGAAATTAGAAAGAAAAATGTTCATTTCTGCGTCCTAAGAATTTGAGGAAGACTGAAGTATTTTGCAGCTCTGGACTTGCGATTTCCGTTTTTTTTTTTTTAAAGTATTTTACAGCCTTTTTCATTTCGTAGCCATGGAACAGGAGCTACTGTAGACGCTTGTGGTCTGTGCTGTAGCTTGCCCATAATGCCCATACCGTAGTCCTCCTCTCTGATGGGCGAGAAATGACGTCGACACGAGCGCACCGGAAGGTATCCCTTACAAACAACTGTAACCTCAAGAATTCAAATATTTCTCGTCGCGGGTGTTCGAACCCGGGACCTTTCGTATAACAAGCGAGTGCTTAACCACTGAGCTATTCGTGCGCTCAAATTGTGATTTAGTGTGTAACAAAGGGGGGAAGTTATGCCGCCAAAGATAAATGAGATATGATGAGAAAGAGTAAAACAAATTGGTTTGGTGCAGCTGACACATCCACTAATAGAGTAAGTGAGGCAGGTAGTATCATAAGTTGGTTGAAAGTAAAGGATAGCGAACATTCGTGCTTACCCAAGCACCGAAATGGGAAGTTTTGTGTCATTTCTCGCCAATAATCAGAGAGAAGGAATACTACTTGATTGCAAGGAATACACCCCGGGATGACAAAAAAAAGAAGAAGTTGGCGGTTTATGTCACCGTTTATGTCCAAAGAACAGAGCCAAAAAATTCCGACCCTGCCATCATCGTGAACGATGGTAGCCAGACAGTTTAGGAATGACTCAGCACTTCTACCACTGTCTTTATAAGGAGGCTAATAATTGACAAGGCCCCCCAGAACCAAGCCAATGCTGGTGTTTGGTGTACTTCCTGTTTAATAGTCCCTCAGCCAGACTGCTGGTGTACTCCCTGTATATAGTCCCTCAGCCAGACTGCTGGTCTACACCCTGTTTATAGTCCCCCAGCCAGACTCTTGATGTTTATGATAATATATTATATTTGATATCATATTAACAACATGTATTATTCAATCATTATTATTCGAACATAAACAATAAGATTTTATTTAATAAACAAAAATTCCAAATAATTCTCTTACTGAGAAGAATAATGGAGTTCGTTGGACGGTCATGTGAAGTAAACAATAATTAACTTGATCCCAGAGCTGCTTTCTGTTTTATTTTATATTTTTCACTTTAATTTATGTTTGTATTTATTTACAATTTAAGAAAATATCATTCTATTTTTCATTATTGCTTCAAGTTCGTGTTTCGTTGCACAAGGTGTAATCTCATGCAACTGAATGTCACAGTATTTTCAAATTAGTTGACGTTAATTTTTAAAATTTACATGTTTGTTAGACTCTAATTGAACAGAATATAATTTGTCTAAAACTATTAATTCAAATCAGCTATGTAAAATCTGATGAACTCTATACAGGTACTGATTTCTGAGACCTTGTTCAAGATGTGCGGTCGGTACTTAGTGCGGACCTACGCAAATCCGTCAGTCAAATAAAAAGTCAGTTGTCCTCAATGTAAATGATGATTAGAAGAAAAATAGAAGCATAAGTTGAATTAGAAGCATAAATTACACGAGGTATGTACGTCAAAATAGTGCAAGAGTTGTTTTCATCATGAAATAATTAAGTTGATTAAGTAGTAAAAAAACATGATCTACATTCTTAAAATTCTGTGGTCCGATTATAAAGTACTAAAAAAAGATGATCTACATTCTTAAAATTCTGTGGTCCGGTACATTTTCTCAGATTAATTTTTCCGTCATCTAAATATGCCTTTAAATTACGATTGCATTAAAATTAAAACATGTTTTTCTTAGCACTAATGTTGCACATTCGCACTCTTGCGAGCATGACGTTAAATAAATACTTACATCCTGCTTAAATAAATTTTGTTGAAGTGTTGAAAAAAATGTCTCGGAATTTCAGAGGAAAGTGTAAAAATAATGTCAAATGAGAGTACTAACTCATCATCTAACTCATTAAAAGATATCATTGCCTTAGATACCTATTATAATTTTATCACCTTCATAACCAATAATGAAAGAGTTCAAGATATATATGGCCCAATTGTTGACCCCCGTCTGATCTTTCAAAATGTCTACATGATATATCTTAACATGATAAATCTGACGAAAATTTCGTAGGCACTATCACCGCCCTTAATCAAATTTTCTTTAATAACTTCAACTTTGTTTCTTGTAAATTGTATCCTACTATATTTTGTACATAAATTTTGATTAAATCTGTTTAATAATCTTTTCAAATTCAATAAATTTTAAGTTTTCTCTTTGAACTATTTTCAGGTTCTCCACTCATTTCTTAGCCAGTAATGTTATTGTTCTCTAAAAAATACAAATACTTTAGCTAACTCTAATATTTTTCTACAAAGATGTTGCTAAACTCTTTTCTCATATCTTTCCTTGTAATTGTACACTTCGTATTAAATTATAACAAAGACACTCTTTTCTTGTCTTTATGAACACAGAATTTTCCCACTCGGATCTAATTATATTTTTACTGTTGATTTTTATGACTCGGGAACATTAAAAGTTTTTACGACTACTTGCTGGTGTGAATGTACCGAGTGGTCCCAATTTTTGGATTTTCTTGTTTGAATTGAAATATTTTAATAGTTAAATTAATTTCACGCATACTGAAATCGATATTTTTTTCCATTATAACCTGGACAGATGTTCTATTTTCCCTTTGAATAAATAGTAAGTATGCTTTATTTGTATTAAACATGAGTCACTACACAATTTCAATTCTCCAAATTTAAGAATGTATGATTACATACTTTATCGGGCAATGCCACCATTTATTGTTACCAATACAAATATCTTATTCATTTCTCCTCACGAGGTAAAATTGGATCTCAGATGTCCAAAGTAGGTACAGAGTAGAAAATTTTCTAACTAGCTGGGAATCGAAGCCAAGTTATCTGATTGCAAGTCTAGTGCGCTGCTGCACTCTACCGCGGTGACTATTTTGTTTTATATATTATTTTCATTTATATATAGAAGAGATTAATTGTTTAATTTATATAGCTTCCATTCCCTGATCCAGCTAGAGTTTGACAGGAATAACCAGATTGTTTTCAAGATCTATTAGGAATTTATGTGTGTATCATGGAAAATATTACATAGATTTTTATTTACTATTTTATTAATCCTCTTAATTATTTTCACATAAAAAAAAATACTTTCTAATAATAGAAATAATAAAAACATTCTTTAGTGGAAGGTAACCACCAGGCGAGGTAAATGCTCAAGGCATTTTCTACCACCTAACCTTCAGAGTCTCATTATTATGTGATCAAAAACTCAAATTCATGAGAATAAATTCATGCACTGGGTGGGATTCGAACCAACGGATTTCCATGCAACCTGGATTACCAGACTAGCGCGTTAACCACTTGACTACCAGTGCACGTACCAGTGATATTAATAGATTTTTCTTTTTTAATTACATTTTCTGCGATTAATCTGAGGTACGAGTAGCTATAATCAGAATTAAGCTAAGGTCTATTATTTAGAATCTTGTTCTCCTTTCACTTTGTCTTTTCCCAAACCTACTTGGGCTCGACATTGTTCAACCGCAGGGTTGAAGTGAGTTAGTTGTGGCACATTTTTTTTTTGGCTGGGTGACCTTCCTATCACCAACGATTCTTTTTGCATTAACGTCCTGATTGGGACGGAAGTCCATTTGCTGGAAGTCGTACCAGCTACCCACATTAACCTTACCCAGCCTGGATAGGGCGAAAATGCCAGCCTCACATGTTCGGTGGGAACACAATTTTCTGTGTGAAAAGTGTGCTCCAACCGGGGATCGAACTCGGGATCTCCGAACTAAGGGTAGTAGTCACAAACGTTACGCCACGGAGGCTGGCTGATGTAATGTTATCAACGAGCACTATTGAGATTTCGGAAAAGTCTTGTAATTCTGCGTTACCCACTTATTATGTGGTAGAACAACAATAAATTATAAACACAGTGCATTTATTTAGAATGAGGAAGAAAATATCCGAAGGGTGAACTAGACTAGCACGCACGACGACCTTGGTTCGAATCCCAGCTGATTAAAGAAGAAAATTTTCTGCTCTGTATTTTGAATTTCCGAAGTCCACTTATACCTCGTAAGTATCGAGAACTTGAATCCACCCCGTAAAAATTATTGTGATGGCATTATCATGTATCTTTTGATTGTCTTCTCATATGACAAATCGTAAAACGTTTTTGGCCGGGGTCCAAAAAGTTTAACCCCTTCCAGACCCATGGAAGCTTTTGTCTCTTGTTTTATCTCTTGTTTTACTCAAAATCGCGCTACTCTACGCTTTACGCTGAAACCCGGACTTGAAGCACCGACCTCCAATATACAAGTCCGCCGCCTTATCTATCAAGCTACTGAGGTCGGTTGGATTTGGATACAGAAATGCCCTATAACCAAGCGAGAAAATACGCACGGATATGTTTTATAAACTTAGTAGACACCGGGGCCGAGTGAGTTAGTGGGTTAGGCATTGCACACATGGTGACCTGGGTTTAATCCCCAGCGGCGCAGGATTTTTTCTGCTCTTTACTTGAGTGTTCGTGTTCGGGGTTCACTCATATCTCGTGAGGAAAAATGAGTTGCTGCTTTATTGTTAGCATCGAGCAGTGGCGGCATTATAAGCAAAAATAAGACTATATTAATTAGGACATTAAAAATTCAGAAAAGTACTATAATTCTGCGCTACCCACAAAAATTGTGATATAATAACACAAAGAAATAGATTATTATTATATTCTATGAACTTAAAAGTGGTTAAGTGGAAGAGCTCACATGAGCCATTAAAAAAAGAGAAAAAAAAGATACACCAATGAACTACACCAATGAGCTAGGAAAATAAAAATATAAAAAATCTGGTGTAAACATCACACGACTTTCCTTATCCCCCAAAAAGAAGTCGAATTCCGCCACTGGTGACTCAACGGTAACAGTTAGCTAAAAATCAAAGCCAAATTCGTAATCAGCACCTCAAAACCATTGGATTTGATATGTCGCAACCCCCATCTAGGGTGAATAATAAAAAAGTTAGTCCAAGCGGGTCCCCCAAAATACCGGTAAATTGGCGCTGGGTTCCAAAAAGTTCAAGATATCAGAAAAATGATCAGAATAAACCCCTATTATTTTTTTAATTCGAGAAAGTGTTGTTCTCTAACTTTTTTTGTATCTTTCACCAATTCAAAGAAGCGGCGGTTGCGGCCAATATTTGCGACCCTGCGGCCGCATCTTGCGGCCGATTTCAACCAAAAGTTTCGTGGTTCGTCTGGTGTATAAAATTAATTTGCATATCAAATTTCAAGTCTCTAGCTCTTACCGTTCTCGAGATATCCTGTTTACACACAGACATACAGACACACAGATACACAGACACACAGATACACAGACACACAGATACACAGACACACAGACAGACGCACGGACCAATGGCTGAAAACAACTTTTTTGGTATCCTGAGGCTATGATTCGTCCAGAGATGTGAAAAACTGGGTAGGTCAAATTTTCGACGAATACAATACTTTCCTTATTATAGGATAAGGAAAGTAAAATTATATATAAAAAAATTATCATATTTGTGTTAATCGCCTTCGTGATATCACAACTACTCAAACTCGCTTTACTAAATCTGCGCTGAAATCGGGACTTGAACCACCGGCCTCCCAGGTTACCTCCCGCTGTTTTATCGATGCAGCTACTGAGGTCGCTTGATAAATATATAAATAAATAAATACCTACTTACAAACATATTGCAATATTCGATCTCATATTCCCTTCCACAACGTTTAAGTCTTTGGAAATAAAATCTTGTTAAGAAAAAAAATCTTGTTAAGTAACAAGATTTCGTGACAAAACTAAATTTTAGATATCCCCACACCATGCTTGCCCCTCTTGATTTTTTTTAGCCCTTGCTAGTGTGACATCAGTTCTATTTAGGTTTTCGGTTGCACATTTTCTATTCTCCGCTTTCGAAATTTTTATGTAGTAACGCCTTTCAATTTTATTATCTTCTTCCATGTTCTCTTCCTCTCTTCCTCCCTCTCTCTCTCTCTCTCTCTCTCTCTCTCTCTCTCTGTCTCTCTCTCTCTCTCTCTCTCTCTCTCTCTCTCTCTCTCTCTCTCTCTCTCTTTTACTTTCCTTATTTTCCTTGTATCTCCCCCTCTCTCTCTATTTTTCCTTGTATCCCCTTTCTCTCTCTCTTTATATCTCTCTATTCTCTCTCTCTCTTTATATCTCTCTATTCTCTCTCTCTCTTTATATCTCTCTATTCTCTCTCTCTTTCCTCGTATATACATCTCTCCCCTTCCTCTCTCTCTCTACTCATATCTCCCTCTTGCTCCGTACCTCACTCTCTCTCTCCCCCGGATTGGCTACGCCGCTGCCGATTTCCATTAAATTTGGTAGAGAGACATTCATTTTTCGATTATTCGAAAGCTGAAATTCTTGAATCTCAGGAAAATATATAAAATATTGAAAAGTTTTGTGTGCATGTGTGTGAATTTTTAATATTATTCAATCCGTTATTTCACTCTTTATCTACTCCCTTCCTCTTTCTCTTTTTCTCTCGCTAGATCTCTTTCTTTGTCTCTCCCCCCACTTCTATCTCTTCCCCCCTCTCTTTTTTTCTCTTTCTTCCCTTTTTCTTTCTCTTCTCTTTTCCCCAAAAGTTTTGTGTGCATGTTTGTATATTTTTCATATTATTCAATCCGTTATTTCTCTCTCTATCTTCTCCCTTCCTCTTTCTCTCTTTTCGCTATTCCTATTCCTTTGTCTCTCTCTTTCTTTTTCTCCCCCCACTTCTATCTCTTCCCCCCCTCTCTTTTGTTCTCTTTCTTCCCTTTTTCTTTCTCTTCTCTTCTCTCTCCCCCAAAAGTGTGTGCATGTCTGTATATTTTTCATATTTATTTCACTTTCCTCTTTCTCTTTTTGTCTCGCTATTTCTCTTCCTGTGTCTCTCCCTCGCTTTTTCTATCACAATACTCCCCCCACTTCTATCTCTTATCCCCCTCTCTTTTGTTCTCTTTCTTCCCTTTTTCTTCTCTTCTCTCTCCCCCTTCCAAGCTATTCTTCTCTTTCTCAATCCCTCTCTCTCCCCTGCTCTATTTTTCGGCTTTTTTTCCAGATCCAAACATGCCCCACTCCGGGTTAAATTTTGATATCCCTCTATCTCTTGGTTCCTCTCGTTGGAATCGAACATAGGAGCTTTGCCTGAGAACTTTCTTTTCTCCTTTGTCTTCTCTCTCTCTCTCTTTCTTTCTCTCTCTCTCTCTCCCTCTCTCTCTCTCTTCCTCTCTCTCTCTCTCTCTCTCTCTCTCTCTCCGATAAAATCTATTCTTCTCTCTCTCCCACTGGCCTACTTTTCGGCTTTCGTTTTCCTTTCTACTTTCGATAAATAACTAATATTAGAGCTCTTTTATTTATGTGTTCATAATTATGTGTTCGTAATGTCATTATTACTCAAACTCTCAGTGCAGCAGACTTTGCTAAACTTATCTGAGCTTGGCACTCGAACCACCGATACAACACGAATACAACATGCTGTTGCTTAAATGATTAAATTGAATTGAATATAAAATTTAATTTTATATGACTAGTATGTTTATATTTAGTAGTATGACTAGTATGTATTAGCATTAAGTATTAGTTTTTGTTGTCATCAATATGCAATAAGCATTTTAACTATTATAACATTCATTTGAAAAAATACATACAATAAATTTAAATCTGATTTCATTTATATTTCCATAGTATACAAAAACTAAACCAATAAATAAGAACATGTTTCAACTGCTAGAAAAAAAGGGCCCTTTTAGTTCTACGCCTCGCCGGCGACGCTGCCCGCCCGCCCGCCGGCAGTATAAATTATATAATTTTGAAGAAAAAAAATATATAATTTTGAAGAAAAAAAATATATAATTTTGAAGAAAAAAAAATATATACCTAATTTTGAAGAAAAAAAATATATAATTTTGAAGAAAAAAAATATATAATTTTGAAGAAAAAAAATATATAATTTTGAAGAAAAAAAATATATAATTTTGAAGAAAAAAAATATATAATTTTGAAGAAAAAAATATATAATTTTGAAGAAAAAAAATATATAATTTTGAAGAAAAAAAATATATAATTTTGAAGAAAAAAATATATAATTTTGAAGAAAAATAAGGAAAGTAAAAAATTGAAAGCAATGTGAAGTCCACTCTCGAGTCGGCCAGCGTCATCCTCTAAACTGCTAGAACTATAAAATCTCATTTTACGGGTTTTTGATTTTTCCTCTGTCGCTTCTCTTTTCTCCGGGTGAGCTTTATAAGTCCCTTTTGGAGCTTTATAAGTCCTTTGTCCTTGTTCCAGAGAGCTGCGAGGAACAGATCTCTTGGTCTACTTCTTGTACTACTCACACAAGTAGACCAAATAGTTCTCGAACAAAGCCAACAAGAGCTCGTACTTGAAGAATCAGTATAATCAATATTATTATTATACAAAACTTTATTAGATACAAAAGGACATTATATTCATACAAATAATAATTTTAACAATGAAAAAATGGAAACAATACATACAATAAAAATTAAAAAGAATAGCAAATATATAAAAACATATGTCCTAACTAAAGGGCGGGGTCATTGCCTATGGCAATCTCTTCCACCCAACCCAATCAGTATAAATAGAAAAGTAAGAAGTTGTACTATATGTAGGTACATGAATATGCAATTATGCAGGTATGTGCACAGCTGTTTCAAGCTTATTTCCTCTCATCAGCAGGTAATAGTTCTGAGTATCCATGTCATCAACTAACCTCTCTATTTTAATCAATATAAATAGAAAAGTGAGAAGTTGTACCAGAAGAGTCGTTTTGTTCTATTGAGAGAGCTGAAAGAATCACTCCCTAATTCACGAAGGTCTATTTCTTGTCCTACTCCCAGAAGTAGACCAAATAGATAAGTTCTTCAATAAAAGAAACTCATAAGTTCATACGTTTCTCATCTTTTTTTTTATTTTCTTTAAAAGATGAGTGTTTCATATACTTTTTTATTTCGTAGCCATGAAACAGCTACTGTAGACGCTCGTAGTCTGTGTCTGTAGCCTGTTCATCCTCTAGTATGCCTCCCCTCTGATGGACGAGAAGTGACACAATACTTCCCATTTAGTTGCTCGGTCAACACGAGCGCACCGGAAGGCATCCCTTACAAACAATTGTAACCTGTAACCAAATTTATCTCCTCTCTTGTCACCTACTCTACTCTACCCTCTCTCTCTCTCTCTCTTTTCTCTTTCTTTCTCTTTATCTCCATCTCTTATTCTCTTCCTTCATCCTCATATTTATATCTCTCTCTTTCTCACCTATGCACTTGACTTATATTTTATCTCCTCTTCTACCGCCCCTATCTCTCCTACTTTCTCTAATATTTTATCTCCCTTCTCTTCCCTACTCTTTCTCTCTTTCTCTCGCTCCGTCCCCCTCTCCAATCCATCCCTCCTCTCCTTACAAATCTCCCTCTCTCCTTCTCTCCAATTTATCACTCCTCTCCCTACAAATCTCCCTCTCTCCCATACTCCATTTCTTGTTATTCACCAATGTTGATCAACACTGCACCGTCCACGTCCACGTAAATTTTCAACTCTCACGCAGCAGTCATATTGTTGAACAACATGTTGATCAACATTATTGAACAACATGTTGATCAACATTGTTGAACAACATGTTGATCAACACGTTCAACACAGGTGGGAACGGAGCTTAATGCTTCATCTTTTAGGATCACAAAAATTCACAAATTTACATAATAATAAATTCTAGTACAAACATATATAGTTATCTAGCGAAACGAATTTTTTTTGCAAAACTTTTGCTATGAATATAAATTTCGTTGGCAAAAACACCTAACGTACAGAAAACAATTTTATGACGGCACGAGAGACGCGAGCTATCTCGAAATTTGCAGAGGGCAGACAGTGATGTGAATTTTACGAACTGCGAAAAAATGATTCGCAACAAAGAAGTGGCTGTAAAAATAATTGCATTGCGCCTTCCGATATTTGCTTTCTTCAGTTTATCCTACGTGCAGTGTTGATGGACATTGGACATGTTTGATGTGGGGTTTTTTTTTTATCAGGGGTGTTTTCAAGTCCATTGAGGCTAAGGGCCAAATTATGAAACATGATTAAGCCAGTATATCGTACTCCTGTTTATCTGGAGTCTGGCTGGGGGACGTTAAACAGGAAGAAGACCAGTGTCTCGGTAGAGGACTATAAACAGAGAACAGACTAGCCAACCCTTACAAGCCAGGCTAGCTTGCAGTTTCCTAAGGGTTTAATGGCTTATAAAGAAAAGTCTATGTCCTCATGATGGTTGATCGCGCACATAGAAATATGTGGTTCAGGACGAGCCAGCTTTGAAATAAAGTTGGCTGGACACCATCACTCAACCCTCCAGCTGTAGCCAAGCTGGCTACAACAACAACAACTGTATATCTGGAGTCAACTTTGATTTCCTCCCTGGACTTTTATAATACTGTGTCATCTAATCTAGACTTAGCAACAAGCGAGTCTCTTAAAAAAAGAAAGAAAAAAAAAAAAAAAAAAAAATAGAGAAATCTTGGATATAGATTAAATGCAAATAATAAATATCAGGTAGAATACCAAATGTGTAAACAAATAGAACAGAACCCTGCTTATGTAATTGCAAATATATTTAATTGCGTTTAAGCAGTGTATATAAAAAAAGTAAGAGAAATAATTATATTTCTAATTATAGTGATAGTAATTGCAACGATACCAAATTTAGCATGGAATATTAGAAAGAAGCACTTTAGTTACCTTCTAGTGCGTAATGAAAACTCACTCCTGTTGCAATAATGAAACATCTGAAACACTTACCTGCAACAGAGAGAAAAAAATCAATTAGTAATATTATTATTACCTACTTATTATTACCTAATTTCAAAAATCTAAATTTCTTCCATGTAGAACATTTTTTAAGAAACTGAATTTATTAATAACAAACACTGCAAAATGGACACATCGCGATTGTTCGTATAAATCAGAGCTAAATCATAATTAATTTAAAAAAATAACTATAAATGGAAAAAAACGATAATATGCATTGCATTTACATACAACATTTCTGTAGTCACTATGGCAGAGCGAGTTAGCGCGCTAGGCATTGCACACATGGTGACCTGGGTTCGATTCCCAGCGGGGGAGGATTTTTTCTGCTCTGTACTTGGATGTTCGGGGTCCACTCATACCTCGTGAGGAAAAATGAGTAGCTGCTTTAATGTGAAGCAGCGACCAGTGGCAGAATCTTAGGCAAAAAAATAATACGAGATATTGTAAATCAAAGTGGTAAAGTCCTATGATTCTGCGCTACCCACTAAAATTGTGACATAATAACACAAAGAAAAAGTATTATTATATATTACATACAACATTTCATAATTAGGTGTACCGTTCACGAGATATAAGCGTTTCATTAAAAAGTTAGTGGTCAGGCACATACTCTCTTTCACCCAGAATTACTAGTGCGAAGTTAATGAATTAAAAATCTGGTGTAAACATCACACGACTTTCCTTATCTCCCAAAAAGGAGTCGAATTCCGCCACGGGTGACTGAACGGTAACAGATAACTAAAAATCAATGCCAAGTTCGTGATCAGCACTTCAAAATCATTTAATTTGATATGTGACAACCCCCATCTAGGATGAATAATAAAAAAGTTAGTCCAATCGGGTCCCCCTACAATACCGGTAAATTGGGGCCGGTTTCCAAAAAGTTAAAGATATCAAAAAAATGATCAGAGTGAACCCCTATTATTTTTTTAATCTGAGAAAATGTTGTTCTCTAACTTTTTTTGTATCTTTAACCAATTCAAAGAAGCGGTGCTTGCGGCCAATATTTGCGGCCCTGCGGCCGCAGAATGCGGCCGATTTCAACCAAAAGTTTCATGGTTCGTCTGGTGTATAAAATTAATTACCATACCAAATTTCAAGTCTCTAGCTCTTACCGTTCTTGAGATATCCTGTTCACAGACACACAGACACACACACAGACAGACGCACGGACCAATGGCTGAAAACCACTTTTTTGGTATCCTGAGGCTATGATTCGTCCAGAAATGTGAAAAGCTGGGTAGGTCAAATTTTCGACGAATACAATACTTTCCTTATCTCTATATATAAAACAGAAAAAAGGACTACCTACCTACCTACCTACCTACCTAGGTACCTATGTTTGTTTGTCCGGAGTTGTTTAGCCAAAACGGTAAGAGATAGCGAAAAATGTCTCAGAATTGACCCCCCCAAAACCATTATCGCTTTGTCCAGAAAAATTATAAAAAGTTCAAAAAGGCATTGCTGTCCAGCAGTACGGCCATGCCTTAGTAAATTTGAAATTTAGTCCCGTTGCAAAGCACGGGCAAACGGCTAGTTATAGGATAAGGAAAGTAAAAATGGGACCTTCTACAGAATGTCTCCTATATGTGTACAAAATTTAATCTAAATCCATGCAGTAGTTTCCGAGATTTGCGTGTTACAAGGAATACTTTTAACAGACAGACCGACAGACAGACACAAAACCAAAGTTGCTCAAGAGGTTATGAAACGTCCAGAAATATGAAAAAACAAAAAAATTGAAATCCGAGCAATAATTTTTTTTTATACAAAAACGAACACAATACCAATTTCTAATATTAGAAATTTCTCGGAAGTAAAAATGCCTTACGAATAAAATATGAAATAATTAGGAGAAAGTTATCTGTCCATATTTTTTTTTTTTTTTTAGGTATATTTGTTTTATCCAAAATATCATGACGGAGTTTCCACTTTTGCCCACTAACTCTTCAAAATGTTTATATTAGGTCCATTATGATTCATATGAATAGTGTAGGAAAGCCATTGACCCTACATCATACATCTGTTTACATTATTATTTGTATGAATTGTAGGTGAAATGAGCAATCTAGGTGAAAGCCACAGTTGAATGTACTGGTAATATCTGACGTTGTACCGCTTCACCGAAGTTACCCAACGTCCAGCGAGGAGAAGACTTCGTGATGCTGGCATTCTGGCCCAAACCAGGTTGCGTGAGGTTAATAAGGACAATAAGAATGTCCTTTATTGTCCTGAAAGAAAATGTTCACTGGTAGTCAAGTGGTTAACCCTCTAGTCTGGTAATCCAGATAGCGTAGGGATCCGGTGGTTCGAATCCCACCCAGTGCATGAATTTTTTTCTCATTAATCTGAGCATGTGACCCCATAATACTAAGACTCTGATGGATAAAAGTTAGAAAATGCTTTGAGCATTAACCTCGCCTGGTGGCTACCTTCCACTAAAGAGAACAAATTATTACCAGAACAGATATTTAATCCAGATTCAAATTATTGGGGTTCTGATCTCAATCCATGACTTCGAAGTTAAGACGACGTTAAATGGAACTTAGCTATTTTTTGTACTAGTTTTTTTGTGCCTTTTTTTGTCGCAAAAAAAATACAACAGGATTTCACTTAAAAAATTGGGCAGTAAAATTATATTTGCTGTGGTTTCATTTTTAATCAATCATCATTCCGATTTTTTATCTCTCCCGCTGCCTCTTCAAGTCTTTTATTCGCTGGCTTGCATGGTCGACGGTTCTGCATTATAAGCTAAGGGGCAAACACCTAATTTTACGAGAACTCTTTACGTTTCAAAGTTATGTGAATGGGATAATTTGTTCAATAAAAATAAAAAATAGATTGATTTTTGTGATCTAAAATTATGTAATTTTTCTGCGATCTTAAATTATGTAGGTACCAATCCTAATATTACTTTTTCTTTACCGATTATATGTTAATACCATTATTACAAAGTGCACTCCTGGATAACAAAAAATGTTTTTAACTATTTAATAAAATGTAAAAAATGCCTTCCAAACGAGGCACTATACCCATCACAGCTTTTTCTTTTAGGTATACATAACGATGGTAGTGGATTTAATTATCACATAGTTTAATTTTTTTTTTTTTAATTCAACATGAGGCTTATATTATTTACTTTTTACCCCCTATATGAGCTTCGCACAAGACAATCACAAATTGAACTAGAAGGACAGAAGAACTCCAATTTGACGAACGGTCGTAAAACATATTTTTTATGAATTTTCAATTTCACGTCACCCCAACCTTTAGAATCAGGATGAAATAGGCACTTTTTTATGAGACATTTGTGAGGAGGATGAGATGTGAGAGAGGGAGGTTGAGGTGGAGATAGAGAGAGGGTGGGCGAGACAGACAGGATCAGAGAGAAAGAACGAGAATAAGACAGAGAGAGAAAAAAGAGAGGGAGAAAGATGAAGTGAAAGAGAAAGGGAGAGGGAGGGCAAGACAGACAGGATCAGAGAGAAAGAACGAGAATAAGACAGAGAGAGAGAGGAGAGAAAAAAGAGAGGGAGAAAGATGGTATGAAAGAGAAAGGGAGAGGGAGGGCGAAAGAGGTAGAAACGGGAGAGATTGAGAGAGAAAAAAAGAAAAGTCAGAGATGAAGAGAATGAGAGAGAGAGAGATAAAGAGCGAGAGAGGAAGAGAGAGAAAGAGAGAGAAAGAGAAAAAAAGAGAAAGAAGGAGGCAAAGAGAAAAAGACAGAGAGAGAGAGAAGAGAAAATAAAAAGTAAGAGAGAGAGAGAAGGAGAAGCAGGCAGAGAGAGAGAAATAGAGGGAGAGAGAAGGAGAGAGAGAGAAGGAGAGAGAGAGAGAGAGAGAGAGAGAGATAGAGAGGGAAGGTTGGGAGAAAGAGCGAGATAGAGAAGGTGCTGGAAAAAGTAGGTGAAAGAGAGAGAGAGAGTTAGAGAGACAGGGGAAAATTGGGGGAAACTAATTATTTGATTTTATTTGTGGTGAAAAACAAGGCCTTTTCACAGTTTTTGTGTTTAGCGCAGCATTATTAAGAGGCTCCTTCACTTTTCGAATTCTTTTACATTGATTCCTTTCTACTCTGGTAATGCCGCCACTGGTCGTTACTCATACAAGTAACTATCACTTTTCCTTCACGAGGTATGAGTGGACCCCGGACATCCAAGTACAGACCAGAAAAATTCCTGCCCCGCTGGTGATCGAACCCAAGTCACCGGTCCAGCGGGCAATGTCCAGCGCGCTAATTCACTCTGCCACGGTGACTGCTGGTAAGTAAAAAGTACAGAGGGAAAATGTGATGGAAAAAGAAGATAGTTTATCACAACGTGTCTGAGTTTCTATTTTCGTCACCTCGCTTTAACCCATTTTCTTCTGACCGGACATTTGTAAAGTTACATCATAGAACGTTATCATAGTATATAGAAAATATTATTAAAAAAAAAAAAAAATAGTAAAAGTTATCATAAGGAAGAGGTTGAATAATGCCGACCATATGGAGGTCTGGCAACTAATTGAGAAGTGTTGTGTCATTTCTCGCCCATCAGAGGGGAGAACATAACATACCGAAATCGTCTCAATCTGAACCAAAAAATGAACCTGCATCTTTAGATGAAAGGTATCAATTTTGTGTTAATCACTTTCGTGATATCACAACTACTCGAACTCGCGGCCCTACCCAGCCTGGGTAGGGCCGGAAATGCCAGCGTCACATGTACTGAGGGAACAGAATTTACTGTGTGAAAAGTCTGCTCCGACCGGGGATTGAACTCAGGATCTTTGGACTACAGGCAGTAGTCACAAACGTTACGCCACGGAGGCTGGCTTTACGTCGTCGATTCAATAATATGAATAAATGTATGTCTAGATTCTTTATCTAGATTTCGATACATTGTAGTCTACTTATAATGGATTTCGTTAATAATGGTCTAACAATATAGTTAATGTATTTGATAATTTGATTCGTGCCACTGGCACTCAAAGTGCCAAAGAATTCTTGCTGCAGAGAATATCTATAGGGATTCAACGCGGCAATGCAGCCTGCATTCTTGGTACTCTACCATATGTCAGTGGCATGGATCATATACAGGGTGGGGCAAAAGTCTGGAAACCCCTGAATAACTTTCGAATGGCTTCTTCGGTAAAATTAATATTTTGTATGTTAAACCGGGCTAATAAGACCTTCTTTTAGAGTGGGGTCGATTTTTATTACCGGCCCCCATGTCGGGGCCAGGGGGGCCAACTTCATTTTTTTAAATACGAACCCCCACCTTGCGATACATTTTTGGAAAGGTCTTTAAATAAGAAATACATTGGTGTAAATTTTAATTTAAATACGAACCCCCACCTTGCGATACATTTTTGGAAAGGTCTTTAAATAAGAAATACATTGGTGTAAATTTTATTTTTTTTATTAGAAACTGTTTGGAAATTGCGTCCAACTTTGTGTATGCAGTAAAGTCTGGAAACCCCTGAATATCTTTCGAAAGAGCTTTCTCAGTAAATTTAAAATTGTGTACCTTAATCCTTTTTAATTAGACCTTATATTAAAATGGAACCGATTTTTTTTACCGGCCCCCATGTCGGGGCCAGGGAGGCCAACTTCATTTTTTTTTAAATACGAAACCCCACCTTGCGATACATTTTTGGAAAGGTCTAATTACCCTGACTTACCGTGCACAGTTTTCAATTTACTGAGAAAGACCGTTCAAAAGATATTCAGGGGTTTCCAGACTTTACTGCATACACAAAGTTCGACGCCATTTGCAAACAGTTAATATTTAAAAAAATAAAATTTGCACCAATGTATTTCTTATTTAAAGACCTTTCCAAAAATGTATCGCAAGGTGGGGGTTCGTATTTAAAAAAATGAATTTGGCCCCCCTGGCCCCGACATGGGGGCCGGTAACAAAAATCGACCCCACTCTAAAAGAAGGTCTTATTAGCCAGGTTTACCATACAAAATATTAATTTTACCGAAGAAGCCATTCGAAAGTTATTCAGGGGTTTCCAGACTTTTGCCCCACCCTGTATACAAGCTTCAATAGATGTGATAGTGTACAGAAGTAATGGATTGAAATATATATAAATAAAAGTTAATGTACTTATATCTTCCGTGTGCCTCTGAGTTGACGTTAATGGTCTTCTCTATCTTCGAGTCCGTTCCAATAGGGTTAACACTCATTTCGCTGTCGCTAAGAAAGCACAAGATTAATGATAGAACCGAGTGACGGCAAGGAAATTATTAAGAAATTGAAAATACATTTTTCAGCACATCCAAGTCTGGAAACAGCTGCTCCGAGAGAAATTTCTCTGTAGCTTTCTATTTTTTTTATTATTTTTTTCGGGAAAAATAATAATAATAACACTTTTTTGTGAAAGAAAACTACCAGGCGAGGTTCATGCTCAAACCATTTTCTACCATCTATTTTGGTATCGCTTTTGCTATCACCTAACCTCCAGAGTCTTATTATTATGTGGTCAAATCTAAAATTAATGAGGTAAAATTCATGCACTGGGTGGGATTCGAACCAACGGATCCCTACTCTACCTGGATTATCAGACTAGCGCGCTAACCACGCTAACGCTAACCGCTAAAAACTATAATGTTTTTTTTTTTACATTTTGTGCTATTTTGTGCAGCGAACGCCGAATTTTGTGCTCAAACACCGATGGCTCTACGCCCATTTCAAATGGAGCCATATCTAAGCCCGGTTTCGTAGCTGTACATTACTTCTGTGGCGTAATGGAGCTGAGTACAACCTCCGTGACAGAAAATCTTATTTTAAAATACCTATCGGTCAGCTGATAAAATATAAGTTTCGGCTAAGATATACTAATCTTGTTATTCTTGTTTTGTAATCCGCCCTGGTCTTGCTGGGGGACGTTTAACACTTAGACGACCGGCATGGTTTTTCGTGAATTCTCTTGTGGGACCGGCGATAATACGGCTCTCCGACATTGTGTACCACCGGTGGTACACCCGGTCCATTCCGAACGAACGTGCGTGTACCACCGGTGGTACACCCGGTCGTCTAAGTGTTAAGACATACGGTACCAGCTTTGGGATGCCAAAAGACAATAACACAAATCACTGTCACCCATAACAATACTGACGTTAGGAAGAGCATCCAGCTGTAAAATGTAGGGAGTAGACCAGCATTGGCTTGGTTCTGGGGGCCTTTGTCAATTATTAGCCTCCTTGTAAAGACAGTGGTAGAACTGCTGAGTCATTCCTCCACTGTCTGGATACCATCGTTCACTATGAAGCCACCCTATGATGATGATAGTAGGACCAAAACCAACCAATCTCAAGCCAGCGTCGATGGCATGTTGAATACACCGGTTCCCTTCAGAACACCGAAGTTAAGCGACATCCAGCGAGGTTAAGACTTGGATGGGTGACCATTCAAATTCTAATTTTCGTGACGCTGGCTTTTCCCGGCCCCACTCAGGCTGGGTGAGGTCAATGTGAGTAGCAGGTTTGTGAGTTTCCTGCGAATGGAGGGTAAAACCCCCGTCGTGATATGACCATGGCAGTTGAAAGCGACGTTAAACCCCACTTAAAAAAAAAAAACCAATCTCAATTATAAGGAAGATTTTACGCCGACCCCAAGTAATTTTGGGAAAAGGCAAAGTGAAAGAAGAAGAAGAAGATCAAGGCTTATTAGCCTAAACTTTAGAAGCACCGTACTCAAATATACTAGGAGAGCAGGAAAATACATTGGTCTATATACAAGAACGTTTTCCCATTAAACCATAATAACACGGGACGGAAAATTTTCATTAAAGAAAAACAACAGAATGAAATCTAATATTATCGTGTTCATAAGAGGGACATGGACAAAGAAGAAGCAAATGAAGAAGAAGAGAAGGTAGCTAAAGAAGTTAGAGGAAAAGAAAGATAGGGAAAAGGAGGATGAGAACAGAAATGTCTAAAAAAAAAAAAAAACATTTCAGCCAAGTCTAAAACAAATACAAGACACTAAACGAAGAAAAATCGAGAAATCGAAAATTAAAACGTAAAAGAAACTCAAAGAGAAAACTCTAAAAAAAGAAAATTGTTTTATAAATGGGCTGCAATTTTTTTCCACTTTCGCTCTTGTGCTTTTTCCAATTTCTTTTGTGACTTTTTAAGTTGTTGGGAAATTTATGAGCATCAGACCTATCTCAATATTTACTCTCTTGGAACTTAGTGCCGGTATCGTGGGACAGAAGGGTGGGTGTGGCAACAGGCCTGGTTTTAGAATTATTTTGCCATTGTTATTATAAAGGCTTGGGTGGAAGAGATTGCCATAGGCAATAACCCCACCCTTTAGTTAGGACATGATATGTATATATATATTTTTTTTCTTCTTGTTTATATTATTAATATTTTCAATTTTTATATTTAATTTTTACCATTATTTGTCTGTAGATATGTTCTACTAATAAAGAGTTTCTAAAATAATAAATAAATAAATGCGCCAGGCTGGATATCCAGGTATCTTAGGAATTCGTTGGTTCGAAGTCCACCCCATGCATGAATTTTTCCGCATTTTTTTAGTTTGCGACCACATAATAATAAGACTCTCAAGGCTAGGTGGTAGAAAATGCTTTGTTCATGCCCACCCACTAGTATTAGTTGCCTTCCACGAAAGAATATTATTATTATTATTCTTGTATTTTGATGGAAACTCTATACAATCTCCCAATGAAAGTTAGTCCTTAGCATAGGGAAATTTTATACATAAAAAAATCAATATAACAAATTATATTATTATCAATCAATCAATGCCGCATGTGTAAGTATTATATGGACACCCAGATCTATTATTGTTATGAAATCCTGATATAAGGTGATCAGGATGAACTATCGCTGCCACTGGTATTAACATCAGTATAATTAGAAACATAAACCTCACCCAGCCTGAAATGGGTTGAAAATGCTCACTTCACGTATTATTTATTTGAGATTTGACAGAATATTTTGATAGGAAATTTTGTACAACCGGAAAATGGAACTCCCCAATTTTTTAAAAGATGTCCCTGATCTTTGGATTAAGGCTTTGCCAATACTTTTCTTTTTCTGTGGTCTCCAAACCTTCTCTTAATTTCCATTATCTACTTCAAATTCATCTTTCTCTTCCCTTCCCCTTTATGTCTCTCTCTCTCTCTCTCTCTCTCTCTCTCTCTCTCTCTCTCTCTCTTTCATTCTTTTTACTTTCTCTCACTACTTTAACTTTTTCTTTATCTCTATCCTCCTCTCTTTTCCTCAATTTCTACGCTTCCTCCTCATTTTCCTCTTCCTCATCCTTCTTCTTCTCCTGCTCCTTCCCATCCTTCCTCTCTACCTAGCCCTTCTCCTTTACTTCCTCCTTTTCCTCTTCCTCCTCCTTCCCATCCTTCCTCTCTACCTACACCTACTCCTCTTCCTCTTTCTTCTCCTCTTCCTCCTCCTTCTCCTCATCCTCCTCCTTTTCCTATACCTCCTCTTTCTCCTTCTTCTCTTTCTCATCTCCTAATCCTGTATCTGTAAACCATTTTCTCCGACAACATTTTGAATATTTGAACATTTCCGTTGGCAATTCTTATTCGTTTATCTTCGAAAGAAATCGTCCTTCCTCTTTCTTATAATTTAATTTTGGAGAAGATTTTCGGCCGACATGTTTTGCAATTTCGAATTTCGCGTGGGGATATCCAATGACAGTTTAATGTATTGAAGTCAGGGCGTGCTCAAGAGTTTCGCTAAATTTACTTGAGTGCTTAATTTGGATAGAATTTGGATGGAAAATTTTGAAGTTCTAGAAACATATCTTTATCTCAATTGTTGGTCTCTAAAGTCAAATATAGTCCTTTAGGAAATACATGGAGTCTAATGGAAAAACAGGGATTGTCCCATGAATTCTGACGGTGAGTGTAGAATTCAAATTACATATATCTACGTAGAAAAAGAAAAGAAAAGGAACGAGCGAACCAAAATTCTATCAACGGATTGTAAGAAAAAATAGGACACTAGACAACGCAAAAATAGGAGACGATTTTTTTACTGCCTTTTTATTTACAACCGAGTAATAAAAAAAATAGAAAGTTGGAATATTTTCGCACGAAATACAGCAGTGGCTTGAAATAAGACCGTAATGGTTTTACTTTCAGACAAAAAAGTTTGCAACTTTCGAGAGTGACTTGAAAAAAGACTGTTTTCGATTTTGTGACTATCAAGTAGAAATCTCTTGCTTGTAGAAAATCTAGCATATCTACATATTATGAAGGACTTTCAACACACATATGACTCTGGAAAGGAGCCAAATATCACTCCCCTCGCCTTGAAATGACACCCCTTTGGATAGTTCTCTTTTTCTGAATTTACTCTTTAAACTTATTTGAAGTCAATTTTCCAATATTCTGAAATTTCTAAATGGGAAGGGACAATTCATTACATTAGCAGTGTTTACAATCGTCTGGCAGAACTTTATTCTTTTAAAATTTTAATGATTTTCACATTTTCAAACAGTTCACGTTGTGGACTCATGATTGGAAGGTCCGGGTTCGAGTTTTTAAGACAAAAGAAAGCGAGGAATTTTCAATGCAGTGAAACCTAATATTCTTGTTAAAAATGTCAAAGAATAATTAAATCCACGCGAACATTCCAATTAATTCATTTTTTATGAGTGGGTGAAAACAACCAATCCAGCCACTTTATTTATTTATTTATTTAATTTATATAAATTCTAAATTCAAGCAATAAACGAACTTACCGTCTTGTGAAACGCAGTAGGATATACTACACAAATCTAAGTAAAAGACAACATTTTCTGACTTCAAATAAGTTTAAAGAGATAAGTTTTTTTTTTTTTTTTTTTTTTTTTTTTTTTAAGTGGGGTTTAACGTCGCTTTCAACTGCCATGGTCATATCACGACGGGGGTTTTACCCTCCATTCGCAGGAAACTCACAAACCTGCTACTCACATTGACCTCACCCAGCCTGAGTGGGGCCGGGAAAAGCCAGCGTCACGAGAATTAGAATTTGAATGGTCACCCATCCAAGTCTTAACCTCGCTGGATGTCGCTTAACTTCGGTGTTCTGAAGGGAACCGGTGTATTCAACATGCCATCGACGCTGGCTAGAGATAAGTTTAATCTAGATCAAAAATCCACCTGAAACAGAGTCTCAGCCTGGCGGTGCAGAGGGGGAATGCAGCAAGTATGCTTTCGGCTCTTCCCTCAGCTGAGTTTGTAGACGTCTACAATCTATAATTTTATTATTGTTTTGTATACTTTTAAATTAAATAAGAATACAAGATATTTCCTACTTGGATTTTTCTTTTTTTTTCTTTAAAAAAAAATAAAGATATTCTTCTAATCCATATTCGAAACATTATTTTTTGATCATTTTTACATAACATTGACCAAAAAACAAATAAAGCGAAGTTGGAATTCTGTTGACATTAATATACTCGTATATGTTTCTCATTATTCACAATTATTTTTGACATAAACAAAAAAAATTAAAAAAAAAAATAATATTATATATTTTCTCCACAAACAAGTCATTTTATGTCAAAAATCGTTCTCATTGAAAATGAAAACATTTTAAAAAATCTCCCAATTCTCCAAAACATTTACCCATCTGATTTGATGCACATTTCCTTGGCACCTTCCTAAAATCTCATGACAGCATCGAATAATTGTGTGATTAATACATGAAATCCAAACAGATCTTGGCACATCACCGCCATAGAAATTTAAACGAAATTATCTTCAACATTAGCTGGGGAATAATACAAGCCAAGATGTGGATGGATAAGAGAGTATTGTTTTAACTACCTCCATTCGCTAATCCAACCAAAAGGTTGGGTGGAAGAGATTGCCACGGACAATAATCCTGTCCTTTCGGACATAACCTTCATTCTCTTTTTTGTTCTTGTTTCTTTGGTCAATCTATTTATTTTTTCTTTATAATTTAATTGTATTTTACTGTATACTATATTTATATAGCTAGTGATTCTTACTATTTTATAATAAGACTCACTAGCTGTCCAATACCGCCTCACCCAGTCTGAGTAGGTCCGGTTACCCCTTCTCTCATTCGTATATGAAAAAAAATCAATTTTAGCTAAACTTTGATGGTCAGATTATTTTACGTGGTACTGGCTCTACAACAGAGTCCAGGGTATAGACCTCCGTTGTGTTCGCGCACTTAGAAGTCGAGCTACTGAGGTCATTTTTTAGGTCTGAGGTCAAAACCACAAAGAAAATATCTACTTGGCGTTTTACAGCACCACCGTATTAAATGTAGTGCATCGACAGCGCATAGGAATCTCACACCACACGAAGCTTATGTCAGCAACTGTCGGAAATGTATGAATCATGTATAACAGTATTGGTCTCGTCAAGATATACAGGCTGGTGTAGGTAGTCGATTTTTTTCAAAAAAATTTCAAGGTGTTGATTTTAATAAGAACCTGTAAAATAATAATAATAAGAACCTGTAAATTAATAATAATAATACTCTTTGGTGGAAGGTAACCAATAGGCGAGGTTAGTGCTGAAAGCATTTTCGAACACCTCATCCTCAGAGTCTTATTATTATGTGGTCCCAAACTCAAATTAATGAGGTAAACTTCAAGCGCTGGGTGAGATTCGAACCAACGGATCCCTGCGCTACCTGGATTACCAGACCAGCGCGTTAACCACTTGACTGGCGTTTCAAAAAATTTCATTTTTAATTTGGGTTTTAAGTCGCTTCCAACTGCATGGTCATATCACGACGGGGGTTTTACCCCCCGTCGTGATATTTATTTTATATATTTTATAAAATAATATATAAAATAAATGTTTTTCTTTGTGTTATTATAACACAAATTTTAGTGGGTAGCGCAGAATTATAGGACTTTTCTATATCTTTTAATAAATTATTATCTTATTTTTGCCTACGATTCTGCCACTGGTCGCTGCTCACATTAAAGCAGCTACTCATTTTTTCTCAAGAGGTATGAGTGGTCCCCGAACACCCAAGTAAAGAGCAGAAAAAATCCTGCCCCCCGCTGGGGTTCGAACCCAGGTCACCGTGCGTGCAATGCCTAGCGCGCTAACTCACTCGGCCATAGTGACTTCTCAGATGCTACAATACAAATTTTAAAATGATGAATATCTTTACAATAAGATGGCATAAATGTTGCATTCGAATTACACGATATCACACCCTATAAATTTTCAAGCATTTAATTTAGTAATTCTTCAAGATTAAATTTTTCAAAGTGACGTTTTGTTTATCATAATTTCGGCAATACCCAAACTACAGATTCTTAATTATTAGACTATGGTCATAGATTATTATCTTTTATGTAATTTGTTTAATTTATTGATTTTTTTTTTAATTTTTTACCTAGCAGCGAGAACAGATTCTTAAAAAACTAATTAAAGAAATGCATGCATACTAAGCCTGATTATATTTCCCACAAGCCTAATTATATTTCCCACTTCAGAATTCCTTGATTTTCATAAAAATATAACAAAATACTATCATCATAGGTGGCGTCATCGTGAGGTATGGTAGCCAGACAGTGAAGGTATGACTCAGCACTTTTACCACTGTCTTTACAAGAAGGCTAATAATTGACAAGGGCCCCAACAACCAAACCAATGCTGGTATACTCCCTGTTTATAGTCCCCCAGCCAGGAAACACACAAAAATAGGAACAAAAGTGTCGATAGTTAGGAACAATCTCCTTATAAGTGTCAACTATTAGAGAGGTTAGTTGATGGCATGGATACTCAGAACTATTACTTGCTGATGAGAACAAATAAGCTCGAAACAGCTGTCCGGGTATGTTCTGATATTCATGTGCATCTGGTACAACTTCTCACTCTTCTGTTTATACTAATACACATTTCGCATTTCATATTCGACATAACTGATGTTTTTAAAAATTACAGAGCCCAAAAGATATCATTATTATTATTATTTAAACTAAATTCCAAATGAGAGTAGGATAACTTGTCCTGTCCCGTCTGGGTTTCGAACCCGCGACCTGGCGACCTCTGGGTTAACAGACACTCCAAACAGACGCCTTGACCATTGAGCTACCGGGACACAGGAAAGAATACGAAGAAGAACATGACAAATAAAAGAGAGAGAGAGTTCTTATTCATTATTATTATAATTATTTAACACATTGTATGGAGTACCTATTGTATACATACAGGGCATCCATAAAGTCTCACCCAGGCCTGGGTTTCTCAAAAACGACTTAAAATATCAAAAAACCCGTATTCTTTTATTTTCAGGGGGATTAATTTTTAGTAAAAAAAAAGTTCCCTACACGGACCCAGTCAGGCTGGGCATGGACCAACTTTAAAATCTTAAATAGAATGGTATGTCTTGTGGCATATTATTTAAAGGTCTTATTGATATAAACAGGAGAAGAGGAGAGAGATATAGTAGGAGATGTGGAGAGCAAGTGGGAGAAGAGAGGGAGGGAGAGAGAGTGGGAGAAAAGAGGGAGAGAGAGGTGAGAAGAAAAAGATAAAATGGAAGAAGAAAGGGAAGGAGAGAGCGGAGAACATGGGGGAGAGAGAGAAGGGATGGGAAAGAGAGTGGGAGAAGAGGAGGGAGAGAGAGAGTGGGAGAAGAGAGAGATGAATGGAAGAAGAGAGGGAGAGAGAGACTGGGAGAACATTGGGAGAGAGAGAAGAGGAGGGAAAGAGAGTGGGAGAAGAGAGAGATAAAATGGAAGAAGAGGAGGAAGAGAGAGCGGGAGAAGATGGAGGAGGGATATAGAGTGGAAGAAGAGGAGGGAGAGAGAGAAAGGAGAAGACGAGGGGAGAAAAGTAGGAAAAGGGGAGAGAAGAGGAGAAGGAGGGAAGAGAAGAGGAGAGAGGGGAGGGAGAAGTGGAAAAAGAAGGTAAGGGGAGAGAGGAGTAGAAAGAGGGGGAAAGAAGTGGAAAAGAGAAGAAGGTAGGGGGAAGAGAGGGAGGGAGAGGTGGAAAGAGAGGAGGGAGGAAGAGTGAGATAGAAGAAGGAGGGGAGAGAGAGAGAGGGGAAGAGGAAGGAAGGAGAAGGAAGAGAAGAAGTGGGAGAAAGGAGATAGTAGAAAAAGGAGAAGAGAGAAGAGATTAGTAGGAGAGGTAGGAGTAGAGCAGTATAGAGAGAGGAGAAGAAGAGAGAGATGAGAGAGAGAGAGTGGTAAAGATGGGGGAGGAAGAGAGAGACGGGAAAGAGGAGGGAGAGAGAGATAGAAAGAGAGAAAGAGAGGAGGAAAAGGCAGGCAGACAGGTAAAAAATTGAAATCAGAGTTCAACCGGATAAAAGAGTTTACGACTTTTGGACTCGTGTCGGATTTGAGTGAATTATGGCGGAGGGAGGCATGTGTTTGTTAAAAAAAGAGTTATACCTGCATCACCGACCTCAGTAGCTTGATCGATAAGGCGGCGGACTCATAACCTGGAGGTTGCTGATTCGAGTCCCTAGAATGGCAATCATTATCTAGCTAAGCGAGTTTGAACTCGAGAAATATAATTTAAAATTGTATATAATTTCCACATACTACAAGATTTTCATTCAGCCATAGATACTTTTTTTATTAATCCACTGTACATTCATAAATAAATTTCTTTATTCATCCATAGTACATTCATCCATAAATCACAAGCAATTATAGTTTTATAATACCATTGAAAAATAAAATATATTTTTTAATAAAATTTTAATGTCAGTTAAGTAGTTAATCTAGAATCTACATAGTTTTAACATAAACAGAGTGGTAGTAAGATATTTTGTTATTAATAATAATCATAATAATATATAAAAAAATCGGTCATTTGATTTAACCCTTTTTTTTCATGTGCAAAATATCCAACAAGCCACCAGTGACTTTTCAGTCCTTCCATTTGCCAAATTGGTTTCATCTGATGACAAAGAGGAAGAGAATAGAAGGAAAGAGAGAGAGAGAGAGACAGAGAGAGAGAGGAGAGAGAGAGAGAGGAGAGAGAGAAGAGAGAGAAAAGAGAGAAAGAGCAAAAAGAGATAGCTCTCAAGTCATCTTGAGATCGATGGTCCGTATTTTTTATCCAGAGACTTGGAAAAATGTCAATTTCTAGGGAGAAAGACAGAGCGAGAGAGGGTAGAGAAAGAGAGAGAGAGAGAGAGACAAGGATGTGTGTGTGAGACAGAGACAGAAAGTTTTGAAGAAGAGCTAAAATAAGTAGCCATAAAGTCCGCATCTAGTTTTGAAATTTATAAGTAGAAAAAATTGATATTTTTCACAGCTATCAGTGGCGGAATCCTTGCTATAAACGACCTCACACGTACATGTATAAACATTGTAAATCAGGCTGGGTGAGGTTAATGTGGATTGGTAGTCAAGTGGTTAACGCGCTAGTCTGGTATTCCAGGTAGCGTTTGATCCGTTGGTTCGAATCCAACCCAGTGCATGAATTTTTCCTAATTAATTTGAGTTTGTGACCACATAATAATAAGACTCTGAGGGTTAGGTGGTAGGAAATGCTTTGAGCATTAAGCTCGCCTGGTGGTTACCTTCCACTAAAGAATGGTTCTAATCGAACGCACTGAGGGAGCGAAGCGACCTCACTAAGTGAGGTTCTCTTTTAACTTGCATACTGGACGATTTGGTTTTTGTTTGTTTGTCTGTATGTGTGTCTGTCAGTCTGTCTGTTCCGCGTAACACTCGAAGGATTCTTCAAAATTGATGAAATTTTGTATACCTACATGTTTATTGAGATCCCTGAATTTTACCTACAGTTTTGGGGGCTGTTTTGTTGAAAATTGAAAAAGAATGTTCAATTTTTAATTGAAACAAAAAGGCTATTGAAATTTTGTAGATTCGTTGAAAAATACATTTGAGATCAGTAGTAAAATTTGGTGATCGTGAAAGCTAAGTTGGCCGCACTGTGAATAAAAATAAAAAAAAGGCCAAAAATTAGGTTGATATTTTTTAATAAAAACCTATCGTTTGGGGTATTGAATGAAAGGTCTCGATGTCCTAAAGTTTGATTGAACATGTAGAACAGGAAGAGAATGCCGTGGGCATTAGCACCGCCCTTGATCAAGTTTTGTTTTCTTAATTTTAATATCTATGTATGTATATATTCTATGTCATTATTTTGTAAATAAAACTTGATCCAACTTGTTTAAAAATAGATAGGTTAGGTTAGCTGGCTATACTATACTCGTCCCCAGCCTGAGTGAGGACGAGTATAGCCAGCAGAAGATTCGAATTTCTTTGTTAATCATTTATTAATCAAAAAATTACAAATGGGTCCTAAAATAATTCACAAATAGCAAACATAAATTTTATAAAATTAAAGGTGCATAATACATATTTATATGTAATATAATATATGTATGATGGAGAACTGAAGTACAACAATTACAAATGCATATTGGACTCTAAAAGTTTTAATGAACAAACTTTTACCATGTGGTGTTCAAGAAAAAAAAATTATTTATCTGTTAAATAATTCTAAAATCCCTTTAAAATAACTTACTTTTAAAAATATAAAGCCACTGTCGATGGCATACACATCAGATCTCATTTTGTCACTGAAGTTAAACAACGGTCAGGTTAGGATGGGTGACCATTCATATTCGAACCCTCGAGATGCTGGCTTTTGCCGACCGCACTTGGGCTGGGCGAAATTATAATTTGAGTCGTTAGTTATTATTATTATTATATAATTCTTTATTAGATACAAAAGGACATTATGTACATATAAATAATAATTTTAACAGTGAAAAATCAAAAAAACAATATATACAATAAAAATGAAAAAGAATAGAAAATATTTGAAAACATAAATGTCCTAACTAAAGGGCGGGGTTATTGCCTATGGCAATTAGTTTGTAAATTTCCAGCGACTGAGGGCTAAAACCCCCGACGTGATAAGACCACTTAAGTTGAAAGCAACTTTAAGTATTTTTTTCTCATTTCATCTCTACATTTGGACAGTTCTTAATATCTTTTCTGACAAGACTGTTGGGACCTACAGCATACTGTTCACAAACAAGTATAACAGCCTAACACAAAACCATACAGACTTTTTTTATTACATTTTTTTCGTAGATGCATCATTCTAAATCTAAAATATTCTACATCCTTAATGTACAGTGTATGTCATGTATAGTTGTATACTTACATAATATATATCTGTTTCTTCACTTCTTTTTTATACATTGTTCAAAGAACGAGTAAACGAATTCCTGTTTTTTATATACTCGTATCAATAATACTGGTAAAAAAAAGAAGAGTAAGAAGAAAAAGAAAAGATATTGATAGGTAACAACTTCTGGGTAAGTTTTTTTATGCATCTTTTTTTGTTGTTCTCTCTTGTCAAACTTTGGCGCAATTCTATTATTGATTGTTGCTGTTGTTATTGCCAATAAAGTGTAACAGTGTAATGGTTGGGTGAACGAGAATGCCCTGGGTAATAACCCCGCCCTTCAGTTAGGACACCTGTCTATATTTTATCTATGTTGTTCATCTTTTTTATTGTTTATATTGTTGTAAGTTTTTTTTTTAAGATTTTTTAGAAGGTTTACATTAGAAATCGAATAATGTTATGTTTAATATTTGATGAATCCTATAGTTTTATATAAAATATTAAATATAACATATTTAAAGTATCCTAGTTTTATATGAAATATTAAATAAAACCTATTTTTAATTTTTATCATTAGTTGTTTGTACAATATACATGATATTATGTATGTCCTAGTAATAAAGACTTCAATGATTATAATAATACAACTGACGGTAAGATGTCTTTTTTACACACACGTTGTCTTTTTCTTGCTCTTATATAATATAAGAGAAGATGAAATAGGTAAAAAGATATAGTTCTTTGTGTTATTATGTCACAAAATTTAGTGGGTAGCATCGACAGAACGAGAACTAATAAGCATCATTTCTCCAACCAACCATCATATTCCAATATCAATCTAGTAATGCCGCCACTGGTCTTTTGCCCACTCTACAACTACCCCAATTGTCCAAGCTAGGGTAGGCCCTGACATCCAAAGTACAGAGCCGAAAAAATCCGACCCCGCCGGGATTCGAACCCGGGTCACCTGAAGTGCAAGCCGAGCATGCTACCGCTAGGCCAAGGTGACTAACTATCGTTTTATGTATATTGTTTAACTTTGAAGCAATTGTAGAAATGATTGTTGTTGTTGTTGTTGACAGAGTGTGATTGTCAGTGTCATGCAGGTAAGGACCGCCATACTGGTCCTATAACAATGACCAAGGCAGTTCCATTTTATGGTCCCGAACTCAGATAATGACCTGATCGGACCTTTCAGTCCGGTCTTATAGGAATTAATAGTAAAAAAAATGCTTCATTTATTATTATTATTATTCGACACTTTATTAGATATTAATGGAAATAATATGTACACTACAAATAATTATTTTAACAATGAAAAAAATAGAAACAATATATACAATAAAAATGAAAAAGAATATAAAAAAATATAGAAAACATAAATGTCCTAACGAAAGGGCGGGGTTATTGCCTATGGCAATCTCTTCCACCCAACCCAAAAAAAATTATACTGCCTATTCAAAACCAAAGAGATAGTTCTCTTATCCCAGCGATGTCTTTTTGGTGTCATTTTTATGTGGTCAAATTCTTGAATAAATTGAGAAATTAATCATGAAATTGGGTGCGTTCTTTTTACTTGGGAAAAATATTTTCGTATCTGAAGGGGGTATTTCTCCTTTATATTCAAGGAGATTTTAGAAAAGAATATAGAATGCCGAAGAATTAATCACCACCCTTAATCAGGCTTTGTTTATATCTATTTTATAACTTATAATATTGTTCATTGTATACAGGGTGAGCATAAAGTCTCACCCCACCCCCCGTATCTCGAGAATGGCTAAAAATACAAGAAAACGCAAAAATCCATATTCCTTAATTTTTAGGGGGATTAATTTTCAGCCAAAAAAAAATTGCCTACACGGCCCCAGTCAGGCTGGGCATGGACCAATTTTAAAATCTTAAATAGAATGGTATGTCTTGTGGCATATTGTTTTAAAGGTCTTATAAAAAGAAGTTCATTACAACAAATTTCAGTGAGCTACAACTTACCGTTCTCGAGATACAGGGTCGGACGTCCTGCGTAATATCCATATATTTTGACCTATAACTCGTTGACCGTAAATTCCAGAAAAATGAAATTTGTTGATAATAACTCCTTATCGCAAGAACTTTCGAACAAGTTAAAACTGGATTTGTTTTTTCGTTAAATTTTTTCTTACTTTTCGTCCGGGTGGCTGACGAAACCGACCAGAATCTAATATCATTAGAGTATGTCGAGTTATAAATTTTTCGAAAGTGCTTGTCATAAGGAGTTATTATCAACAAATTTCATTTTTCTATAATTTACGGTTAACGAGTTATAGGTCAAAATATATGGATATTACGCAGGGCGTCCGACCCTGTATCTCGAGAACGGTAAGTTGTAGCTCACTGAAATTTGTTGTAATGAACTTCTCTCTATGAGACCTTTAAAACAATATGCCACAAGACATACCATTCTATTTAAGATTTTAAAGTTGGTCCATGCCCAGCCTGACTGGGGTCGTGTAGGTAAATTTTTTTTGGCTTAAAATTAATCCTCCTAAAAATTAAGGAATACGAGTTTTTGTGTTCTCTTGTATTTTTAGCCATTCTCGAGATACGGGGGGTGGGGTGAGACTTTATGCTCACCCTGTATAAAAAAAATGTGAATAAAGGTTAATCCAATTGTTTATAAATAAATTAAAAAAAAGAGTTTATAAAGGAGTACTATAAGCCATACTATAATCGAATGAAAGGCTGTGTAATCCTGTTGCTTGATGCGATATTTTGAATACGATTTAAGAATCCGAGATAGGTCTACAGTTCACAGAACTACTAGTGTTTATTCCAGACCACCGGAAGTTAAATGTCCAGAGGAATATACTACTCGAAACAGGTACGGTCACAGGTACTTAGAGTCACAAATGTACAAGTAGAAATAATTGTTATAATTCCAGGCTCGAATGAAAAACACTGGAAGGTTTAGGAGGTGTTATCGTCAGTGGCACATTGAAGAAAATACACATTGCCGAACTAGGTATATTATAGTTTCAAGAAATTAAGAAAAAGTTATCATATTTGTCCCGATAGCGCAGTGGTAAAGGCGGCACTCTGTGAATCAAGAGATTCCAGAGGTCACGGGTTCGAAACCCAGCCGGGACATGACAAGTTATCTTCCCATTTGTGATTTTTACCACATAATAATACGTCTTGGACTTACTGCTGGAATAATGGGACTTAGGCAGCATAAATGAGGCGATATTATTATATTTCTGTTAATAATCATTTTCGTGATATCACAATTACTCAAACTCGCTTTACTGAAAAAATCTTCCCTGAACCTGGGACTTGAACCACCGACCTCCAGGTTACAAGTCCGCCAAGAGATTAACTTCAAGATAAGTTAGACCATTTCTCTCAAATCTGAGTTTAGACCAATCACAGCGAACTGAAGTTTGGTCAAATTTAGTGGATGTGCAAAATTCACCAGTTGCATGGCTAGTCTATGCTACTGGAGAAGGCGTAGGTGGTCAAGACGTCGGGGTCGAGGGTTCGAAACCCAGCAGGGACATAAAAAGTTATTCTCCCATTTGGGATTTTGACCACATTACGTCTTGGGCTTACTGCTGGAATAATGGGACTCATTAGGGGTAGTAGAAATAAGGCGATATTATTCATAGGTGTTATTTATCAAATTCTAAAAGTAACAAACCTTATTAGCTTGATCGATAAAGGTCGGTGGTTCAAGTCCAAAGTTCTGCAAAGATTTGGTAAAGCGAGTTCGTGATATCACGAAAGTGATCAACGCAATTATGATAACTAACCTAATGTCACAAAAGATCTATCTAAGGTCGCAGTGACAAAGAGCTTTTCGTAGCCCTACCTTTACCAATACCAAACCTATCTCATTATATCTGTCTCCTTTTTAACCTTTGGGTAAGTAAAAAAGTTAACATAGGTATATGTGTTTACAATTTTCGTGATATCACAACTACTCAAACTTGCTACATCTACGCTGAAACCGGGACTTGAACCACCGACCTCCAGGTTACGAGTCGTCCACCTTATCGATCAAGCTACTGAAGTAGGCTAGGTATGTAAAATAAAACAAAACCTTTAACTAAATTAATAAATTATCACAAAACAAGGTGCCTGGTTCTCCAGGTACCTTAGTGTGATAGTATAAGTACATGCTCGTAATTATTCTTTTTGATTAATTTTAAGTACTCATATATTTATTGTGTTATTATTATAAACATTGTAATGAAATTATGTACAAATAAAGCACAAATCTCGTTAAAAAAAAAGAAATGCCTTCATCGTGACTCCTGCAATCATGCCTGCAGTTATATCTCAAGTGGTTCTAGAGATACTAGTCTGGCAGAGCTCATCTCACAAAGAGTTTAACGGTAATTGTTCACTTCTGAGTACTGCTGTGCTGTGACAATGATAATAGTGATAATTATTCTTCAATAAAGTAGCCACCTAGCGGAAGTATGCTCGGTGTTCTCTCTTGGTGACCCGGGGTCGAATCCCGGCGGGGTCGAAAAATTTCGGCTCTGTATTTTGGATGTCGGGGCCTACCCAAACTGGGAGCGAAATGGAACTCCCTGTCTCTGGGATTGATAATGGAATATGATGGTTGGGTGGAGATATGATGCACTAGAAGAATATGAAATGTCGATGCTATCCACTAAAATTTGTTAATTAATAATAGACACTTATTTAATAACAATAATGCCCGGTATACGGATACGTAACGATACAATACCTTTATACAAATTATATATGTTAGCGGCAATGTTGATTCTCAGGCACAGTTGACTATGCCTAGGCATAGTATACTATGCCTAAAATGAGCAGGCAATGTTGATTTGAAAAAATATAATCAGCTATATGCCTAACTCATATCAGGCAAAGTTGATTATTTACAAAAGATAAGATCAGCTTTGCCTAGGCATAGTCAACTATGCCTAACATTCTTCAGTCAAAGTTGATTATGATTATGCTCGCGCACCCTTTTGTTTTGATTTGTTAGTTTTTAAATACTCATGCAGCAGTCTGTGTCATTTGTTTCTGTAAATCAGAGCTCTATTGAAGATTTTTATTTATTTAATTTAAATTTTTTTTTTTTTCTTTTTGGCTAAAGTAGTTTCATCATGTCCCAATCTAACGCAGACATTTTTCGCGAGAAGTTAATATTAAATCGTAAAGTTTGCAAGTTGAATTCGATAACACTTACAAAGGGATTTGCTCGATGTTACTGTCAGACAAAATGCTTCACCATAAAGTGTTTTTGTAAAAAGAAAAAAGTTCTTTGCAATTCAAGGTGTCATGGATCATTACCGTGCGGTAATAAATAGTGCGGCTGACAAATTTTAACCAAATAAATAATAATTCACATTATTTTTCGATTATTCAATTTTGTATATTATTGTTATTATTTTGGTTCTAGGTAAATCAACTTTGACACACTAATTGTAGACATAGTTAACTATGACTAGTCAATGTAGATTAAGATTATCATTTTTAATTTTAAATCAACTTTGCCTAACTTATGCCAGGCATAGTTGACTTTGCCTAGGCATAGTCAACTATGACTAGTCTTTGTTGAATAAAAAATGTGATTTTTCATTTTTAATCAACTTTGCCTAAAACGAGCAGGCATAGTTGACTCTGCCTAGGCACAGTCAACTTTGCCTGAAGAATCAACATTGCCGCTAACATATACATGTCATAGAAACATTAAATTCTAAAGGAACAATGATGAACAATTTAAATCGGGTGAAAAATTAAGTATTAGAATTATACTGCCTGATTAGGATTCAGGAATCCCCTTATCTCAGAAGTTGTTTGACCACATTATTATAAATGCTCAATGTGTCAAATTAATTTGTAAAAATGCATGCTATTGGTGGGATTCGAACACACGGAACCACTCACTATCTGGATCACCGGACAAGTGCCTTTCATTATTAAAGGTTTAGTCAATTTCTGTAGACTGAAGATTAGAAATTCTTTGTTATTCTATAAACTCAAATAAGGAAATAGAGGTAGTATCCAATTATGTAACTAAACCTCTACGAGGTTGTTTTGTTTAAGGATATAAATAATTACAGGAAGATCATAAAAAAAGGAAACCGCTTACGAAATAGTTAAATAAAATATATTGGAAGAAGAAAAAAAAAAAAAAAAAAAAAATCGGATAAAAAAATATTTTTTTTACAAAAACAAACAAAATACTTCCGATTTCTAATATTACAAATTTATCTGAAACAAAATACAATGAGATAATTTACAAAAGGCACCTACCACAACTTCTCACTTTTCTGTTTCGATGGAGATGTGACGTAACAAAACTTTTACTACCTACCTCAATCCAAAACGCTTTAAATTTTTTTTAAAAAAATTCACTTTTCTCTTTACCTACGGCATCAGAACTTGGAAACTCTTTACAAAGGAAAGTTACATGGTGCTTGAGTAGGCGTTAGGTTAATTTCTTTTACCATTTTACATAATATATTTACATAATAGTCTTATAATTTATGTAGAAATATTAAACTTCTAAACTTCTAGGAGCTACCAATTTCTTTCAAAATGTTATCAAGATGAAATATTAGGTTTTCAGGCTTTTTAAAATATTACATAAGCTTTAGAGATAACTTTTTATTGTGTTCTCGCAAGTACAGGCGAAGGGTGAAATTTATGATGATAATTTAAACTGTGTTTTACACCAATTTGTAATTTTTACCAAGGCCCTGTGATGAGGAGTTGTAATATTAACAAATTTGGCTTTAATCATGGCGGAAATATGTACCTACCTTTCCTACCTGCACTCTACTATAGAACCATATTCAATATAAAATTTAATTTATATTTAATTCAATCTTAAAATACGATTTCAAAAACTATTATTAAAAGATTTTAAGTGGTATACAATGTTTACATATTGCCAGCCTCCGTGGCGTAACGATTGTGACAACTGCCCGTAGTCCAGAGATCCTGAGTTCGATCCCCGGTCGGAAGAGGCTTTTCACATAGGAAATTCTGTTCACTCCGTATATGTGAGGCTGGCATTTCCGGCCCTACCCAGGCTGGGTGAGGTTAATGTGGGTAGATAGTACGATTCCCAGCGAATGGAGGGTAAAACCCTAGTCCTAATACAGGACGTTAAATCAAATAAAATCGTTGGCGTTAGGAAGGTCATCCAGCCGTAAAAAATGTGCCAAAACTAAACAACCTGAATGATGAGGTTGAACAACTTTGACCCTGCTTGAGTGGGATAAGACAGAGTAAAAGAAGAAGGTAGTAGTATACCATATACATATTATTTATTACGACTCCTCCGGGACCAACATTTTCGCAAGAATTATAGGTAGTGCTTTATTTAGACAAATTATTCAAGTAGTTATGTAGGTATTGTAGGTACCTACTTTTAGCTACAATAGAATCTTTACTATCTTGATACGGATGGAAATGGAAATTCAAAGAATTATAAAAAAGAAAAACATTAATAGGTAAGAAAATAAAATATTTTTCTTCCAAAATACTAGGAAAAATTTCAGTCGCAAACAATAGGCAAAAGCTAATTTATAAGTAAGTCGACTTTTTAATTTGTGAAACAGTTAAATTTTGTGAAAGAGAAAATGTCAAATTTTATGTGCCAATAAAAAAGAACCTACTTTTTTTAGATGGGAAACATTTTTTAAAGAAAATTTCAACAGTAATTTTATGGAGAACAAAAGCGAGTATATAAAATTGGAACTTAATTTTATATTCTTGTATTAAAGAACGCACTTATGTTCTGTTAAGCAATGGAAATAAAGGCAAGTTGGTCTTTTCCTCAAATAAAAATTTAGAGTATTCCGGTTCATTTATAACTGTGTTTCACTCTGCAAATATGAAATGATCAATCAAGATATTGAAAAAACTTAGGCCAAGCCCTAGATCCTAGAGCATAGCTCTTCGGCCCAATGTCTAAGTGCCTAAGTTGGTCTATTTCCCAAGCTTAAAAATTTATAGTATTCCAGTTAATTTAAATGTTTTCCTCGTGAGACAGTCACTTGTAATATCAATCAAAAAAAAATGGGTTGAGCGACATAGTGGATGTCACTAATGAAAATAAGCTAAGTGCCCAAGCTTAAATTATATACCAAGTAGTATAAAATGTTTGTCCTCTGGTGAGGACACGGTCACTTTGTACTACACAAACAAAAAATGGTGTTGGGCGCGAGAGGATAGTCACTAATGAACAGATTAAATCAATCAACTTTATAAATAATCGAATAGATAACGGCCGTGATTTATCAGTCTGTTACTGACTATGTAATCCACCATCAGTATGCTGATTTTGCAACCTTATCTGAAATCGAGACCTCAAGATATCAAGTGTCGCTTGGACGCCAGAGTGATATTATTGGCATGTTTCGAAAACAGGTGAAGCTTTGGAATGTTTCCTGTGGTGATATATTGAACAGGTAAAGATCACGTCACTCTAATGTCGATATGAAAGTATGCCATGATAATAATATAGTATTATTATCTACCTACCTGTACAAGTGTACATGTTTTTTACAAAGGCAGTTGTGCCCCGGAATCGCTTTCCATTACTTCAGGGCATCCATGCATCCATCCATGCCATTCCGGAAACGCAAAAACTCGGTCAGAATTTTCCGTTTCGACCGGGATTCGAACCCGCAACCTCCGGGTCAGTAACTAATGCTCTTAACGGCTGTACATATAATTATGTTTCTTTTTTTTACCAAAGGTCTTGACATAGTGGTATGAATGATCTGTCAATTTTTTTTTCTTTCTTTTCTTCTTTTTTTTCCCTCCATATTGTAATTTCTTTGCACTGTATACATATACTGTCATTATATATTATTTTGTACAACTTGTAACTTTTGTTATATAAATAAATAAATGATCTGTCAATGTAATTAAAGAGTTGTTAAGACAGCGTTGATGGCGCGTTGTGTGCACCGGTTCTCGTAGGATCACCGAATATCAGCAACGTCGAGCGAGGTGAATACTTCGTGATGCTGGCATTATTCAACAATTTAGATCAATCTTTATTTACATTTTTTTATATACAGGTGCAGTCAAAAGGTATAGTAAAATTAATGAAAGATAAACAGAGTTTGATCAAGGGTGGTGATAAAGCTTTTGGCATTCCGGCCCAACCCAGAATGGGAGAGGTTATTGTGGGTTGCAGGTTTGTGAGTTTCCTGCGAATGGAGGGTAAAACTCCCGTGTCCAACTGTCTAGCTCGTTTATGGCCAACTTTCTAGTGTGGGGTGTATGTATAGAGTATTGAAATTTTGTACATCAAACTGACTAGTAAAAATCTCCACAGAATCTATTATTTAACACATTGTGTACGGGGGATAAAAATGCAAATTAGCTCTAGGGACGGAGCCTCTAGGGATTCATTTTAGTATGACAGCCGTGTCATACAAATATGAATGACGCCGTCGATTCTGCAGTGTGACAGTCATACAAATATGTATGACGCCGTACACAATGTGTTAACAGTGTATTGAAGTATTTATGTTGAAGCTATTACTGTTGCAGCTGTAATTTCCCTAAAGAGGTAGAAAATTTCTACCCAGCGGGAATTCAAACCCGGCAATTTAATGCCAAAATATCATTATAGATGTATAATTATAAATTAACCCATCAGTTGAGAAAACCCCCTGGGGAGATAGATGAATCTAATATTAATTGAATGAATGATGATAGGCTAAGTGCAAATGGAATATAAAGAAACTATCAGGGTACAATAATTTTTTTTATGTACTCGTATATTAATATACTTACATAGAATAAACTTCATTATTAAGATATTAATAAATTCTTCCTGTTCTGAAGAGCAAAAATCCTCGCACTCAATACTTATTTATTTATTTACACATTATTTTTTTTACAAAACAATCAACAAAAAGCAAATCAATAACAATAAATTTAAAAAAAAACTTAGAAATATGTACAAAAATATAAAGAACATTATTATTTTTTAATTACAATTGCTTTGTAATTTGTCAAAGTTAATGCCTTAGGCATTCTCTGCCACTTAACCTCGGATACAAACTCTCCGCCTCGTACCTCTCAATCTTAATTCCCAATCAGGGATGATGATGATTCTAATCATAGTAAATTGATAATAATAAATTAAGGCGTGAAAAAAATGAATAATATCGCCTTATTTATACTGCCCAATTAGGACTGATGACTCCCATTATTTCAGCAGTAAGCCCAATTGTCAGAGGCAATAACCCCGCCCTTTAGTTAGGACATAATTATGTTTATATATTTTTTGCTATTCTTTTTCCTTTTTATTACATTTATTGTTTCCATTTTTTCATTGTTTAATGATTTGTACTGTACATATGTCATTTTACATCTAATAAAGTGTTTAATAATAATGTGAAATACATCAATAAAGTTTTATTTGTCAAATCCGAAAACCTACGTGTCATGTTCTAGTTAGGTTACGAACTGCTGAAAGTTTCTGGATGACCTTCAAGGTTATTTTAGGTCACATTAGAATTTTAATATGCTAGGTCAACACAGTGCACATGAATGGAGGTTTGTAATCTCCGTCGTGATATATAATCCAAGTGATGAAACACCCCACTTATCTTATACATCATCATATGCGTCATCGTGAAACGGTACCCTGAAATGGATAAAACAACAATATTTACTATTTTATTGTTTCTCAGTTTATTGCCAAAATGCTGTAACTCCCTGTATATAAAAAAAATAAGACCCACAACTGTTGGCTCTACTCCTCTTTTAACTGTCGACCAACCAGAAACGTGGTGTCTCCCTGTTATAGTCCTCTGCAAAATGTGGTCACCCCTGTTTATATGTCCCATCAGTACACATCCACAAAACAATCATTCATACATTGTCTAGTCATCATCATTATTATAAAAAAATAATATCAATCTAATATATCATCATTATTAGCGTATCCTGTTACAATCGAATACTTTTAAAACTCGATATAAATTCCTGCGACATTTGTAATTAAACTGAAGCATGGCGATAAATCTTGAGCGAGGCAACAGGTAGATAGTATTAGGCAACATTAAAGTTAATGACTCATGGTGGGGACTGTCCAAACTTTCAGGTGGATTTCACCCGAGCAAAACCATGTCCTCGTCCCTCCTCACTACATGTGCTGCCCTATTTAGTCTTCTTATTTTTCATTTATGAGCCAAAAAGAAAATTCATAATTCGTTTCCAGGGAAAATCTTTCAGAGAAGTTTGTTGTTCGAAGGCTGGTGTTAAGATTCCTGAACCAATCCTTTATCTACGAGGTACAGGGTGGTCAAAAAGTAGCTTTCCTATGAAAAAAATCTGGTGTAAACATTACACGACTTTCCTTTCATATTAGGAATGGAAACGGGACAAAAGCCATGTGACTCAAAGGTAACATTCAGCAAAAATAAACATCAAATCGTAATCAGCACCTTAAAAATCATTTGGATTTTGTATGTCACAACTCCCATCTAGGATGAATAATAAAAAAGTTAGTCCACGCGGGTCCCCCCAAAATACGGTAAATTGGGGCCCGAGTTCAAAAAAAGTTCAAGATATCAAAAAGTGATCAGAATAGATCCTATTATTTTTTTAATCTAAGAAAATGTTGTTCTCTAATTTTTTTGTATCTTTAACCAATTCCATAGAAAACGGCGCTTGGCCAATATTTGCGGCCCTGCGGCCGCATTTGCGGCCGATTGCAAACCAAAAGTTTCGTGGTTCGTTGGTGTATAAAATTAATTTTCCATACCAATTTCAAGTCTCTAGCTCTTACCGTTCTTGAGATATCCTGTTCACACACAGACACACAGACACACAGACACACAGACAGACAGACAGACGCACGGGCCAATGGCTGAAAACAACTTTTTTGGTATCCTGAGGCTATGATTCGTCCAGAAATGTGAAAAACTGGGTAGGTCAAATTTTCGACGAATACAATACTTTCCTTATTATAGGATAAGGAAAGTAAAAAAATCATAGATTTCTTATACATTAATTTTATTGAAAATCAATTTTCTGGATTAAGTTACAAGACTTGGGAAATTTTATATGAATCCTACACCATTTCACAGCGATCAAAAACAATGAATAATTTTGCGAAAACGATCGAACTATACTGGAAACACAACGTGAAATCGAGCTCTTTATGATTTGAGAAAATATTCTATCAGCTCCAGACTTCTTCCTGTGGGCTACCAGCAGAAAAAAGTGTACGCCAAGAAACCGCGATCTTCAGAGGAGCTCAAAAACAATATTTTTTATGGTTTTAACGGCAGAGTTCTCACACTGTGAGCTCTTCCACCCAACCGATTCGAGTAGACATTGAAAAAAATACACCGGCGAACTGTTAAAAACACATGGAAAATGCTCTAAAATAAGGCAATGATAACATGAGTTCTAGAGTAGGCAACTTGACTGACATGTAAACTGGTAGTCCGTGGTTCAAGTCCCATGTTAAACAAAAATTCAATTTAAGCGTACCAAAGTTAAATTACTTTTGATGACACGATTGTGAATATTACATACAATGATAACTTTGTTCATACTTCAAGTCAGTCGCTTTTTTATTTTTGGCTTAACGTCGCTTTCAAGTGCATGGTCATATCACAAGGGGGGTACCCTGCATTCGCAAGAAACTCACAAACCTGCTACCCACATGAACCTCACCCAGCCTGGGTTGGGTCGGAATGCCAGCATCACGAAGTCTTTCCCTCGATGGACGTTGTTTAATTTCGGTGATCTTACGAGAAATCAGTTGGGGTAAGAGCTCACAGTGTGAGAATCCTGCCGTTAAAAAGCCATAATAGTTTTTTTTTTAATGATGCACGTGCCATCAACTCGGTCACATGTTGTACAGTCCTCAACATTCGCACTGGCGTGACTTTCGCATATTTCTTTCCATTATCGCGATTAAACGATTGTGATACCTCTCGATTAAAGTCATAAGCGACAGACTGGCGAAATTTATCGAGATCATTACACCTCTCACGCTGATAATTGCGACAATGCGAATTCATTGAACGGTGGGATAGTGTGAGCGCACCTTGCAATTGTGAATTATCTGAGCAGTGGGATATTGTAAACGCAACTTACAATAATTGTATTATTGTGAGTCTAAGAAATGGTTAGACCATTTGGGAAGAAAATTGATTGGAATTACGGGTGATCCCCGTTCCATTCATTTTCTTTACAAAAGAATTGGTCTAGCCATTCTAAGAGGAAATGCTTCTTGCATCCTGAGTTCCTTTCCGGAATTTCAACAGTGTAATACTTCCGATATCAAACATTAGGACAATATATGATACTATCGTAAAAATTATAATATTTAATAAAAATAAAATATATTATTCTAAATTAACTCAGTAGGAAGACCACGACTAAGATGGGGGGGGGGGGGGGGGGGGGGGGATCAGGTCGTCGAGGATGTGAAAGGATGGGGGTGATTGGTGGGGGCACGACAGTGAAATGATAACAACACTCTTTAGTGGAAGATAACCACCTGGTAGAAAGTATTTTCTACCACCTAACCTCAGAGTCTTATTATTATGTATTCACAAACTCAAATTAATGAGGAAAAATTCATGCATTGGGAGGGATTTGAACCAATGGATCCCGACGCTACCTGGATTACCAGTCCAGCGCGTTAACCACTTGACTACGAGTGCACATGATAGACCGATCCGCATGGAGGTTAGTTGGGGAGGAGGCCAAGGCCCACCTTGGCTGTAGTGCCAATTGGTAAGGTAAGGAAAAGTACCTCAGATTCTCAGAAGTTTTCAAATGGGAGGAAAAATTATTCGATGATATCTGAAAAGAGTCATTAAAAAAAAACCACTGGCTTTAGGGAATTCATGTTAGAGAAGAGGCTCATTAAATGAGAGATATTTTAATAAACTTAAATTTCACTCATTTTTTTTCTCATTAGACCCATTATGGCTCTTAATAACCCTAGGGGATGTTCGAGCCTGCTATACCTCCTCAACTTGAAAAAAAAAAAAATATCTTCTTTACTAAAGACTCATCGATCATACTGATTACTGATAGCTTTTTTTTTTAATTTGGCTTTAACGTCGCTTTCAACGGCGGTGTTGCCGTCCAATCGCAGGAAACTCTCAAACCTGCTACCTGCTAACCACATTAACCTCACCCAGCCTGAGTTGGGTCGGAATGCCAGCATCACGAAGACTTCAATTCGCTGGACGTTGCTTAACTTCGGTGATCCTACGAGAACCGGTGCCTTCGACGCTGTCAATGATAGACTTTACAGTAATAATAAAAAGGTCCCAAGTTCAGCATGGAATTCTAAAACTCGAGTTTGAGTAGTTTTGAGTGACGTAATTTTTTTATGATAACTTTTTTAAGTAACTCGAGGATATCAGAGAGCATGCGGATAGTGACATGTCAAGGAGAAATTCCAGCATAACCTAAATTTTGAAAAATGATATGTCTTTTTTGAAAAACGATTTGTATCTCATATTTTTTGTGCAGTTGTACAAACTATATTCATTTGAAAATTACATGAAAAGCTGATGTATTGGATACTTATGGATGTCGGATTTTCGTTGGAAAATCTCATACAGATACTTGTCATACAGATTCTAACTTTTGAACTGGGTGACCCCACAATATGCATTACAATAAAAATGTACATACTATATGTAAAACAAAGTCCTGTCCTGTTATTAAGTCTAAGTAGTCAAGTGGTTAAGGCGCTAGTCTGGTAATCCAGGTATCATATTGGATCCGTTGATTCGAATCCCACCCAGTGTGTGAATTTTCCTCATTAATTTGAGTTTGTGACCACATAAGAATTAGACTCTGAGGATTAGGTGGTACAAAATACTTTGAGCATGGTGGTTACCTATACCATGTTACCTATTATTATTATTTCACGTAATGTATATAATTATAATAATTATGTTGAAGGCCACAATGTTTTCAGCATTATCATTATTTTACACTTTATTAGATATAAATGGACATAATGTACAATGTAAATAATTATTTAAACAACGAAAAAAAATGGAAACATATATACAATAAAATGAAAAAGAATAGAAAATATATAAAAACACATGTCCTAACTAAAGGGCGGGGTTATTGCCTATGGCAATCTCTTCCATCAGTACTACTTTGTTTAAATCAAATTTGAGGTTTAGCTAAAACTAGATTAAGTTGAATTTAATTATTACTTGGTTGGGCCTAACATAAACCAAAGTTCTAGTCTGCAGTCTGCGTTGAGCCCCACATAAACTAGAGGCCTAACCTAACTTAAAAATGCCTATAATATCCTAATTTTTTTTGGGTTTCGAATCCGCGATCTCTGGATTGATACTCATTCTCTCCCTCTCTCTGTTTCTCTCTCTCTCCTCCTCTTTATCTCTCTCTCTTACTCTCTCTCTCTCCTTTCTCTTCCTCTCTCTCTCTCTCTCTCCCCCTTTCTCTTCTCTCTCTCTCTCTACTTTCTATTCTCTCTCTCTCTCTCTCCTTTCTCTTCCTCTCTTTCTTTCTTACTCTCTCTCTCCTCCTTTGTTCTTTCTCCCACGCCAAATCCAAACATCCTTCGACGGAGCGAAAAAAAAAAAAGAAATTCAAAAGAAAAGTCTGATAATTTGATTATTTATATCTCCAAAGGACTTTATCCAGAATGGAGCTATCCTGGAGAAGGAGACAACAGGACAGAAATCCTGGAGACAGTCGGATTGTTAATATTATGTGCTCATGTGGCGAGAGATCTTATCTCGGGGACTAATATATTGAGCCCATTATGCTGAGGAGATAGTTGAGTGGGACCCAACTTGGGGACCTCTCATCTCTGAGAAGTCAATCAGACAATCAGTGGTTATATTATATTGACCTTATTAGTTGGTTGTATGACCAACTGGTCCAGATTTTCATTTCAACTTACAAAAAGCATTAAATCTTTTAAAATTTGAATGCCTTTAGGTAGTCAATTAGTAGTTGTTTATATTAACTTTATAAGTTGGCTGTACATTTAACTGCATCATTACATGGTACAGCTTTCCATTCAACTTACAAAAAGTATTAAATCTTTTAAAAATTTGAACAGGTATTAAAGAAATTAAATATTTAACCCTGATTAACTGTAGAATTAATATGATAAGAAACATAATATTATGATGAACAAGGTAGATCAGTAGGATCGAAAAGTATATTTTGTCCCTTTAAGATAAGGTAAGGTAATAATAATAATATCGCCTTTTTTATACTGCCCGATACTCTTATATCCAGACAGCAATCTATTGATTGGAAGAATCTAATGATAAGGCGCGCATTATGTCCATTTCGAAATGCAGTCAAACCTGGACATAGGGAAAACTAAATATAAGAGAACAATTTTTAAGGTAAAATGAAGAATTTTTGAACTCACTAGAAGGAAAATAACCTCATTATAAAAGAAACCTGGATTTAAGAGAAAATTTTTGGTCCTTGACTTCTCTTATATCCAGATTTGACTCTACCTGAAAGGTTAAGACTTCAAAGGTTAGGAACGGCTGTCCTGAGCTAAAAAGGCATAGTCAGGATACAGACTCATTCTGTCTAATCTAATTGATACAAGAAGTAAGTACTTACCGATACGTAACAAACCTGTGTCCTAGAATTTTATTGGCAAAAAAAAATCGTGTTTTGGCATTGTAAAGTGATTATCGAAAATTTTGGGTGATTCCATTATTTTCCTTTCTATAGGATGAGGAAAGTAAAATTTTAAGCTATCCGTTTTTTCTGTTTATCACAACTATTCAAACTCGCTTTACTAAATTTTTGCTCTCCATGATCTCGAACCACCGACTTCCAGATTACAAGTTCGCCGCCTTACTAGTCAAGCTATTGTGGTTGGTTCAAGGGAGAAAAATAAAAGCGATAGATCATAGTAGCGAGAGTTTTAATGTTGGGAGTAAGAGAGGATTTCACCTCCTGGGCATCCCTACTAAAAAAAAAAAAAAAAAAACAACAACAACGAGACTCCCCAAAACGTAAAAGATGCAGAACGATTAAGAATGACAGCGCAATCAATTGAATAAAAAATATATTCAGATAGCCTGAAAAAAAAAAAATAAAAATACTAGAAACAAATGTATATTTAGGCATAAATTCAATTTCAGTTACTATTTAATTTAGAGGCCATACATTCAATCTCATGAAGAATATTTTTTTTGTATAAAAATAAAGTAATAAATTTTAAATAGGTTTTTTTTAACCTACCAAAGTGAAAGTTCTCATATTAAATTTGTGTTAATCACTGTCGTGATATCACAACTACTCAAACTCGCTTTAGAAAATCTACGCTGAAACCGGAACTTGAAACACCGACCTCCGGGTTACAAAGCTGCGGCCTTATCCATACAGCGAGACTCCCCCGAAAGTAAAAGACGGCAGAACGATTAGAAATGACAGCACAGTCAATTGAGCAAAAAATATATTCAGATAGCTTTAACCTGTCAACGCTGTCAAACGCACTCGAGAGGGAGACAAATCTATTTAGCGCCTTCAATTCATACTCAGAGACGCCTTCCATTTCAACATAGATACCTCCAATTTACAACTGTCAACCTCACTTTATTTTGCTATCAATCATGTGGTTACAAACTGAATTTAATTTATTGGACTGGGGTTATATTAACCTCCACTGATCACTAGTATAATCCAGATTTTAATGAAACATGAGTAGTCACACTAGTCATCTTATGATTATTATTGTTAAATATGTTCGACTATGTTTTATTTACCATAAGGTTCATAGAATATTTACATAGAAAATGAAATGAATAAAACAAATCTTGATCAAGGGCGGTACTAATGCCAAAGGCATTTTTTTCCACACCTTGGTCTAGCGGTAGCATATTTGGCTTGCACTCCAGGTGACCTGGGTGCGAATCTCGGTGGGGTTGGATTTTTTCGGCTCTGTACTCTTGAGAACTGTGTACAGACTAATAGCGGTATTTTTTTTTTTTTTCATCCAAATACCTACACTCGAAAGTTATAGTTTATAACTATAAAGCAATAACTGGTCATCTATTCACTCATTCATTCACACACGTATTCATTTAAATAGATCGGGATGTTGGGGCATATCGTTGAATTTTTTCACGATATTACAAGATTGATATTGGAATATATAGGTTCTTTGGAGATATGATGAGTTAGCATTAGCTTTCGTAATGTTGATGTTACCCACTAAAAACTGTGACATAATAACACAAATACCTAGCTCCCTCTTAAAGAAACAGGGTCCACTAAAGACATTCAATTTTGTATCGCTTAAATTATAAATAGATTTTTTTGCCAGGAACTCTAAAAAAAAAACACCACCCCGTTTTTCTTATAGTTTAGGCCTGAAATTTTTTAATAAATATAATAATGATAATAGAGCTGAAGAGTCCTCATATAAATCACAAAGAGGCTTCAAATAATTTATACAGCACGCATCCCTAAAAATGTAGGGGGGTAAAACAGTAGAGGAAAGTTGCCATGGATAGGGACTCTCTCCCAATTTCTCTAATCAGCTACCCTATAACTACCTATGCGTTTCTTATTGTAAAAATCGCGAAAAGTAACTGTAAAATAAGTATCACTTCTAATAGAGTATACAACGATGATGATTATTATTATTAAACACTTTATAAGATATAAAAAAAACGTACAGTATAAATAATGATTATAAAAATTTAAAAATGGAAAGAAAATATACAATAAAAAGGATAAGGCATAGAAAAATATATAAAAAACATAATTATGTCCTACTTAAAGGGCGGGCTTATTGCCGATGGCAATCTCTTCCACCCAACCCTTACTAAACACTCCAGCACCCACAAGTTATTCTCAAATGTGGTGGATTCTTTTTTTTTTCTTCTTCTTATTTTATTTTTTTTTTTTTTACGATGTCAAGGTGGTGGAAGGATTGATATGGGTGACGCCCAGAAGAATTGTTCTGGGTTCCTTCCGTGTCCAGTGTGTAGTGTCTGCTGTTTGTTTAGATTGTTTAGTTTGTTAAAATAATGCACTTAAATTGACAATTTAAAAAATATTTCAAAGTGGTGGATGTGCTAGATTCACTTTTTTGATCTGATCTTGAGAAAGTGCTAGAATCTATTGCCACAGGCAATAACCCCGCACTAAGGAATGACATTAGCTTTATTCTCTTTTTTGTTCTTGTTTCTATGTTCAATCTATTTATTTTTTTCTTTATAATTTCATTGTATTTACTGTATATATTTTACTTTATCTTACCTAATAATCCAATAATGCATTATAATAATAGTAAAAAGTCTCACAATCAAAAAAGAGGCTACATTGTAAGTTTTTGAAGTAGCGCAAAGTTACGAAGAGCCTCCTTTAATTTTCGAACAACTATACATTAAAGTTTCTTATTTCTCTTCAAGGTCAGTCGGGAAGGTACGTGAGTTATCATTGATATGACAGACACTAACTTGGTTCGTTTTCACTTTCCAAACGACTACAAAATCCTCTTCCCCATTTTTCATTCCCCTCCAACATACCCAACACCCTTTTCTCACACCTTCCTCAACCTACTCTTCTCTTCCCCCCAACCTCAACCCTTCCCCAAATTCCTCCCCATTACTGCCTTTTCCCCCAACTTCCCTCACCCTCCCCATTACTGCCTCCTCCCCCTTCCCATATCTTCTCCATTACTTCCTAAACTGTTCGCACCTTCCCCAGTCTCTCCCCTCTCCCCTGAAAAAAAAGGAGGCCGTATTCATCATCACTTCAGCTCTCTATTCCTATGGATAATTTTTCAACTTTATAGCGTGAGCTTCTTTTGCTATCCTTTGTTCCGAATCCTTTATCTAATCTGTTTTTATTTCTCTCCCTGTCTCTTTCTTTTTCTCTTTCTTTTTCTTTTTCTCTTTCTCTTTATTTTTCTCGCTGTTGTTCTCTTTCTCTTTCTTTTTCTCCTCTTCTTCGTTCTTTTTCTTTTTTCTCTCTCTCTTTTTCTTACTCTTTCTCTTTCTTTTTCTCTTCTACTTTCTCTTTCTCTTCCTCTTTCTTTTTCTCATTTTCTTTCTCTATCTTTTTCTCTTTCTCTGTCTCTCTCTCTCTCTCTCTCTCATTGTCTTTCTCAATTTTTATCTTTTCTGTCTTCTTCTCCTTGGTTTCCTACTTCTTCTTCTATTTTCATTCTACCTTTTCATTCAAAAGCCTTCTGAGGTGGAAAGAGAGAAGAAGAAGATGGATTTCCTTCCTCTGTTGTTATTTAAAGCGGTCTGGGAAGAGATTGAATAGTGAAGAGGCTTTGAGCTGAGGAAGAAGATAAATATTGATAATGACAGATAACCCCTTTTTTTCTTTCTCCCTTCCCTTTGTCTCAATATTATCTTTTTCTCTCTCTAAGCGATGACATAATGGCCGAATATATCTTGATTTATTATTTTCTTCTTTAATGACCAGAAAAAGAGAGACAAGGCAAATAAGAGAGATAGCAAGCAAGAGATAGGAAGAAGGAAGAGAAAGAGAGGGAGGGAGAGAGAGAGAGATAGGGAGGGAGAGAGAGAGGGAGAGAGAGAGAGAGGTATTATTAATGGTGGGTTGATGAAAAGAAATGAGAGATGGATGAAGACAAAAGAAAGCGATGGGTATACAAAGGGGTTTACGTTTCAAAGATAACAGGGAACAATTAAAACGAAGATGATCTAGTAAAAAAAAACTATAAAATGAAATGAATGCCTACTAGTAGTCCAATCAATAATGGATTAAAAAATCAAAAATATGGACACAGTCTTTGAATTTCATCCCAAGATACTCCAAAAATGACTTTAAAAAAATATTGCTATTGAAAGTGGGCTTTTCTTATATCAGTAAAAACAGAATCAGTATAAACGGAAAAGTGAGAAGTTGTACTGTACTAGAATATACTTATACAAAATTATACGGTCGTTACCTATTAACATTATTCATAACAAAGCGCAAATATGTGTCCTTATTTTTTCAAAATTATGTATAAGTACATGGTATTGTACCTATACATTACATATACATGTATAGGTACAGGTACTAATTAATAATTATTATACATTAAGCTAGATAGGCCAAATATTGTATCAGTTAGCCATGGGTCCGCCCGTTTATTATGGTACATAATATTATTAAATTATTATGTATACTTGTCTCATTAGGTATCTCAAGTAAGAAATCAAAACACAAACAACCGGATATAATATTATATTATAATATATAATCTTGTGTCTGTCATACACACTTATTATTGATATTATCATTATTATTAAACATATCAGATCAAATTTTATTTACATAGAATATATACAATTATACTCGTACATACATAGAAAATGTGATAGTATAATATACACAGCAGCATGTATTATAAATGATTAAAAGATACTCTCTTTGTCACATCATTGTAAATACATATTCTTCCTATATGTGTTTCCTCGGAATCGCATTGATTGCGTCTCATCTCTCGTTGAATATGCAAACAACATTATTTAGATTGAAATGGATTGGAATTGTCACAAGCAGAAAGTACATTGTGTCATTTTCTGGGCATGTTATTCTGATGAGGATTGTCATGAAGACAACACAATCAGTAGATATCACATTCTAAGAATAACTCTTATAAAAAAAAAAAAAACGATTCATGTAGCTAAAAATAACTGTTACTTTAATTTTATGCTCTATAATATTTGCAACTCACATGTGTATGAGCAGTTTATTAATAAATTTTATTGATTGTCCTTTGATTCATCATCATAGGGTGGCGTCATCGTAAACGATGGTAGCCAGACAGGGGAGGAATGACTCAGCACTTCTACCACTAACTTTATAAGGAGGCTAATAATTGACAAGGTCCCCCCAGAACTAAGCCAATGCTGGTCTACTCCCTGTTTATAGTCCCCCAGCCAGACAAAGAAGAAATGTATTAATAAAAAAAAAAATTGTAAGTCCATGTTGTTGAAAGCCCTTGGGCATAACGTATACCTAATAAATTATAAATTTCCCGAAAAGTACACTAGTACTTCATGAGAACATAACAATGTATATACAAAAGATAAAGATCATTATTATTATAATGATTATTGCTGTCATGTTCAAGGCCTAGGGGATTTTGTTATGAGTAGAATAACAATTTCCATGAGTACACCGTAAGTAGGTTTTTTATTTTATCATAATTATTTTCAGAATGTTATCTTGATATTCAAGAAACAACACGTTATTTTATGTAACATTATGAAATCAATCTGTTTTCTTCGAAATATCAAAATGATCCTCTACAAAATAATATCTCTTTTTGTCTCTCTCTCTTTTTGTCTCTCTCTCTTTTTGTCTCTCTCTTACTCTTCTCTCACTCTCCTCTATCTCTCTTTTTCTCCCTTTCTTGCGCTTTCTTTCTGTTTTTTTCTCTTTTTCTGACATATGTTCTCTTGATTTCATAACTTTTTCTCTCTTATTTTTTCTTCTTAATTCATTATCTCTCTCTCTTTCTGACCTCTTGATTTCATAACTCCTTCTCTTTAATGGTTTTTTTCGTATTTCATTATCTCCTTTTCTTTCTGTCTCAGTATCTCTTTCTATCTTCTCTCTCCCCTCTCTCTCTCTCTCTCTCTCTCTCTCTCTCTCTCTATCTCTCTCTCTCTCCCCTCTCTCTCTCTCTCTCTCTCTCCCTCTCTCTCTCTCTCTCTCTCTCTCCCTCTCTCTCTCTCTCTCTCTCTCTCTCCTCTCTCTCTCTCTCTCCCTCTCTCTCTCTCTCTCTTTCTGTCTCAATATTACTAAAAGAAGAAAGCAAAAGATAAAATATGACAATTGAATACGCCACAGTACGTTTTCAACCCAAGGCCATGAAGGCAGCTTTTTTTTTCAATCTAACTTTTACTCGGTGAAAATATCACAATGTTTTTATTCTAAAGATGTGTTTCACAGCAAATTTTAGCAAATAAATTAAATTTTGTCTTGCATGGACGGGAGCCTGGGTTCGAATCTCAGCTGGATAAAAAATTGTCTACTCTGTATTTTGTATTGCCGAGCTCCATTCACGGCTCGTGAGGAAAAATGAGTAGGTGCTGTTGTATGAGTAACTCGTAACAACCAGTGGTGGCAATACCAGGTGATAGAATGCCATACGAGTATATAAAATAATTTGAAAAGTAAAGGAGGCTCTTAGTAATGCTCCGCCAACCAGAAAATTTGTAGTGAGTGAGACCTTGAATGCTTCAAAAAGGAAAAAAAGTATTCATACTCAACTTTTGAGGTGACACTTTAGGTGCACTGGTAGTCAAGTGGTCTAGTCTGCATGGTATTCCAAGTTGCGTAGGGCTCCGTTGGTTCGAATCTTACCCAATACATGAATTTTTCCTCATTAATTCGAGTTTGTAACAACACACTACTAATAATACTCTGGGGGTTAGGTGGTAGAAACTGCTTTGAGCATTAACCTCGCCTGGTGGTTTCCTTCCACTAAAGAGTGTTATTATTATTTTTCATGGGAGTCAAATTTATTATACTAGCACTTCTCCTTGATCAGAGTTAAAAAGTGAACCAAGCACATCCACTACATTGCAGAATACCTTTTGGGCACTGGAAATTAGGGTCGAATTGTGAAACAGGATTGTAGTTATGATAATGTAGACTCTAACTCAACTCGGGATTTATTATTATTATTATTTAATTTGTTATTAATACAGGACATAATATTTACAAAAAATAATTATTAATTTGAAAAAAAAAAAATTGAACAATACAAAAAAGAAAAAAGATAACATAGATAAAATATTTATACAGATGTCCTAACTAAAGGGCGGGGTTATTGCCAATGCAATCCCTTCCACCCATCCCTTTGGCAAAAGAGATTAGTGCGCAGTGTGTGGTTATGAGTCAATAATAGTTGTGCCCTAACTTTTTTTCCTTTTCCTTAAAAATAAAATAATAAAATAGCTTTAACTAGATTGTTTTTGGTTTAGAAATGAAAACTTAAAACAAAACAGAAAAATCAGAAAATATGTGCCAATAGGCATAAATTCATATTCATATAATACTTGTTGTCATATAGTTTACATTTTGAAATATTTTTCTATGATAATAATTATATTATTGTAGAATTTATGGTAAATTTTATTCAACGAATCCTAATAATTCTCGTTCGGACCAGTGAATTTTCGGGTGAAGTTGACTTCGTAATATATCTTCCGCTTTCTCCCTTTCTTTCCTTCTTTTTTTTTTTTTTTCTTTTCTTTTTCTCTCTCACAATCATGCCAGCCTCCGTGGCGTAATGGTTGTGACTACTCCTCGTAGTTCAGAGACCCCGAGTTCGATCCCCGATTGGGGCAGACTTTTCGAAGAAAATTCTGTTCCCTCCAAACACGTGAGTCTGGCCCTACCCAGGCTGGGTGAGGTTAATGTGGGTAGATATTACGATTCCCAGCAAATGGAGGGTAAAACCCCCGTCCTGACTATCTATCTCAATCAGGACGTTAAAATCAAATAGAATCAACTGGTTACAATAGATCCAATTAGGTCGCCGTGTTAATTGTTGGGTTTCACTGAAAACACTGCATCCAGATCAGATAATAATCATTCCCATTCGCCTTCTCTTATTATTATTATTTTAATCTTTCTTAGGAGGACACAATATTTACAAAATAAACTTGAGAAAAAAAAAACGAACACAATACCTGCTTTCCTTATTATAGGATAAGGAAATTAATAAATAAGAGATAAAATAGTGTTAAAAATAAATAAATAAATAAAGAAGAAAATGATACTAGTGTCCTAACCAAAGGGCGAGGTTATTGCCTGTGGCAATCTCTTCCACACAACCCTTCTTTTCTTCTTTCTCTTCTCATTTTTCTTTCTTCCAATGTCTTACAAATTAATTCCTAATAATATTACGTTACTTATACTGCACAATTAGGACTAATAGGTCCCACTATTCCAGAAAATACGACCAAGACGTACTATTATAAGGAGAAAATCCCAAATGGAAGGATAAGTTGTCGTGTCCCGGCTGGGGTTCGAACTCGCGACCCCTAGATTACCAGATTGACGGACGCCTTGACCACTGAGCTAACAGAACACTAAAAAGTTTAATTATAATCTGTTCTTTAGAACGACAACAATAAAAAATCATCGCGTATTAGGTGCATGAAATGAAATGAGACCCCTCGGGAAATGCAGAAAGAAAAGTTAACCTGTGTTTAATAAATGGATACTTGATTAATTTGTAAAAATATACTATGTATTATTATGCTTTATTTTGTAAATATATACAGGGTGTCCAAAATTTATTTTTACGAAGTTTCAGAATAATCTCTATTAGACATTCGAATATTAAATAATGTTAGGTATTTTTTTTCGAAAAAACGAAGAAAAAGGCTGAGTATGAATTGGGTCCGAGAATAATTTTGAAAAAAGGGTCACGTATGAATTGGGTCCATTGGCGTATGAATTCGGTCCCTAGATAGAATTCACAAAATGGATATTTTTTGATTAATTTATTTATTTATTTTTTAAATTGAACACAGGCAAAATATAATAATGACATTTCCAACTTTGCGAAGGAATTTGTAGGAAACTCTTTTTACAAATTGGAATCGATCAATTTGTTTTTCTTCTAGTTTACTCATTTCCTGCTTGACAAATTTCTCTTTCACATTAATACGAGGACGTGAAGACATAGATTTAACGTAGACCTCGCATTGGAAATCTAAAAGTACATCAATGAAATTATAAATGTGGGGATGTGCTATGTAGAAAGCACTGTTGAGTTTCGAGTGGTAGCTTTCACAACTATTAGTAGTAAGTCACTCGAAAAAAAGTTTGTGGAAAATATGTGAAAATGGTCCTCATGAAAATTTCTCAAGTAAATACCTGTTACCTCACATTTTATATCTATTTGCATTCAAAACTGAGTTATTATGTAAAAACTTACAACAAATAAAGTGGTGCTATATTAAACTGTTTACCGTAATGGGACTTCTTGTCTCGAGCCGACAGACTAAATAAAGCACTACTATACTATACTCTATTATACTATTACTAGCGGGTTACACCCGCCGCTTCGCCAGCCCATCAAACACACACAACGCACACACACACACAACCACACACACACACACCCACCCACACACACCCACCCACACACACACCCACACACACACCCACACACACGCACACAATCACACACCACACACACACACACCACACACACACACCACACACACACACACACCACACACACACACACCCGCACCAACCCACACCACACACACACACACCAACACACACGCACACAATCACACACCACACACACCACACACCCACACTAACCCACACACACACACCCACACACCACACACACCACACACACACCACACACATACCACACACACACACACACACCACACACTACACACACACACACACACACACCACACACACCCAGAAAATGTCATTTAGGTTTGAAAAAAAAACCTGAATATTTTTTGTCGCCCATCTATTTTCTGGTCTTCCCCGGCGTACCTCAAGAATGGCTCATCAGAATTTCGCGATCAATATGTCAAATGAAAGCCTAAACCCTTGTCTAAAACTTTCTCGTTTTGAGTTGATAGGTCGTCACTTCAAGTTTCGAGAAAAAATGTCATTTAGGTCAAAAAACGTGAATATTTTACATGTTACCCATCCATTTTTTTACCTTACCCGGCGTAGCTCAAGAAAGGCTCATCAGAAATTCGCGATCGATATGTCAATTGAAAGCTCAAACCCTTGCCTAAAACTTTCTTGCTTTGAGTTGATAGGTCGTCGCGACAAATTTCGAGAAAAAATGTCATTTATGTCAAAAAACGTGATTTTTTTTTGCGTCATCCATTCATTTTTATCCTTACTCATTGTAGCTTAACCTCAGGGAGATATAATCTAGCCTAGAAGAATTTCCAGATCCAAGCGGACCTATGTCCAAAATTTCAGGTTTCTCGGTCAAACGGTGTGGATTTGTATAAAGAACATACATACACACATACAGACAGCTTTCTTTTATAGATATACAGGGTGGACCAAAAAAACGTTTACACCCGTTAATGGTAGATTACTGACGACATTTCCAGGCCGGATCTGCAATCCGTTTTTTCGGATTCGCCTTTATAACTGCACAAAGTTATTTTTTTGCAACATTCTGAAAAAGTCCGACTTTGGCTTATTCTTCAGGTCAGAACTTTTTTCCTGTTTAAGATGAGTTGATTCTGAACAATTCTGCAGAAAGCCAACAAAATTTTGATGTTTCTAGCTACTCTACTTTGTTTTTTACGGTTTGGTTTGGCATCTTTTTTGACACCTGAATAAAAAAAAAATTCTCATGTAAGTTTTTTACACTTTGAAACACTCAAGATTTGCCCGAGCAAATTTAGGCACAGACACGGGCAAGTTTGATAAAAGTTGGCGGCCAACCCAAGGATGCTACAAAATAATTTTACGATTTTTTATCACGTGTTCTTCTGGGAAAGAAACCAGGTATGTCTCAAAAAATTATGTTCAAAATCTTAAAAGTGTTGACCGTGTAGGGTCGTCTTGTACTCAAAGAGTAATTAGCTATTTATGTCTGATAATTATTTTCCTTGGAATTAATTAAAGGCCAGTCAAATGAATGATTGTTTCTTTCTCGATGATAGTATTCAAGCATATTTTTCTGCATTCTATGAAATATTATCTTTAATTCTTGAGTTTTTTTAGTACAAGTTACATAATTATTATTATTCGGATGCTGAAATGGCAGATACGCATTTAGCAATTAGCATATGGAGCTGCCAACAGGAATATTTGGGATCACGTGAAAAACATAGTTTACGAAATACCAGAGGAGACGCAAGAGTAGCAGAATCTGGTAGCGAGAATTCGATGACCTGACAGAAAAACCTGGAATCTTCCGCAACATTCGACGGAACATGATGAAGAGTTCAATCTTTGCAACCTTTCAACAGTTCCTCTGAGGGAATTGAGAAGGGAGAGAGAGATAAAGTTAGAAAGGGAGCGCTTCTAATCGTTTCTCATTGAACATACTAACACAAAATGTTTTTTAAAATACCTTTTCGTTTATATCAAAATAGTATAAAACATAATAAAGACTGCAAAAGTTTATTCATTTTACAAAATATTATCTTGTTTTTTTTTCAAGATTTCTATTAAGAGTTGGCAATCGGTAAATATTTGTTATTTAATTAGTATTGTTTATGATAGAAGAACCTACCTACATTACCTCGCTTTATTTTATAAACTCTACTTTTGTTAGGAAAATTCGCTAGTTTTTTTTTTTTTCTCGTGGGGAAGCATAAGAAAAACCATCCTTACATCTCTCAGAGGCTTAAATGATTAGAATATGTGTATGGTGAATGGTGATACCAATAGTATCTGATATAACTCAATTTACAGATGGTTTTACCTCCAAAAAAAACCATAAGTTGTTGGTGTTACAACAGGTCAGATACAGGTATGAATAAAATATTCCATCAAATTTTTTTGATAATTAAAATAATAATGACCGCCAAGAATTGAACCTCGGTCATGCGCCTAACACTCTTCGCACTACCACATCTCGCTATCACCACTGACAATCTGGAAAACACGAAAAGTATCATTTGAATTTTCCTAAACTGGCTGATGAAGGCATGTGAGACCGCGGTATTCAAAAAGAGCAATGTAAACAATTTTTGTAAACAATACAAGACGCCCTTACACAGTCTACAGCTAGAAAACTCTTAGGATTTTTGAAGAGTTTTTGGCAAACATCTAATAATTTTTATTAGAAGATCACGTGATAAAAAATCGTAAAATTATTTTTTAGCATCCTTGGGGCGGCCGCCAACTTTTATCAAACTTGCCCATGTCTGTGCCAAAATTTGTTCGGACAAATGTCGAGTGTTTTATTTAGTGAAAAAGTTTTTTCGTGTGTTTTTTTCTGTTCAATTGTAAAAAAATATGAGAAACCAAACCGTAAAAAACAATGTAGTGTCGTTAGAAACATCGAAATTTTGTTGGCTTTCTGCAGAACTGTTCAGAATCAACTCATTTTAAACAGGAACAAAGCACTGACCCGAAGAATAAGCCAAAGTCAGACTTTTTTGGAAAGTTGCAAAAAATCACTTTGTGCAGTTACGAAGGCGAATCCGAAAAAACGGATTGCAGATCCGGCCTGGAAATGTCGTCAGTAATCTACCATTAACGGGTGTAAACGTTTTTTTGGTCCACCCTGTAGATTTTGTTTGTACCTTCGTTAGACCACATTTTTTTCTCGGAAAATGATCCGAGATTATTTTAGTCTTATAATGTCCCCTAGAATTAATTCTGAAATAAAAAACACTTGTACACCCTGTATATCTGTACCTACAGTGTAATACACTTTGTAAAAAGAGAAACACTTTGTAAAAGAAAAACACTTGAAAATGAAAAACATTTTGTAAATGAACAAGCTGGAACAAATAAAATCAACAGGAGAGACTCAGTCTATTGAAAATGGTTATTTAAATTCAGGCGAGCTTTTTCCTTTGAACACAAAGTGGCTTTTTCGCGTGGGTGTCGATCTCTTCAATATGAAGCATTTTTTTATACTTCTGTTTTAGAACAGGGATGATAATAATACTTGGTTCCTCCTAGATATTAAATAATACCTCGAAAATGCCTGCAGGAGTAGGCGAAGCATGTCGGCTCTGTGAGCTTTCTAAAGTAAATATAAACCTCTTACACCTCGTATGAAACTTCAACTCAGTGGTTAAGCACTCGCTCGCCATGCAGAAAGTCCCGGGATCGACCCCCCGTGACAACAAAAATTTGTATTCTTAATTTGGTTACAATTGTTTGTAAGGGATACCTTCCGGTGTGCTCGTGTTGACCCAGCACCTTAATGGGAAGTGTTGTGTCACTTCTCGCTCATCAAAGGGGAGACATGCTACGGGATGGGCAAGCTAAAGCATAGACCACAAGCGTCTACAGTAGCTCCTGTTTCATGGATACGAAATAGAAAAGGTTGTGAAACACTCATCTTTTTTACTTTCCTTATCCTATACTAGCGGGTTACACCCGCCGCTTCGCCAGCCCATCAAACACACACAACGCACACACATCACACCATACATACACCGACACATCAACCACACACCCCACACACACCCACACACACACACCCACTCACCCACCACACACCCACCACCCACCACCCACACACACACCACACACACACACACCACACACACACACCACACACACACACACCACACACACACACACCCCACACACACACACGCACACCCCACACACCACACACACACCACACCAACCACACCACACCACACCAACACACACCACACCACACACACACCACACCACACCACACACACACACAAAATGTCATTTAGGTTTGAAAAAAAACCTGAATATTTTTTGTCGCCCATCTATTTTCTGGTCTTCCCCGGCGTAGCTCAAGAATGGCTCATCAGAATTTCGCGATCAATATGTCAAATGAAAGCCTAAACCCTTGCCTAAAACTTTCTCGCTCTGAGTTGATAGGTCGTCACTTCAAATTTCGAGAAAAAAATGTCATTTAAGTCAAAAAACGTGAATATTTTACATGTTACCCATCCATTTTTTTTACCTTACCCGGCGTAGCTCAAGAACGGCTCATCAGAAATTCGCGATCGACATGTCAATTGAAAGCTCAAGCCCTTGCCTAAAACTTTCTCGCTTTGAGTTGATAGGTCGTCGCGACAAATTTCGAGAAAAAATGTCATTTATGTCAAAAAACGTGAATTTTTTTTGCGTCACCCATCCATTTTTATCCTTACTTAATCTCAGGGAGATATAATCTAGCCTAGAAGAATTTCCTGATCCAAGCGGACCTATGTGCAAAATTTCAGGTTTCTCGGTCAAACGGTGTGGATTTGTATAAAGAACATACATACATACACACATACACACATACATACAGACAGCTTTCTTTTATAGATATAGACTAGCGGGTTACACCCGCCGCTTCGCCAGCCCATCAAACACACACAACGCACACACACAACGCACACACACACCCACCCACACACACACACATCCACACACACGCACACACCCACACAACACACACACACACACACACACATACATACCACACCACACACACACCACACACACACACACCACACACACACACACACACACACACACACACACACACACACACACACACACACACACACACACACACACCACACACACCACACACACCACACACACACAGACACACCACACACACACACCACACACACCACACACACACACCACACACACCATATACACAACACACACCACACACACACACACACACACACACCATACACACACACACACCACACACACACACACAAAATGTCATTTAGGTTTGAAAAAAAACCTGAATATTTTTTGTCGCCCATCTATTTTCTGGCCTTCCCCGGCGTAGCTCAAGAATGGCTCATCAGAATTTCGCGATCAATATGTCAAATGAAAGCCTAAACCCTTGCCTAAAACACTCTCGCTCTGAGTTGATAGGTCGTCACTTCAAATTTCGAGAAAAAATGTCATTTAGGTCAAAAAACGTGAATATTTTACATGTTACCCATCCATTTTTTTACCTTACCCGGCGTAGCTCAAGAACGGCTCATCAGAAATTCGCGATCGATATGTCAATTGAAAGCTCAAACCCTTGCCTAAAACTTTCTCGCTTTGAGTTGATAGGACGAGAGAAGAGAGGGAGAGGGAGAGAGGAAGAGGGAGAGAGAGAGAGAGAGAGAGGGAGAGAGAGAGAGAGAGAGGGAGAGAGAGGAGAGAGGAGAGAGAGAGGAGAGAGAGAGAAGAGAGAGATGGCGAGGGAGGGAGGAAGTGGAGAGAGATAGAGGAGAGAGAAGAGAGAGAGAGACGAGGAGAAGAGGGAGGGAGAGGGGGAGAGGAGAGAGAGAGGTGAGAAGTGAGAGAGAGAGGAGGAGGAGAAAGAGGGGAAGTGGGGAGGGAGTGAAGTGAGAGAGTGAGGGAGAGGGATAGAGCAGCAGGTGGGAGAGGGAGGAGAGAGAGAGGAGAGAGAGGAGAGGGAGAGAGAGGAGAGAGGAGAGAGAGGGAGAGAGGGGAGAGAGAGAGAGAGGGAGAGAGGAGAGAGGGAGGAGAGAGAGGAGAGAGAGAGAGAGAGAGGAGAGAGAGGAGAGAGAGAGAGGGAGAGAGAGAGAGAGGAGAGAGAGAGAGAGGAGAGGAGAGAGAGAGAGAGGGAGAGAGGGAGAGAGGGAGAGAGGGAGAGAGGAGAGAGGGAGGGAGAGAGAGAGAGAGAGGGAGAGAGAGAGAGGAGGGAGAGAGAGAGATTGATTGATTGATTGATTGAAATATCATTTATATTTATTTTTAATTGTTTACAGTTAAATGTGATCTCCTAAGCTAAGACTAACTTTTTGAGAGATCGCTCTCATCTCATTACTTAACAACTAAAACTAATTATAGGTAATTATCCATACAACACAGTATTACAATGGAAAAGTAGCAGTGACGACTGTCGTAAAATGGAGTAATACACATTACAAAAGACAGAAAAATTACAATGTTCCTTGCCTCAGTATGTGGGTTCGAATTCCGGGCGGGTACAAATTTGTTTACTAACTTCTTATTCATGAACATCTTAAAGATCTTACGTTTAGACGAGAGTTACTTAAATTCTATCTATGGTATTCCAAGAATACTTTCTTTGATTTTTTGTTTCACAAGATGTTTGTTTTCCTCAGAAAGAAAATCCTGGCAATATCTATTTAGTAGTGAGGGTATTACATACTCTAATCGTTTTTGTCCATACTGTACGGTATTAACATTCGGACGTCTGTATTTCTGTAGTCTTAGTGCATAGGGTTGATCAGTGAGCTGACGATACTTCTGGTCAAAAAAATTAATTAGGAGTAGGACATATTTCGATAGTTGTTGGGGCGTTAAAATTTGGATGTTATGATAATTGAACAGGAAATTTTTAATTTTCCTTTGTAGGCTATTTAACGGATTCATTGCATACTGTGGGGCATTCGTGTATAGCGTTACTCCGTACCTGAGTATGGAATCTATCAGGGAAAAGTAGATGCTTTTCTTTGTAGTGAGAGGGAAGTAATCAGCATTTATTTTATTTAATTTATATTTTAAGATACGAAGTTTTTTACATATGGTATTTATATGTTCCCTCATCTTGAGCTCTTTGTCGACAGTAACTCCCAAATATTTAGCCTTATCTGTATAATCTACCTGGTGACAAGTACAGCTGTTATTTACATATGTTTTAGTCTCAAGGCATGTTCTGCTGTGACAGTGTATCCTATGCTGATCCAGGTCTACAGATCCGCACATATTGCTTATCACCATGGCTTCTGTTTTTTTCTCGTTCAGGAATATCTGGTTATTATACAAGTACTTCTGTAGGTTTATGAAGTCATTTTGAGCATTTTTTATAGCTATCTCTAGGTTGGTATGCACCGATATAATGCAGCTGTCGTCAGCAAACATGAGTAGTTCTCCTGTACGTTGTATATATTTCACATCATATGTATAGACGTTGTACCACGTCGGGGAATTCACCCCCCCCTGCACCAATCCGTGTTCCACCTCTGCTTCATCACTTACAACATCTCCTATGCGAGTTACTTGCTTTCTGGACTGGAAATATGTTTTGAATATTGGATGGTGCATACCTATGTCTTTAAATTTCTTAAGAAGGCGGCCATGATCAATGGTATCAAAGGCAAAAGATAAGTCTAATAATAGTACAACTACACTTTTCCTTTGGTCGAGAGCAGTGTATATCCTGTTTGAGAACTCTTGTAGCAATGTTATCGTAGATTTGCCCCTCTGAAACCCGTGCTGGAAGTGTGGGATAATATCATTTTCCTCGAGGTATTTATTTGTTATTTTATTTATGTACTTTTCTAGTACTTTCTCCATGAAAGGTAGACTGCCCACTGGTCTATATTGTGTCATGGTGTCTACTTGACCTTTATTTTTATAGAGGGGAGTGATGGAGGATATTTTAAGTTCGGGCGGAATGACTGAGTGACCTAACATGGAGTTAATTAAGTGTGTCATGAGGGGAGTGAACATTTTTGCATTGACAACCAGATCTCCGTTCCTCACCCCGTCTATACCCTTACCTGTCTTTTTCATTTTCTGCATGATGGTATTTATATCTTTTTCATTGGCTTTTCTGATCAGCATCGTGGAATTTTTACAATGTAGTTCGTGGACCGCACTTTGTACATCCAGGGTAGGACCATCATTTTTATTTTTTATATCTCTTATTTGCTGTATGAAATTTTTATTAAATTTATTTGTTAAATTTGAAAGATCTTTAGTATGGAAATTATTTTGGAGTTTCTGCGCAAGTGGTTCTCTTATTTTTCTATCCATCAAATCGTTTATGATCTTCCATGTCTTAAGCATGTCACCCCGAGCTTCTTGGAAAAGTTTGTATATATAAATTCTTTTTTCCTTCTTTATTATATTTGTAGTTATGTTTCTCTGTTTTTTATACTCTTCGTAAATTAATAAATTATGTTTATTGTTTCTCCATTTTTGTAAAATACTATTTTTCTTTTTTATTTCATAGCTCACTCTGTCATTTACCCACGGCCGTCGCAGGTTTATCTTTTCTGTTCTGTACCGTTTTCATGGAAGTTTTGTATATCTGATTGAATTTTTGTATAATTTCGTTGTATAAATTTTCTGGATTTTCAATCTTAATGAGATCGTCCCAGTTGATTTCATTTATTTTGTTCTGAACAAGTCGATTATCCAATATATTTACAATGCTCGTCTGTCTAGGAATTCTAGGTATGGTCTTGTGTGTGATCCTAAAAGCAATGAAATAATGATCTGCCAATTTATCTGTGATAACAGTGGAGGTGCCTGAGTAGAATTGGCGATTTAGTCTAAAATTGATATGATCGATACATGAACTTGTTGGCTGCCCGTTTAACATTTCTTCTCGTGTCGGTTTATTTATAGACGGTAATATAGAATTATTGTAAAGTATATTTAGGTATTTCGTATTTACACTCGATTTTTTTGCAATACAAAGGTTGATATCCCCTACTAAAATCACATTGTCATCCCTTTTAGTTGCATTCTGTAGCCAAAAATTCAAATCATTAAGGAAGTAATCCAGATTTAATTTTGGGGGGCGATAAATCGCAATAATAATGAATTCGAGTTTACGTTCTAAATGTGTTAGTTTAATCGTAATGTTTTCTGCTTCGTTTAGATTATACATGTAGTTTTTATCTAGGCTTAAGTTATTTTTGTCCTACAAGAAGGTGAATTTTTCCTATCAAAAGATGGAAAGAGGGGAGTTTAAACCAGCGAGATATGAGGGGGGAGGAGCTTAAACTTGCGTGGGATGAGAGGACGGGAATTTAAACTTGAGAGAAATAGGAGGAGGGGAATTAAAACTAGTAAGATATGAGGAGAGGAGAATTTAAACTAAAGATGTATGAGGAGAGGGAAATTTAAACTAGCGTGGGATGAAAAATAGGGGAATTTAAACTAGCATGGGATAAAAGGAGGGGAATGAAAACTAGCGTGGGATAAGAGGAGGGGAAATAAAACTAGCGTGGGATAACAGGAGGGGAATACAAACTAGCGTCATAAGAGTGGAGGGGGATTTAAACTAGTGAGATATGAGAGGAGGGGAATATAAACTACTGAGAAATGGGAGGAAGGGTATTTAATCTAGCGAGATATGAGGGGAGGGTAATTCAAGGTAGCGTGGGATTAAAGGAGGAAAAGGGAAAGTAATAAATTATATCTCAAGTGCTTTCTACCTCAGACAAAGTTTACTTACCTTCTGCTATTAGCTGAGATGTTGTGTGCTTTTCATTTTTTCCTCCTTCTTCTTTCTTTTCATCCTCTTGGACTTTTCTCTGCAACTTTTGTTTTTCTACTTCACCTACATAATTATCTTTGACTTTTCTCTTACTGCAACCTTTTTTACTTCACCTACATAATTATCTTTGTCTTTTCTCTTACTGCAACCTTTGTTCTTCTACTTCACCCACATAATTATCTTTGACTTTTCTCTTACTGCAACCTTTGTTCTTATACTTAACCAACATAATTATCTTTGTCTTTTCTCTTAATGCAAAGTTTGTTCTTCTACTTCACCAACATAATTATCTTTGACTTTTCTCTTACTGCAACCTTTGTTCTTCTACTTCACCTACAAATTTGTCTTTGACTTTTCTCTTACTGCAACCTTTTTTCTTCTACTTCACCCACATCATTATCTTTGACTTTTCTCTTACTGCAACCTTTGTTCTTCTACTTCACCTACGTAATTATCTTTGACTTTTCTCTTACTGCAACCTTTGTTCTTCTACTTCACCTACATAATTATCTTTGACTTTTCTCTTACTGCAACCTTTGTTCTTCTACTTCACCAACATAATTATCTTTGACTTTTCTCTTACTGCAACCTTTGTTCTTCTACTTCACCTACAAATTTGTCTTTGACTTTTCTCTTACTGCAACCTTTTTTCTTCTACTTCACCCACATCATTATCTTTGACTTTTCTCTTACTGCAACCTTTGTTCTTCTACTTCACCTACATAATTATCTTTGACTTTTCTCTTACTGCAACCTTTGTTCTTCTACTTCACCTACAAATTTGTCTTTGACTTTTCTCTTACTGCAACCTTTGTTCTTCTACTTCACCTACATAATTATCTTTGACTTTTCTCTTACTGCAACCTTTGTTCTTCTACTTCACCAACATAATTATCTTTGACTTTTCTCTTACTGCAACCTTTGTTCTTCTACTTCACCTACAAATTTGTCTTTGACTTTTCTCTTACTGCAACCTTTGTTCTTCTACTTCACCTACATAATTATCTTTGATTTTTCTCTTACTGCAACCTTTGTTCTTCTACTTCACCTTTCTATAAATCTTAATTAGGTGGACAAAGTAATAAATTAAAATTTATAGAATAATAATATATTTATTCGAATATGTTCCATAATTATTCGAATCGTACAAACAGTTGTAGAAGAAAAGTACAAAATTTGATAAAGTAGTTTGAAAAAGTAAATAAATAACGAAGAAAATAATGCTTATATGTGTCATAACTAAAGAGCGTGGTTATTGCCTGTGTCAATCACTTCCACCCAATGGCAGTTTATGGCAGTTTCCCCCAAATAAGAAGAATAAGAGAAAGGAAAAGAGAAAAATGTAGACTCGGAAACAAGATAAAAAAAGAAAGGACCGGAAAAATAGGAAGAGGAGAGGAGGAGAAAGAGAAAGAGAAAGAGAAAAGGAATAGGAGAGGAGGAGTAAAAAGAGGAAGAGGGGAGGAGGAGTAAAAGCACGATAAAGTTCTGGAGAGGGAAAAGGAACAATGCTAAAATTATTACGCTCATAGTTAAACAAGAGAACACAATATTTCGTCCTTAATTAGGGTCAATTTTGAAGCCCTTTCCAGAAATGCCAGTATTGAGTTTCTTTTGACATCAGCAAAATTCTGAGTTATGATTGGGATGTCAGCGTCCCCTTTATGTTCTAATTTCTGAGAAGATGATTTTCTTTTTTGCTCTTTTCTTGAGATTGATGACGATAATTGGAAGAAAATTGAGACTAACCCTTGCTTTGTATGTAAGAAAATTAAGACCAGCTAGCATAATTTAAGTTATAAAAAAATGAAAAGAATAAGCTTTGCTATTTTTTCAATATGAACAATGAACAAAAGCTATGCAGACAGCATCAATAACGCATTAAATGCACTGGTTCTTGTAGGACACCGAAATTAAGCAACGTCCATCAAGGTGAAGACTTCGCGATGCTGGCTGGCATTTCGACCCAACCCAAGCTGGGTGAGGTTAATGTGAGTAGCAGGTTGGTGATTTTCCTGTGAATAGAGGGTAATACCCCCTTCGTGATATGACCGTGCAGTTAAAAGTGACGTTAAACTCAAATTAAAAAGCTATGGATTGAATTTTTTTTATAAAAAAACGGCCTTGCCTTCGGCAGTACCGATTTTTTTCAAAAGTTTCGTGCTGCGTCCTCTATAATATATTTATGACCTCTGTACCAAATGTCAAGTCTCTAGCTCATGCTGTTCTTGAGATATTCTGTTTACAGACAAACAGACCGACAGACAGACAGACACAGGGGACCAATGGCTGAAACATTTGATTTAGGCTCTGGGTACCCTAAAACGTGTTTTGGCACTGAAAACGGCCTATCGAAAGTTTTGGGTGATTCCATTACTTTCCTTTCTATAGGATAAGGAGAGTAAAAATTGGCTCCGATTTTTTTTTTTTTTTTTTAACTTCACATAGCATTTTAGAGCTATATTAGGTATTAATCACACATAACGATGCTCTACTTCATCATGTACTGTAAAAAAAAAAAAAGAAAAAAAAAAAAGATGAGTGTTTCACAGCCTTTTTTATTTCGTAGCCATGAAACAATAGCTACTGTAGACGCTTGTGGTCTGTGTTGTAGCCTGCCCACCCCGTAGTATGCCTCCACTCTGATGGGCGAAAAGTGACTAGGTACTTCCCAATTAGGTGCTGGGTCAGCCCACCGGAAGGTAACCAAATTTTGAATACAAATTTTTGTCGGCGCGGGGGTTCGAACCCTGGACCTTCCGCGTGGAAATTGAACGCTTAACCACTGAGCTATTATCATACTTAGGTAGGTATATCATATTTTATAATATCATATAGATCCATTTGGTAAATCCAACCAACTTCAACTATGAACTTTAACAATGCCGACCCCAAGTAGGTTTAGGAAAAGGCAAGGTGAAAGAAAAAGACTACATTCATGTAATTTTTGTAAACAAGTAGGTACAAAGGTACATCTACCCACACGCAGGTACACATTTGTACCTAAGCTTCTGTGTGGTAGGGTTTCATATATGTTCCGTGAAAGCTTGCTTCAGGCACTCTGTGTGTTACATTGACAAAGTTTTCTTGACGAGAGCTATCTCTAGATGATGAAAACTCCATTTATGTATGTATGTTTGTACTTAGATACTGAGCTAAGTATGTCTGAACTTTTAGATCGCGGTTTAGGTCTTACTGCTGGAATAATGGGACTCATAATAATTATTATTATTTCTTTTTTATCACATAACTTGTGTTAGGGTTTCATTTTTGGGATTTCACCGAGTGCAAACCATGCACCTGGGGTGAATCCTTGATTTGATGACATTGCGTTGGGATCATCACAGTACTTGGCAGCAGAAACATTCTGTTCATTATTCATGATCACAGTACTTTGCTTAGAATGTGTGCTGTACTCAGCACTACAGCTCTCTGCATCATGAGAAGATTATGTGTTCCAGGGACTTCTTTCATGGCTTCACAGTAATGTTTGATATGAGCCCTGTATATAGCTCCTATTATTATTATTAAACTCTTTCTTAGATCTAAAAAGACATATGTACAGTACACATATTTATTATAACAATGAAAAAATTGAAACAATATAGACAATAAAAATGAAAAAGAATATAAAAATATATAGAAACATATATCCTAACTAATTGTCTAGAGCAATCTCTTCCACCCAAACCTTTTTATTAGGCAATAACATTTTTATTAGTTATTTATTTATTTTTTAGAAATTTCTGTTAATCACTTTTCTGATGTCACAATTACTCAAACTCGCTTTCAAAAATCTTTACTGAACCCGGGACATGAACCACCGACCTCCTGGTTACAAGTCCACTGCCTTTATAGATCAGACTACTGAGGTTGTTTATTATAGTTACCACGACAACCATCATGGACACGGAAAGTATTATTATTTCGTTATTCTATTAACTAAAAAACGAAGTTGTTGTTCTTAAAAGCTTCGAGGCAATTACAGATGTTGGCCGCGGGTTAAAATACAAGAAATCAAAGACTGGGAGGATAGAAAGAACGAGAATAAATGGGAATAGGAAGAGAAAGGGAGGAGATATAGAGAGAGTTAGAGAAAAGAAATAGAGAGAGAGAAGAGAAATAAAAGGGAGAAATAGAGAGAGAGAGAGAGAGAGAGAGAGGAAAAGGAGAGAGAAAGAGGGAAGAGAAATAGAGTGAGAAAGTAGGAGAAATAGAGCAATAGGAAGAAAAATGGAGAGAGAGAGAGAGAGAAGATAAATAGAGAGAGGAGAAATAGAGAAAGGGAGGAGAAATAGAGAGAGAGGTTGGTAGAAAGGGGTAGATAGAGAAGCAGCGGGAGATAAAAGAGGAGAAATAAAGAAAAAAGAGGGGTATAGAAATATGTAGGTAGATAGAACATGGGGGTAAGGATGAAAAGAGAGTAAAAGGGAGAGAGAAAAAATAGAGGGATAAGATAAAGGAGGAGAAATAGAAAAAAAGAGGGAGCGAGAGAAATAAGGGAAAAAAAGGAGAAGAAGAACCGAGATATTTTAACGAAGCTGCTTTGTCTACGATAGCTTTGTATCTGTAAGAAGGAAAAAAATGCTCCTTTGCTTTGTTGGAACTGACAACTGTCTCATAATTGCCTACGAAATAATATTGATTACTAGCTGTTTGCCCGTACTTTGCAACTGGAGTTAAATTGGTTATCATATCATGAAACTGGATTAGTAAGTCTAAGACGATCCTAGATCTTATCAGCTGACCGATAGGTATTCCATAGTAAATTTTCTAAATTTTTCGTCAAGAAGGCTGGCCATTCGTAACGACATAGAGCTAATATACAGCTACAAAGCCGACTTTGATAATAATAATAATAATATAGTCGGGTGGAAGAGATTGCCATAGGCAATAACCCCGCCCTTTAGTTAGGACATATATTATGTGTATATTTATTTATTTTTTCTTTATTATTGTATTTTATTTTGTAATTATTTGTGTTGTATATGATATGTCCAATTAATAAAGTGTAAATAAATAACTAATAAATAAATTATATATGACCTCCACATTAATTGTTGTCAAGGTGAGAGTTAAGGGATATTGTCCACTAAGATTAACTAATCCTGTTTCATAATTTGGCCCTTACTGTCAAGAGCAATCAAAAATACGGCAACCAAACAATTAACAAGGGGAAAAAAACTTACCTTAAAGTCTTTCATTGGAACTAAGGAACATCCTAATGCCAATGACTTTTGTTCATCTTGTTCAAACATGTCTGACTTTTTTTCGTAATTTCCGAAAGGCCCAGGGAATCACAATCCATGGGTTACTGACCGGATGTTAGGAGTTTTAAATTGAGACACAGATTGAGGTGAAAATTGAAGAAAAAAGCTTTTCCATGGTCTACTGGGACTTCTAAGGGCATTAACACAGATCAGTTTGGAGAACGAGTTTTTTTTCTGTGCTTACCGTTGCTCAGTGGTCGAGGCGTTGGTTTGGTAATCCAGGGTTTGCAGGTTCAAAACTTAGTAATGAAAAATTCTCTAAGTAACTTTACAGCTCTTACTATGATCTACGGATCACTGAGCAGCCGAAAACTCAATAATTCGCAATTAAAAAAATCGGCAAGTATCAATTGATTGTTAAGGCCAACTTATGAAACAGGATCAATGTCACACGCCCTGAATTCGGAGTTTCAACCAATCACAGCGCTCTATATTCTGTTTTATATTTATGATAAAAACACTGTCTTATACAGTATGACTAGAATTCGACTTTTGAACGTGGTAAATAATTAATATAAGAGATGGAGAGAGAATTGGAGACCAAACAATATTTTTTTTATATAAATTTTTGTTAATCACTAGGCCCATCATGATATCTCGACTACTCAAACTAACACTGCTAAATTTTTACCAGAGGTGCTTGGAACAAGATCTCTAAATTACAAGTCTGTTGCCTTAAAAACCAAGCTGAGGTTGGTAAGAGTTGGAGAGCATATACCTATATTGCGACCAGGGGTTTTGGGGAGGGGGAGAGGTTTTAACGTCACTTTCCACTACATGATCATATTACGACGGGTGTTTTACCCTCCATTAGCTGGAAACTCACAAACGAGCTACTCAAAGTTACTTCACCCAGCCCGAGTGGGACCTGGAATAGCCTGCATCACATGAGTTTGAATTAGAATGGTCCAAGTCTTAATCTTGCTGGACGTTGCTTACCTTTAGTGACAAACGAGAACTAATGAATTCAACTTGCTATCGACGCTCGTTACTATCAGGGTTATTCACTTGTAGAAGATCTGTTTGCGAAAGTTGAAGGGGTTTTTATGGGTTTTATGAAAAATGAAGGGGTTTTATACTAGTGCACGACCACATCGAGTCAACGATTGCGAAAAAAATATCTTCCCAAGTCCAACGGGAATTAAAAACTTAATTGAACGAAATTGAGCACGGTTCGATTACCTATGTGTGTTCGTGTGCAGAGTTTGCGGACACATCGACAGTCCCTTTTGGGAAATAGAGTCAATACAAGGTTTATTGAGGTGTTTCACACTTTGGCCACATAAATACAATTTGGGACGGTGAGTTGTGGTGGGACTCTTGGGTTGTGGAGGGACGACAAGAATAAATGTCCAGGGACGCCTGGGAAAGCAACCATTGGATCAGAGTTGAACGGACCAAAATTTTCTCGCAGGAGTCGTAAGGGACACAGAAGTTCAGAACATTATCTGAAAGATTCCTGGGGTTCAATACACTTCTCATTTATCTGCCATCTTGTCACAACTAAAAGGGACCAAAATATACTCGTAAGGGACACAGAAGTTCAGAACATTGGCCGAAAGTTGCCTGGAGTTCAATACACTTCTCATTTACCTTCCATCTTGTCACAACTATAAGGGACCAAAATATACTCATAAGGGACACAGAAGTTCAGAACATTGGCCGAAAGGTGCCTGGAGTTCAATACACTTACCATTTACCTGCCATCTTGTCACAACTATAAGGGACCAAAATATACTCGTAAGGCACACAGAAGTTCAGAACATTGTCTGAACAAGTTCCTGGGGTTCAATCCGCCTTCATTTTATTTTCCATCTTGTCACAATACTTCCTATGACATCTACCATCTTCTTCACACCAATAAATTAGAGTTCGTTTGAACTGTGAAAGTGAAGGAACTGTTTAGTGACGAATTAGGAAACAGGATTAAATATCTAGGATTTGTTAATCCAAGTCACTATCGTTTAACAGCAGATAATAAAGCGCTGTGATTGGTTGAAATTTACCCTAGAGGGCGTGTTAGGGAGAGTGTAGGTTTAGATTAATCTCATTCTGTTTCATAATACTGGTCTTAATCTCCTTTTGCAAGATCAATAGATTAGAGTATTGCTCACGTAGACTATTATTAATCGTTAACTCTTCCATTTCCTTTTGAGTTTTGCTGGGGAATTTAAACTGTTTCTTCTTAGAGAATACCAAGTTTACTGATCTCTACATGAGAGGGAGAATTTTGTATTGGGGTTTTTTTTTACTCATAGACTGAGCATTGCCATAATTAGAGGCGATGTTGCATCTGTACTTGGCACACTACCCAGGATTGATTCTTTAAAAGAAGTATATAACATTATACAAATAAAGTTGAGAAAAAATTGATACTCTTGAGGTTTTAACATTTCTTCAGTAACAGACTTTTTTTTTGGGAATTCGGTAAGCTTCCTCTAGTTGCCATGTGCCCTCTAGCTTGTGTCTCAGAATAAAATACAGTCACTAATTTTTCGGAAAACAACTGAGTTTCTTCTGCGTTTTGTATTCAGGCCAAGATATTATAATCAAATATTGATCTTCTTTTTGTTCTATTTTTTCTCTATATAAATTTTCTTTTTCTCTATACTTCTCTCTCAAAGAGTTATGAATAATATAGTTGAGAAGTTGAGATACTACCATAATAATTATGAAAATGCTTCCTCTAGGTCAGAGTAAAAGTGAGTTTAACACATCCACCACACTAGAGAATAGATAATAATAATAAGGATGTAATTTACTTTAATTTTTAAACAATACTATGTGTATTCTTAACTGTTCCCTTATGAGTACTTTGTGTACTATTTTGGGAAATAGTGGACAAATAACTCTGTTTCTTTTTCAACTTTTATCTCTCTATCTCTCTCTCCCCTCTCTCCTCTCTCTCTCCTCTCTCTTTCTCCTCCCTCTCTCTCTCTCTGTTTCTTTTTCAACTTTTATCTCTCTATCTCTCTCTCCTCTCTCTCTCTCCTCTCTCTTTCTCTCTCTCTCTCTCTCTCTCTCTCTCTCTCTCTCTCTCTCCCTCTCTCTCTCTCTTTCTCTCAGGTCTCAATTTATTGATTGGTTGGACGGTGCAGCAATTTAGATCTTCTTCTCCATTGAACAGAACCATTAGAAGAAAAGGAATCGGAAAAATATTGAAATGGAGCACGCCAGAAGGAAAAGCGAGCAAAGGAAACGAAACGGGAGCGTAAGAAATAGCGGAGGAAAGCGAACACAGAGCTGTGGAAAGCGTCTTCGCCATTGTCGATAGAGATTTGATGGGAAAAAATAATATGTGAGATAGCAGCGGAATATAAAAGTCGAAGAGAAAGGACACAAGAAAGATGGCGAGTTAGAAACATCGGACGACGGAGGAGGATGGGATGGAAAAATAATGCGGCTCTTCGGAGAAAAAGTTGGAAAAATGTTAACATGATAAAATGAGTGATAAGAAAAATATTTTTTTTTTTTTTTTTTTTTACAAAAACCAACACAATACTTTTAATTTCTAATATTAGAAATTTATAGGAGGTAATTATGAAAATTAAATAAAGAATTTAATTTGTCAATTTTATATATGAATAGTGTTATGGTAGTCAAGTGGTTGAAAAGGAAATTTTAGTACTGAAAATGTCATAAGTGGTCCAGATAATGAGAAAAGGAAAATTTTAGCGAGTGTAGTTTATTCAAGTTTACTGTATGGAGCGCCTGTATGGGGGAGTGTAATAAAGTGGAATAAGTATGTAAATTTATTAGAAAGAGTACAGAGGAAAGTTATGTTGAGAATGGCGAGAGCATATAGGACTTCATCTACACCAGCCTTACAAGTCCTTACAGGATCGCTACCTGTAGAGATGATGGTAGAAGAAAGAGTTAAATTGTATGAATTAAATCAAGACGAGAATTATAACGAGGAAGAGAGAAAGGAAAGAGAACGTGAAATAGAGAGTAATTTAGTAGAAAAATGGAAAGAGAAATGGAGAATGGAAGAAAAAAGAGGACAATGGACAAAAAGATTGATTAAAGATATAGAAAAGTGGAGGACTAGACAGCACGGGTCACTCACTTATGAACTAAGTCAGTTCATAATAGGACACGGAAATTTTAATAATTATTTGTTTAGAATGAAAATAGTACGGTCAGAAGAATGTAGATACTGTAGTGAAAAGGACAGTCCCGAACATACATTATTTCAATGCCCAAGATTCGAGGAAGAGAGAAGAAAATACAGAGAGGATGGGGGGGAAGAACTATGTGTGGAGAATATAATAGATAAAATGTTAGAAAGTGAGAGTAAGTGGCTGAGAATAGAGAGCTTAATTAGAGAGATTATGAGAGGGAAAGCAAGAGATGAAAGAATGAGAAATCAGAGCAGTCGGGCCCTTGACGTTATCCCAAGGTGAGCCCAAGAGGCAGTGTATCTGAAGTAATGTTCAAGTAACGGTTCCGGATACACTGTCTATAAATGAGAGAGATAGGTTTTTTAGTGGGTGGAAATCCTACTCCCCATGTTAACCGGGTGTCTTTAAAAGATTTTTCCCCTATCTCCCTCTTAAAAAAAAAAAAAAAAAAAAAAAAGTACTGAAAATGTATAAAATGTAAATTATTTTTTGCCAAATAGAGTCAATTTGGTTTGTGTCGACAGTATAGTTAAATATATGTTTTATAACAACTATCAACATCACGATGGAAATGTTACTGTCTCCCTTTCACGCATCAAATAGAGGCAATTGAATTGATTTGTAAACTAGTTCTAGTATCGCAAGGTGCAACAGGTACAGTAACAACAGAGTTCAACAACTCTGTTCTAAATAACCATGTTTAAAATATTCTAAATTTATTTATTGTCTTCCCTATTAATCAACTTTGTCTGAGGATGAGAGCTGATAAATCCTGTGACACTAGTATAGCATACCATGGTCAAGCTAAAAACATACAAAATTTAATCTAATCAACAAACAATTTCAAACGATCCTTGAAATCCCAATTAAAATTACTAAAATAATCTCATTCACCGTTAAATATGAATTGAAAAGTTGCTCAACTTCCATTATACTGAAAGAAGCCACAGCACAATGTAAGAACAAGAATTTCAAACACAACTAGAGATAAACTGTTGAACATTTTAAAAACAGAGACAACAGAAATAAATGAAAAAACTTTGCAAAATCTAGAGACGGAGAAGAGCTTTAATTTCGGATGGAAGCTCCTGGCAATTTTTGTGGAAGAAACTTAAACTTTGACATAGAATTTTGTCTTGTGAATATTTCAAAAGTTGGTCCAATGGATTTCCGTTTCATCAATTGAAAAGTTGGACCAGACAAAAGAAAGGAAAACCATGTCCTGAAATAGAATAGATTCGCCTAACTTAGTAGTTGAAGAGGGGGGACACTTGCAAGAGGCTGCAAAAGGAGACCACAGAAGAAGCCCTAGAGAATCAAATTGATTTCTAAAACTTTTTCTGAAGTTTCAACAGATAGAGTCCAATTTAATGATCAATTTAATTTGAACATTGCTAAAAGACTGTTCGATGATGAAGAACCACATGTCTATACCACCAACAAATTTGAAATCGATGCTTTCGTTCTAGCTACTGTTGCACTGATGTAAAAATCCTTACTTTATGATAAAATAATTTTAATTTGTAATTCAGAAAGAATATAATGTTCTATAAATTAGTATAGATAAAAAAATAACAATGTAACCAGTTTTTGGACCCATTTGTGATGTTGTGTTGGATAGGCCTTGTTGTGAATACCGTAAAAGTTATTCAGTGTTATCACTTTACGAACCAAATTTCGAATACGGGTTGTCACCGAGTGTGTAGTTGTGCTATCACGAAAGTGATAACACATATAGCCTCTGACAATACAAAGAGGCGTAAACCACATTTTCGAAATTTTACAGGAGAGCCAAAATGAGTTTTCTTGAGCATTAATTTTCTGTTCACGGTAGTAGTCTAGTAATCCTGGCTTTTAAAAATGCAAGTTTTGGTGTAGTTTTGATTTTTTGTACCATAGTGTATTTTGAGCTGCTGAACACGAATCTGATGTTTGCCAACAAAAATTTTACCGGCAAATTTTTTAACAGGCAAAAAACAGGCAAAAAATTGGACTATTTTTAGTTTTTCTGAAATATCTCCCAAGTGATTTAATAAACGCCAACACTAACTCTATACAAAGTTGTTCACAACTAAATTCTCTACATTTTATATTCTACAAAAAAAATTGTGCGACCAACCTTTGAGCTTTGAGGGCGCCCGCAAAATGCAGGCAAAAAATCAAAAGTGGCCACATTTGCGATTTTTTAAAATTTTACTTCAAAATAACGCTCCTGACAATATTTTTGGCAGTTAAAGACGTCATTGATGGCTTACAGGCTAAAGTTTCAGACTTTTTCAGCCTTTTAGAAGGACCTTTGCAGCCTTTTGTAGTGCTCACAGTCACCTGTGTCTATCTAGAACCCTGGTTTTAAAACAAAAAGTTTTGCTGTACTTGTGATTTTTGGTAATATAGTGTATTTATAGCTGCAAAGTATGAATTTGACGTTTGCCAACAAAAAAATTGCCGTCATTTTTTTAACAGGCAAAAACGGCCTGCATGGAGCTTTTTTGAGTTTTTAACAATATCTCCGAAATTATGCATTTCAAAGCAACGTTGGGTGAATACTAAGTTCAACATAACTGAATTTCCTACATATTATGTTCCCAATATTTTTTTGTGCAACCAACCTTTGAGCTTTGAGAGCGTCCTCAAAGCCCAGGCAAAAAGTCAGAAAAGGCAAAATTTGAAATTTTTGAAGTTTACCTCGACATAAACTTCTTGGCAGTGTGAATGATATTAATAATGGTTTAAAGGCTAAATTTTTTGACATTTACAGTACATCTTTGTGAGGGACTTGGATCAGGGTCCTCCATTGATGGCATGATATCGCAATGCAAACATAGAGCGGAGCAGGAGAGTCCTGCTTTCCTGCAGCCAAAGTTTCCTGTACATTTGCAGGAAACGAGCTTCAGCAATTCGGGGGGAGCGGGGGCAGAGAGATTTAATATAGGTTCTAGACCTGTTTGAGTTTGCTTCCATCCCCATTCTTCAGGAGCTTTACTTACTCCCAACCATTGTTGCACTTGATAGTACAGGGTACACCCTGAGGGAGTGCACACGGTGGTAACGCAGCAATGTTGGAGTTGATTCTAAAGGCTACCTTGGTATAACATATGTATCGCAGATGGTTAAGTGAAGACGGACTTTTTCCACTGGACGCATACAAATGTAATAAGAAGCGTTCTCCTGCTGCCGCTACAGAGTCTTGGGACGCTTTGGAGTCTTTGAAGACGTCTATAACTTTTCCAAGACTAGGACTTTGTTGTTGTTGTTGTTGTTGTAGCCAGCTTGGCTACAGCTGGAAGGGTGAGTGATGGTCTCCAGCCAACTTTATTTCAAAGTTGGCTCGTCCTGAACCACATATTTCTATGTGCGATCAACCATCATGAGGACTTGGACTTTTCTTTATAAGCCATTAAACCCTTAGGAAACTGCAAGCTAGCCTGGCTTGTAAGGGTTGGCTAGTCTGTTCTCTGTTTATAGTCCTCTAGCTTAAAGAGAGCCGACGTCTTATCACACCTGCTCATTGCATGTAGAAAGAGGATGTGTTCTTTCACGCATGAGGAAGTTGCAGCTTCAAGGGGTGAATACAAAGCTGGACAAATGGTCTGCTTTCCAGGTTTTAAATAGAAGACATTGTCAACTTCACCGAGCACAATCAAGATTACTAATATTCCCCTACTATAGTAACAGTCTCATTTGAGTGCGGTCGTAACAATCAGTACGCCTGCATCTTCTTCTGCCTGCTTATATAGCAAACCTGCTTCTGAAAGTTTGGTAGCAAGTAAGTCAATGAGACGACTCTTATTTATTGGATTTACTAGAAAATTATCTTTTGACATTGTTGGTGTCATGGTGTCATCAAAAAGCATGTCTGTAGATGAGAGAGTCCTCTTTCTCCTCATACGCTCAGCTGTGTTTGTTCCTCTTTGAATATTTTCAGGCTAGCCATCGAAGACAACTACTGTCCCAGGATATTTGGAGATGACATACTGCATGTATCTATCACAGTTGGAAGAGAATGATGCATTTGTAGGCCAGACAACTCTGTGTAACAGGAATTCCCCATCAATTACATATTGCACCTGACCAGTAAAGTGCTTGTTCGTCAGGGGCTTAAGATCTTTGTATAGAGTGGACTTTGTTCCTTTTCTCATGCATCCTTTGTCAAAAAGTGACAGAGAATAAGGTCCTAGATCGTAGCTCAAAAAGTTTTCGAGTTTTTCGTTGGAATGCTTAGCAAATGAAATCCGTTGGAATAAAGTTGTGGGATTCACGGGGACCATTCGAACATCTCCATTCTATTTTTGTTGTCTCTTTTTACTCCTGCATCCTTCAAAGCAACGTGTTGACCAGAGCTAGAAAGCGAAACACCACAGTCCTAGATTGATGCAAGTGATCCTGATCTAGATCCAGGTATTACAAAAAATCTGCAAAGGTCACGAAATTTAGCTTCTAAAGTTTAGACCTTTAGAGTCTAAACTAAACAATATCATACACACTGCCAAGTAGGTTATGTCGAGGTAAAACTTCAAAAAGTCCAAATTTGCCTTTTCTGATTTTTTACCTGGGCTTTGAGGACTCTCTCAAAGCTCAAAGGTTGGTTGCACAAAAAAATATTGGGAACATAATATGTAGGAAATTCAGTTATGTTGAACTTAGTATTCACCCAATGTTGCTTTGAAATGCACAGTTTCGGAGATATTGTTAAAAACTGAAAAAAGCTCCATTCAGGCCGTTTTCGCCTGTTAAAAAAATGACGGCATTTTTTTGTTGGCAAACGTCAAATTCATACTTTGCAGCTATAAATACACTACATTACCAAAAATCACAAGTACAGCAAAACTTTTTGTTTTAAAACCAGGGTTCTAGATAGACACAGGTGACTGTGATCACTCCAAAAGGCTGCAAAGGTCCTTCTAAAAGGCTGAAAAAGTCTGAAACTTTAGCCTGTAAGCCATCAATGACGTCTTTAACTGCCAAAAATATTGTCAGGAGCGTTATTTTGAAGTAAAATTTTAAAAAATCGCAAATGTGGCCACTTTTGATTTTTTGCCTGCATTTTGAGGGCGCCCTCAAAGCTCAAAGGTTGGTTGCACAATTTTTTTTGTAGAATATAAAATGTAGGGAATTTAGTTGTAAACAACTTTGTATGGAAATAGTGTTGGCGTTTATTAAATCACTTGGGAGATATTTCAGAAAAACTAAAAATAGTCCAATTTTTTGCCTGTTTTTTGCCTGTAAAAAAAATTGCCGGTAAAATTTTTGTTGGCAAACCTCAGATTCGTGTTCAGCAGCTCAAAATACACTATGGTTCAAAAAATCAAAACTACACCAAAACTTGCATTTATTTCGCTATTTTTGGGCTTGCGGTACTAGACTAGTAGGAACATTATGACTTCCCTATACCCGTAAATGACCATACGAGCTTTTTCTGTTGCCAAATTTGATTATTTAATTGTGACTATCGATTTACGCCTATTTGATTTGTCTGAAAAAGAGAAAATGAGGGATACGCCTGATTTCAATTTTTGTTGTATCTTTTTTTTGGATTATAATTGGATTACGTCAATTTGTGAGAACAAAATATAGCACAAGTAGACTCAATCCAAGCAATAAAACCGATTTAAAAAATTTGTGGTTTACGCCTCTTTGTGTTGTCAGAGGCGATATATCTTCGGCTAGAAGTTAAAACTGACCAAGTGACAGTTGGTCATTTTTTCCGATTTTTCTTAACTTTGGTTGGATATTAACATAACTATTGGCTAAAAATCAAAAGTTCGGTAGTATTCAAACATATGCGCGGGAAAAAGCGAAAAACAATTTTTTCCTGAAAGACTGGTGGAGGTTTCAATGGACAAATGGAGATGGTCCAAATGCAGATGGTCAGTTTTACCTTCCAGCTGACGATATGATGACTAAAATACTACAATTTTGGTCTTCAGAAGACCATCAGAAACAGGAGACATCGAGGCGCCCCGCCGGATGAACTTTGGGTACAGAAAACTAATCAACAGATCAAGGCAAATGTGTCCCGAGAGATGGAATATGGGGAGAGGGTTTCGCCGTTCACTCGGGGTGAGTACAGGGGGGCTGTCAGCTCGTTTTAATTTCCTAGCTGACCTACATTAATGAAAATAAAGTAACCAGAGTCTCAATTTCTTCCGATATATTGAACATCGAGGCCGTCCACACACGAGGCAAAAAACAAACCAGGGAAGTTTCTGTGTGATCAATTCGGTGGTCAAGTGGCTAACGCGTGAGTCTTTTTCTTTATTTTTTAACATGGTATTGCTTTATTTTATATTGATACATGTACATAAATAAAGTAATAGAGCTTTTGCCTAGAATAAAAAATAATTTTAATTCATTTTACCAAGCATACCCAGGTTTGAATGGTCAGAAGTAAGCTTTAAAAACCTTGGAGAAGGTTTTGCTAATTATATTTAAATAAGGTAAAAAATTTTTTAAAGAATCCCTAAAACAATGTCTTGTAGTCCAGGTAGCGCAAGGTTCCGTTGGTTCGAATTCCACCCAGATAATGAATTTTTTCCTCATTAATTTGAGTTTGTGACCAAATAATAATATTTGAGCATTAACCTGGCCTCGTGGTTACTTTCTAGTAAAGAGTGTTGTTATAATTAATTTGTTCCGATTGGTTGATTGCACTTACAAGACTCCTTAATGTTCTTCTCAGGGTTTTGGACAGCTTCCATTTGAAGAGGCCCTCTATAGGCCAAATAACTGTCCCAGGATGATTGGATCTCAGAGAACCAAACTTTTATGCAGATAATAATAAATTTATAGTATAGAATTCACGTTTGACGAAGAATTTTTAGGTAGCTTTATTCTAAGAAAAGCCAGCCTCCATGGTGTAACGGTAGTGACTACTGCCAGTAGTCTAGAGATTAACACCCGTATTTATGAACAGCGAACTTTGGCTGAGCACTGTCTCAAGCAAGGTATTGGCCAGTAATATTAAAGGGAATCATGCTTCAGACCATGCTCAGACGGCGTTTTCTGTTCATAAATACGGCTGTAAGAGTTTAATTCTTGGTTGGAGGCAAAAATTTCTAACAGAATATTCTTGTCGTCCCCGAACACGTGAGTGGCTTTTCCGACCTAACCCAGGTTTGTTAGGTTATTATACTCCTGATATCCAAAAGGAATATTTTTGGTGTCAGACAAGGTATTTTAGTTGCCTGAGATTATTTAGGATTTTAGACATACTGAATCAGAAAATGATCGATTGAAATTTGAAACATCGACTATCATATTTCGATTAAAATTGGCAGAAAAGAGAAGAACGGCTAGTTGAATATAATAAAAAGTAGCCTTTAGTAAAAAAAAACCTCACAAATTAAATACTCCTGTCTTCTTGTACTTGTGGTGAGCTACTCACTGTTCCTCACATCTTATCATGTCCCCTATAGTTCAATATTAGATCTTCATTTCCTGTTCTTCCAGCACTAATAGATGACAATGGAAGCGTCGATTCACTCATTAAATATCTGAATAAACTAAAAATGTTCACTATGATTAAAAAAAAAAAAAAAAAAAAAAAAACAAAAAAACAAAATATGAACGCGAATGACCTGCTGCAGCAGAGTGAAAGCGCATAAAAGGAAAAACTAACAAATTTTCCATTACTTTCTTTATCATAGGATAAGGAAAGTAAAAATATTATTGTCTTTTTTGTTCCTTTGTGTGGCGGAGTATGCAGACGTTCTTAACTCTTTATGGTGGTCTGAAGATTACATCCAGGAGTTTCGAAAGGGTTAAAAGATCTTTCCAAGGGACTATGTTCTTCAATTTCCAGTCTTTGCAATGTTTGCTGTTCTCGAGATATTACACCCTGAACGTGAGATTGAATTTCTTTCTCTCTGGTAAACTGTGCTGAAAAAGCTCATTATTTTTAGCAATCTCTTAGATTGCACACGTATGTGCTACCCACATGCTTATGTTTAGTCATACCGCTAAACTTTTTGTGCCACTCAAATTTTTTTTGTTTTGTCATAGCTCTTACACAAAATACCCATGTGAAAAAATACTACATATTATTACATTAAATAAAATATTACATTTTAAAGGTGGTGGTGCTGGCGAAATGGACCGTCTTACACTTGCTCAACAAATTTCTGAAGAATATTTTGCTTTAGGTGGACTTTTCACAAAAAAAAATAAAAAAAAAAATAAAAAAAAAAATAGCGAAAAGCAGACAAAACGGTTGTCGCACAAGTAAATATTTATCTTTCAAATAATAGGTACTTTGACTTTCTAATAGTTGGTTTATAATTAAGTGCCGTATGACTTATTTACCAACCATTAATTAGTATAAAAAAATAGAAAATCAATGGCGAGTGTTTCAATAAGAATTTGAAAAATATTATTATTCCTTTTCGTTTTGATTCCTTTTGATGGAAATCATGCAGATATTTGGCACAAAATAAAATTACAACAAAAATAAGCCTAGACCATCTCTCAAGCCGGACTATCGTGCATTGTGATAGTCAGAATGTCCAATTTGAGGGGCGGCCCGCCCGCCCTTGTATTTGTTTTAATATTATCTCATAATTCGGTTCTAAAGGCTAAACTATGAAACAGGATTAAATATCTCGGATTTGTTAATCCAAGCCACTATCACTTAACAGCTGATATAAATGGCGTTTTAAGGGATACTGTAGGATTAGTTAAATATTATTATTCAAAAAAAAATTTATTTACAATAACATATACAATTATATGCACATTAACAACAAAAAAAGTTAAAATTATCAAACAAAACTCGATGAAAGCTCTACATCATTCTCTTCCAATCTAATCTAATCATGTTTCATAATTCGGGCCTTGGACGTAAGGAAAGCGTTTGACTCACACATATGCTCGCCCATCTGCCACGTCTCGGGCTTGGAGTTGACCTCAACCAGCACGGTGGGGGTGCACACCAGCAGCACCATCAGATCCGCGATGGAGAGGTTCATGAGGAAGATGTTGGTGGAGTTGCGCATGTCTTTGCTCTTGAGGATGACGCAGGGCACCATGATGTTGCCCAGGACCCCGATACACAGGATGATGGAGCAGAGGACCTGAGGGAGAAAGAAGAAATAATGGTTAATACACAGGATGATGGAGCAGAGGATCTTAGGGAAGATGGAATGGAAAAATGTCAAAAAAACGCTTGCATACAAGTCTGCAACCATTGGGACATTTTCATCTTTACTATTCAAGTTTCGTTACATAATTTCGTTACATAATTTCGTCACATAATTTCGTTACATAATTTCGTCACATAATTTCGTTACATAATTTTGGTTATGTGCCAGAGCAAAGACATGAAAATGTCAATTTAATATTTCGTTACATAATTTCGTTACATAATTTCGTCACATAATTTCGTTACATAATTTCGTTACATAATTTCGTTACTTAATTTCGTTACATAATTTTGGTTATGTGCCAGAGCAAAGACATGAATATGTCAAAAGAAGAAATAATTGAAAAGGTAGGCAATAGTTCCTTTTATTAAAGAAAGGCACAAATATCTATCTCACAGTAAAGAGTTCATAGAAAAAATATGAAATAAAATTATGAAACAAGGTAAAATTTAATTTAAAACAGGATCAATCTAGTCGTACTTGTTTTTCCGCTAACATGCCATCAAGTGGGAATTTCAACCAATCACAGGACATTTATATCACCTGTTAAGTGATAGTGGCTTGGATTAACAAATCATAGTTATTTAATATTGTTTCATAATCAAGCCTTATGTCTTATTCAACCAGTGCTGGTAGTATAAAAGCAAACTTGGAGTGTTCGTCCACATGGACAGCCATAGAGTAGCATAAATTGGACTGCCAAGTGGACGCTATTTGGGTGTATACGCAATTGGTCTAATAAGCTGCTCAGTAATGGCTACCTAGAGGACTATCTTTCGATTAAAAATAATGAAAAAAAGGACCGACTTATAAAACAAGATTAGATTTAATCCAAGTAGACAACTGGACAGTGGACACTATCTCTTAACTCAGGCTATAGTGCACTGTGATTGGTTGAAACTTCGTCTAATGCTTTGCTTAACTTCTATCCTTTTTTAAAAAAAGATGAGTGTTTCACAGCCGTTTCTAATTTTTAGCCATGAAACAGGAGCTACTGTAGACGCTTGTGGTGACACAGTACTTTCCAATAAGGTGCTGGGTCAACAAGAGCCCACCGGAAAGTATCCCTTACGAACAATTGTAAACAAATTATTAGACATTTATTTCGCATTCTAATTGCCTTTTTGGGCGATTACGAACTCCACCTAATTGAACTTTGCATACTCGAACTCCACCTAAATGAACATTTTCGCATGTCGCACTCCACCGATTTCAAAAAAAGTTCCAATACGAACTCCACCGATTTGTATTTTTCTACACCCCGTATAAGGTTTGGTTTACTTCAGTTCATTCATTCTCATGCATAGATTGGAGTTTACTATCAAATATGATAACTATAAAGGAATTTTTTAGTTATATAGGGTTAGGTAAAGTTAACGAAGTGAAATTGCACGATAGATCACTGACTTCAGTTTGTTGGGTGAGGGGCTTAGGTTAGGTTGAAAATAGCGCAGCAGCGACCCGGTCTAACCCTGCGCTAATTTCAACCTAACCTAAGCCCCTCACCCAACCATTCTAGCCGGCTAACGAAACACAACATTTAGACCGACAACTGTTTGTTGTCACTGACTTCAGTTTGTTGGGTAGGTTTGTTAAATATCTATTTACCTACTGTTCGAATTAAATATAATATATACTGTGTGTCTCTGAATCATAAAATCCATGTTTTCTTCTTTTTACCTGATTCAAAATCGGTGGAGTAGGTATAATAAAAAAAGGTAGAGTTCGTATTAGACGCTTTGACCCCGTCCCTCTTTCGGTGGAGTTTTCGGTGGAGTTCGATGCTGCCCGCCTTTTTTTTAACTTATTTTAGAACAATATTCTGCAATTCTTTCTGGAAAAGAGTAAAAACACTGCCAATTATAGACACAATACTTCCTCGTGATTGTTTCACATTGTGTACACGTGCGAATTTTGAGTTTTTATACTAAATTACTTGTATCTACGTAATGGCTCAACCGATTTTCTTCAAATTTGTTTTATATGGTAGAAAACCGTTTCTTATACATTCTAGACTCTACAAAAAATTCTGTATCGGCAAGTCGTGGTTCTTATTTTTTGACTTTATTGTCCAAAATTTCGGATTTTCTTAAATATCAGAGTCAAATTATAATTAATTAAAAAATAAATATAAATTACCTATGTCAAACAATAATATGCATATTTTTACAAAATTTCATCAAAATCGGGTGTACCGTTCACGAGATATAAGCATTTAAGTAAAAAGTTAGTGGTCAGGCGCATGGTCTCTTTCACCCAGAGCCGCTTTTACAAATTCGATGAATTTAAAATGGGACCATCTACAGAATGTCTCCTAGATGTGTGCAAAATTTCTTAAAAATCGGTCGAGTAGTTTCCGAGATTTGCGCGTTACAAGGAATCGTTTTAACAGACAGACCGACAGACGGACACAAAACCAAATTTGCTCAGGAGGTTATGAAACGTCCAGAAATATGAAAAAAATTGAAATCGGAGCAAAAAAATATTTTTTTTTACAAAAACGAACACAATACTTCCGATTTCTAATATTAGAAATTTCTCGGAAGTAAAATACAGAATGGTATCTCCCTCGTCCAACATTCTTCTTGATATCATTGAAATGGTACTTCTTAGTTGTTTCGTGTATAGGTATCTAAATTAAAAACCTAAAAACAAACACTAAGTTAACACGAAAGTAAACCAAATAGGTTGAGATGAATAAATTTAAAACTAAGTTTGAATTTTTGAGAATATTTTTGAAGAATTCTGAGAGGAAATTTAAAAATTGCAGCCATACAGGCGCCTGTATGAAATTAGAAATTAAATTTAACCAAATTAAGAAAACAATTTTTTGTCGGCACAGGGGATCGAACCACGGACCTTCCGCATGGCAAGCAAATGCTTAACCACTGAGCTAATCGCGCGCTCAAAATTTGTCCTGTTTCATAATGTGTCCCTGTAACCCTCGAAATTTTTCCATTATTTGAGTGTATCCTTCAGCTAAGTTTGTAGAATACAAATTTGTTCATTACGTAAAATTGAATACGTAAAGTTTACAAAATAACTTACCATGGACGGAGTGCGAATGTAGGCGGGGAACTGGGGTCCATCGTCAAAGCCGTTGATCTTGGGGACAAAGGACGCGTTGACCAAACTCAAGGTCAAATTCTCGACGGCAAGAGGAAGGGTCCAGTTGTCAAGCGAGGTCAAATTGTCCAGGATGGTCTGTACAGTGGTGGACACCATGAAAACTTTTGGGGGCGGGGCCGTTTGAGAGGGACGAGAGAAAAGGTGCACTGGTTGAAGACGAATATTATTCACGCGGTTTCTTTCTTTTATATTTTGTTTTTAGATTTGTGTTGGTTATTAACTTCAACCACCCGAATGTCTAATAAATTGAGAAACATTTGCACAGGACAGACTACAATAGAGGCAGCTGGTTCATGGAGGTTTTGGGTCCCCGCGACCTGTTTAAACCCAACAGTAAGTAAGTAAGAAAGTATTATTTAAACAGTTCGCGAATTTTTCGGTAAGTTTTTGTATTGGTCTTTTAGATTTTTTACACTTTTAAACACAGGTCTACTTTGTAAAAGAGTTTAAACTTGTATTGTAAACCTGTTAGGTAAATATTCATTAATTTACGCGATGGTGATTTGTTGTAATATTTGAGGGTTCAGATAAACACGATAATGATATTTTGTTGCAATAACTTTGTACTAATATTTGTGTTCAGCTTAAGCAAAGAAAAGTAAATTCAGTCTAGTTCGGAGTTTTACAAGAAAGAGTATGAGGAAACATAGACGGCTTTCAGTTTTAATTTAAAAGAATAAATTCAATTGTTTATTTTCCAAACATAAGAAGGCCCAATAAAAAAGTTTTGTTTTTATTTCTTCCAAGTTGACACTGAAGGGGGGATTCAATTTGCTTTGGTAATTCCGCTTTTTTTCTTCATTTTTAAAGTTTTAATAAATAAGTATGTTTCCCCCTTAAAAATATAATAAAAAATTCATCAAAATAAATTGGTTTCTATTGCATTGAAGTTTTTTATTTTTACATAGTTTTCTTTGGAATGTCATTGTCTGAAAAATAAAACAGTTTCAAAATGTTAAAATGCATTTTTCATATTTAAATTAATTTATTCTACAGGATGTTTGAATAAGGATGTTTGAAAAGAAAAAAAATATCTAAACATATTTTATTACGAAAAAGTACCCGAAAATTGATTTTGTACTAAACTACTAAGCTCTACATTGTCGGTAATGTCGGTATATCTTTAGATTTTAGGTGTCGAAATTATCAAAAAATTACAAAATTGTAAAGGGTGAAAAATCTTTCCATTATTATTACTGACAAAATTCAATTCAAACTAAATTTCCATTAAACTTATATCTTCAAGCAATTTTAAAAAGGTTTTATTTTATATTATGCACTTGAAAGTCGTTAAAATTGGTTTGAAATTTACGTGGTCAATAAATCAACAAAAATGGAGCGTGTGTTAAAATAGATTAAATGTGGTTTTATGATCTCAAAATCCCCTTCGGGAACATTAAATCTAAAAGAAATTTTATTTAAATTTATTTGATGTATTTTATTACTTTTGGAGATAATTTTTATCGACAAGTTTCGAATTCGATGTTCATGAGAAGAGTGAGGGTCAGTTGAAATCTGCAACAGAAAAGAAGAAAAACAATATTGAGGTTTCACTTTGATGTATTTTCATAAAAAGTTATCCTTTTAAAAGGTATCATATTTGTGTGAATCACTTCAGTGATATAACAACTAATCCAACTAGCTCTATAAATCCACGATGAAACCGGGAATTGAACCACCGGCCTCCATGTTACAAAGTTCGCCGCCTCATCGATCAAACTTTTTAATTAAAAAAATCACAAGGATTATAAAAGGCTGTAATGTAAGAAAGTGGTACAGAAATATCATATTATTAAATGAATACAAAAAATATATAGGTACCTAACCAACTTTCTTACTAATCTAGACGACAAAGTAGCCAGACTACCCCTCAAGTCGGGCTATATTAGTGCACTATCATTTTACTCGCTTATTTAAACTTCGATTCTTTAATATTAATGAATAATGAAATGGAAAAAGAGGCAGAGAAAGAGTCAGCATAGGAGAGATAAGGAGAGACAGAGATAATAGAGATAATAGAGATAAAGACAGATAGAAGGGGAGAGAGAGATAGAGAAAGAGAGAGAGAGAGAGAGAGAGAGAGAGAGAGAGAGAGAGACATAGATCTTAATAACTCCGTAAAAAGATATGCAAATTTTTGCGAATCAAGAGAGAGAGAGGATGTAATTTATGAATTAGTGCAACTGGAATGTTTGGCAAGAGATGCAACAAGACCTGTCGTGTTGTGGCATGTCAACTGTGCTGCATGCTTCATGTAGCATGCTTGACATGCAGGCCACTCTGTCATGTTGGAGACATCCACCCGTCCCCCGCTGTGAGGACACTAAGTGGACACTCCATCATGCTCTGGTGGTCATGCTGATGATGATTCTGGTGGTCAAATGCTGGTCATGCCGATAATTTTGGTAATAATAATTACACCATCGAAGATTTTGGTAATAATAATAATATATAATTCCGTGTCCGTCACTAGTCACTAGTAGTCACTTGGCCTAGCGGCAGCATGTTCGGCTTGCACTCCAGGTGACCCGGGTTCGAATCCCGGCGGAGTCGGATTTTTTTTGGCTCTGTACTTTGGATGTCGGGACCTCCCCTTGGCTAGTGAGGACAATTGGGGTAGTTGTAGAGTGAGCAACGACAAGTGGCGGCATTACGAGATTGATATTGGTATATGACGGTTGGTTGGAGATATATGATGCATAAGCATTAGTTCTCGTAATGTCGATGCTACCCACTAAAAATTGGGACATAATAACACAAATAACTAGCTCTTTATCTTTTAATTCCTTGCCCGTTATACAGGGTGGGGCAAAAGTCTGGAAACCCCTGAATAACTTTCGAATGGCTTCTTCGGTAAAATTAAAATTTTGTATGGTAAACCAAGCTAATAAGACCTTCTTTTAGAGTGGGGTCGATTTTTGCTACCGGCCTCCATGTCGGGGCCAGGGGGGCCAACTTCATTTTTTTAAATACGAACCCCCACCTTGCGATACATTTTTGGAAAGGTCTTTAAATAAGAAACACATTGGTGCAAATTTTATTTTTTTAATATTAACTGTTTGCAAATTGCGTCCAATTTTGTGTATGCAGTAAAGTCTGGAAACCCCTGAATATCTTTCGAAAGAGCTTTCTCAGTAAATTTAAAATTGTGTAGGGTAATCCTTGGTAATTAGACCTTTTATTAGAATGGGACCGATTTTTTTTTTTACTGGCCTCCATGTTGGGGCCAGGGAGGCCAACTTCATTTTTTTTAATTCGAAACCCCACCTTGTGATACATTTTTGGAAAGGTCTAATTACCCCGACTTACCGTGCAGAGTTTTCAATTTACTAAGAAAGCCCGTTCAAAAGATATTCAGGGGTTTCCAGACTTTACAGCATACACAAAGTTGGACGCCATTTGCAAACAGTTAATATTTAAAAAATAAAATTGGCATCAATGTATTTCTTATTTAAAGACCTTTCCAAAAATGTATCGCAAGGTAGGGGTTCGTATTTAAAAAAATGAAGTTAGCCCCCCTGGCCCCGACATGGGGGCCGGTAACAAAAATCGACTCCACTCTAAAAGAAGGTCTTATTAGCCCGGTTTACCTTACAAAATTTTAATTTTACCGAAGAAGCCATTCGAAAGTTATTCAGGGGTCTCCAGACTTTTGCCCTACCCTGTATGTATGTATAGGCAGAGATAGCTATATCACGTTGATGAGATGATTATACGTACGCCAGATCCAATGTCTAAACTCCTTTCATGTCCATTGATTTTACTTGGTTTTAACGTCTGATTTGAGATAGTAAGGACGGGAGTTTTACCCTCCATTCACTAGGGATTGTATCAGCTACCCACATTAACCTCACCCATCTCATTTAGTTTGTCCTAAAACTAGATGGGTCGGAAACCAACAATACTCGGCGGTCAATGGTAACATTCATCTGATAAATTTCACAAGAAGAGCATGCTAAACTTATTAATTATGAAGTAAAATCTATTTCAAATTAACATTATCATTAGGTATTTTTCTTAGCAAAACTAAAGGTCAATAACACGCGATTTTTTTTTGTGTAGAGAAGTGAGTTATGAAAATGAAATTTGTCACGTTGTGATTTTTTTGCCATTGAGGATATTATTATTATTTTAATTATTGTAACAAAAATCATCAAGTCAATATCAATAACACGTGATACGTATATTTTTTTTCTTCTTCTTTTGTAGGGACTTTTTCCGCTTTAGTTATTATTATTGTTTTATTTATTATTAAAAAAATCATCATGAATAACCTCTTCGCCTCGGCATGAGAAACTAATAATGGCAAACGATTTTTCTTTTTCTTTTTGCGAATAAAATGGACCGCGGTAGGTAGATTATGATAGATTGATGGATAAATTAGAATTCTTACCTACTTTCGAAGATTCTAAGAATACTCGCGGTACGTTATTTTTGGCACAGTTGTTAATGAAATAGGAAGAAGAAGAAGAAGAGGGTTTATCAATGTTTGAAATAATAATAAAATGTTCGCTGGCGAGGTGTTTCTCTTTATCAATGTGGATAAATAAAAATTATAATATCGCCTTATTTATACTGCCTGATTAGAACTAGTAAGTCCCATTATTCCAGCAGTAAGCCCCAAACGATGTGGTAAAAATCCCAAATGGGAGGAAAACTGTCATGTCACGGCTGGGTTTCGCTGCCTTTACCACTGAGCTACCAGGACAGACTTTCCATTTTTTTTTATTATAAACTAGCCTTTTGGATACGTGACGTAACGATTTTGAGTACTGCCCGTAATCCAGAGATTCTGAGTTCGATTCCCGGTTGGAACAGACTTTTCACACAGAAAATTCTGTTCTCTCCGAACACGTGAGGCTGGCATTTCCAGCCCTACCCAGGCTGGGTGGGGTTAATGTGGGTAGCTAATATGATTCCCCACCAATGACGGGTAAAACCCCCGTCCTGACTAACTCAAATCAGGACCTTAAAACCAAATAGTATCAATGGACATAAAAGGAGCCCTAGTCATTGGATCTGGGCGTCCATATAATCCTCTTACCACCGTGATATACATAGGTACCTGTTCATATCTCATGGACACGGAATTATTATTTATGAACTAGACTATGTATGTATGTATGTAGAATAACGATGTAATGATCATGACCACTACCCGTGGAAGTCGTGGTCTCGTGGTCCAGTTACCTTGGGTTCAGTCCTCGGTTAGGGCAGAATTTACTAACGAAAAATTCTGTTACGAATTGATCTCAAGCTTTTGGTTGAACGTCGCTTTCATTTATATTACGAGATTACGACGGTTGGAAATTCATTCGCGACCCTCCATTCGCAGGAAATTCACAAACATGCACTACCCACATTAACCTCAACCAGCCTGGGTTGGGCCGGAATGTCAGCATCGCGAAGTCTTCACCTCGCTGGACGTTGCATAAGTTCAGTGATACTACGAGAACCGGTGCATTCAATGCGCCAGCGACGTTGGCAATTTTCAAGATTTGCATTTCCAACCCAACCCAATCCAGGCTGGATTGGGTTGGGTTGAAAAAAAAAAAAAAAAAAAAAAAAAATGCTAATCTAGGAAAAAGGTAACTGTAATCAAATGATTTTAGAATTTCAGTTAACTGGCGGACCACCACTGGTGCACTTACCCTATATAACAGGGCTGCCCAACCAGTCGATCGCGATCGACCGGTCGATCGTGGAGTGATTTTGGGTCGATCACGTCCAGAGAGGTGAGATGACGTTCTAAAAGTCTAGATCTCTAAAGTACAAAATAATTGTGAACGAGGTTTTCTGACATCTCACCGTCTCACACAAGTGAAAATCCGAAATCTCCTTCCTTAACTCATGAGAATTAAAAAGAGGTTTCTTGAAACTTGAAAATTTGGTTGAATTCTTCACTAACTCACACAAGCCCAAAATGAACATTGAATTTGTAGGGTCGATAGCGTTGATTATCTAAGACTTTATAGTAGATCTTCTTCTGTAAAGGTTTGGCACCCCTGCTATATATGGTAAAACAGAAAATAAATTCTGCGTTCGGTCGGCATAGGCCAAGTAGATAACATAAACCTACAATTTATACAGCCAGATATTTCACATCTCATTATTTTCATAATATATCGAAACCATTTAAAATTTTACCAATTGGCCAGTTTATTTTATATTTCAAGGAACATCAAATAGGTTATAAAAATTCATACTAATCAAAAAAGTAGCAAAAACAAAATTTAACTGTCAATCAAAATTTATGGTAAAGAATTAATCATTCGATTAGAAGAAATACAGAATCACCTTCCATTAGAAGAAGAAACAAAGGACAATGGGATACATGGCGCGGTTCAATCCTTTCGGAAATGGTTCAAAACCACGATCAGGTATTTTTGTTTCGATTTTTTGACACCATTGGAAGAAACGCATCACTCACTAAGCTAAGTCTGGGTTTTACCAGCAATAGCTAGCATCAAAATATTTCCAATATGAGTGGTCATCCACCAAGTCCGAACCTTAACAGTTCTTGTTTAACTTCAGTGATTTTGTGAAAACCATTTATTTAAATGTGGGATTAATGCCGTCTCGAATGGTGTTTCCGTTCATATATTTTGGAACACAAATTTCCGCAATTTATTAGAAGGCTCACCGAAGCTTCTTAGCGAGTAACATAATGTAATGTATAGATCAAGTTTTCTTTCTTTTTACTCGTATTTCAGATAAGTCACATCAAGATCAGAAAGAAAGCCACTCGTCAAAGTTATGAACGTCGTCGGAGAAATCTTGACCGAAACTTGATGACTTGATCATAATTGTGACAGATGAAACAAAATGAGGATTGAACAAGAACAGTATACGAGAGATTTTTTGTACTATCTTAGGATTTCTGATCCAATAAATCTCATGCATTTTTACTTTAGTTTTCATTCAAAGCTTAAAAAGTCACCATTTTAACCTTTAATATGCCAATATTATCAATGTTCTATAACAAATGTAAGTATAAATATTTTTTATTCAGAAAAGTTGAGTTGAAAAATAATGTTGGGTAAAGTAACTTTCTAAAATGTAAAGCCTCATTTTTTAACAGAAATTAGTCAGAAAATGGTTGCTATTATTATACCACTAGGAATTTACCAGAACAAATGTCAGGCACAAAGAGTAGAGTTTAGTAAGAATTCTGAATCTTAGGGTTGTTGTTTAATGTTTATACCTATTAAATTTGAGATACAGAACTAATCGTATCAATTTAATTATACAAAGATCCTAAGCAAGGAATTTAATCCTAACCTAATTAAAACCAGAAAGTCACTAAGTATAGGTAAGTAAACATTTAAAAAAAAGGATTAATTTAAGTACCTTTATTCTTTACTCTTACAGGTACTGTCTACAAAATTGTGAAGTATGAAGAATCGAAATTCCGGAGTCTACAAAATTATGAAGTATGAGAATCAAAATTCTGAGTCTACAAAATTGTGAAGTATGAGAGTCAAAATTCCGGAGTCTACAAAATTGTGAAGTATGAGAATCAAAATTCCGGAATCTACAAAATTATGAAGTATGAGAATCAAAATTCTGAGTCTACAAAATTGTGAAGTATGAGAGTCAAAATTCTGAGTCTACAAAATTGTGAAGTATGAGAATCAAAATTCCGAGTCTACAAAATTATGAGTATGAGAATCAAAATTCTGAGTCTACAAAATTGTGAAGTATGAGAGTCCAATTTCCGGAATTTACAAAATTGTGAAGTATGAGAGTCAAAATTCCGGAGTCTACAAAATTATGAAGTATGAGAATCAAAATTCTGAGTCTACAAAATTGTGAAGTATGAGAATCAAAATTCTGAGTCTACAAAATTGTAAAGTATGAGAATCAAAATTCTGAGTCTACAAAATTGTGAAGTATGAGAGTCCAATTTCCGGAATTTACAAAATTGTGAAGTATGAGAGTCAAAATTCCGGAGTCTACAAAATTATGAAGTATGAGAATCAAAATTCTGAGTCTACAAAATTGTGAAGTATGAGAATCAAATTCTGAGTCTACAAAATTGTAAAGTATGAGAATCAAAATTCGGTGTCTACAAAATTGTGAAGTATGAGAGTCAAAATTCCGGAGTCTACAAAATTGTGAAGTATGAGAATCAAAATTCTGAGTCTACAAAATTGTAAAGTATGAGAATCAAAATTTCGGTGTCTACAAAATTGTGAAGTATGAGAGTCAAAATTCCGAAGTCTACAAAATTGTGAAGTATGAGAATCCTACAAAATTATGAAGTATGAGAATCAAAATTCTGAGTCTACAAAAATAAGTTATGAGAATCAAAATTCTGAGTCTACAAAATTGTGAAGTATGAGAGTCAAATTTCCGGAATCTACAAAATTGTGAAGTATGAGAATCAAAATTCGAAGTCTACAAAATTGTGAAGTATGAGAATCAAAATTCCGGAGTCTACAAAATTGTGAAGTATGAGAGTCAAAATTCGAGTCTACAAAATTGTGAAGTATGAGAATCAAAATTCCGGAGTCTACAAAATTATGAAGTATGAGAATCAAAATTCTGAGTCTACAAAATTGTGAAGTATGAGAGTCCAATTTCCGGAATTTACAAAATTGTGAAGTATGAGAGTCAAAATTCCGGAGTCTACAAAATTATGAAGTATGAGAATCAAAATTCTGAGTCTACAAAATTGTGAAGTATGAGAATCAAAATTCTGAGTCTACAAAATTGTAAAGTATGAGAATCAAAATTCTGAGTCTACAAAATTGTGAAGTATGAGAGTCCAATTTCCGGAATTTACAAAATTGTGAAGTATGAGAGTCAAAATTCCGGAGTCTACAAAATTATGAAGTATGAGAATCAAAATTCTGAGTCTACCAAATTGTGAAGTATGAGAATCAAAATTCTGAGTCTACAAAATTGTAAAGTATGAGAATCAAAATTCCGGTGTCTACAAAATTGTGAAGTATGAGAGTCAAAATTCCGGAGTCTACAAAATTATGAAGTATGAGGATCAAAATTCCGGAGTCTACAAAATTATGAAGTATGAGAATCAAAATTCTGAGTCTACAAAATTGTAAAGTATGAGAATCAAAATTCCGGTGTCTACAAAATTGTGAAGTATGAGAGTCAAAATTCCGAAGTCTACAAAATTGTGAAGTATGAGAATCCTACAAAATTATGAAGTATGAGAATCAAAATTCTGAGTCTACAAAAATAAGTATGAGAATCAAAATTCTGAGTCTACAAAATTGTGAAGTATGAGAGTCAAATTTCCGGAATCTACAAAATTGTGAAGTATGAGAATCAAAATTCCGAAGTCTACAAAATTGTGAAGTATGAGAATCAAAATTCCGGAGTCTACAAAATTGTGAAGTATGAGAGTCAAAATTCCGGTGTCTACAAAATTATGAAGTATGAGAATCAAAATTCTGAGTCTACAAAATGTGAAGTATGAGAGTCCAATTTCCGGAATTTACAAAATTGTGAAGTATGAGAGTCAAAATTCCGGAGTCTACAAAATTGTGAAGTATGAGAATCAAAATTCTGAGTCTACAAAATTGTAAAGTATGAGAATCAAAATTCTGAGTCTACAAAATTGTGAAGTATGAGAGTCCAATTTCCGGAATTTACAAAATTGTGAAGTATGAGAGTCAAAATTCCGGAGTCTACAAAATTATGAAGTATGAGAATCAAAATTCTGAGTCTACCAAAATTGTGAAGTATGAGAATCAAAATTCTGAGTCTACAAAATTGTAAAGTATGAGAATCAAAATTCCGGTGTCTACAAAATTGTGAAGTATGAGAGTCAAAATTCCGGAGTCTACAAAATTATGAAGTATGAGAATCAAAATTCCGGAGTCTACAAAATTATGAAGTATGAGAATCAAAATTCTGAGTCTACAAAATTGTAAAGTATGAGAATCAAAATTCCGGTGTCTACAAAATTGTGAAGTATGAGAGTCAAAATTCCGAAGTCTACAAAATTGTGAAGTATGAGAATCCTACAAAATTATGAAGTATGAGAATCAAAATTCTGAGTCTACAAAAATAAGTATGAGAATCAAAATTCTGAGTCTACAAAATTGTGAAGTATGAGAGTCAAATTTCCGGAATCTACAAAATTGTGAAGTATGAGAATCAAAATTCCGAAGTCTACAATTGTGAAGTATGAGAATCAAAATTCCGGAGTCTACAAAATTGTGAAGTATGAGAGTCAAAATTCCGGTGTCTACAAAATTGTGAAGTATGAAAATCAGAATTAAAGGTAAGTCTAGGTCTAGTAAATAATCTTGAAACTACGATTTTAATTTTATGGTGACTTTTTAATCAAGCTTTTAAAAACAGAAACTGAAATTTTGCCATTTTATAATAATTATTGTGATCAGGATTCCTAAGAATTGTAAGTGCAAAAACGTGTGCTTGATAATGATGTGAAATTAAACAATAAATAAACTATTATTTTAACACTTTTGAACCTTCAAAGAGATTATTTATTTTTATTGAATTCATTCTCTCAAATACTTACCAAGACATAGGACACCAACAAAAAACTCATGACTAGGGTGATATCAGTCTGAGAACAGTTTTTTTGTTTTGTAAGATGCAACTAATAGGATTGAAACCTTTAATCAGCATAGCTATAATTGGCCAATTCATAAGGAGTAAGGGTACAGGCTTGAAACAGAGAAAAGGAAGTCTGAAGTCCTTACACTCCTCAATACTCGCGTTGATTATCTGAGACTTTACAGTAGATCTTCTTCTGTAAAGGTTGGGCACCCCTGCTATATAATGTGTACACTTATTACCTATAGTGGTTTTTTAGACAGTGAGACACACTTCGTTTGGTCTATATTTTTCTACCTATCTACATCAGATCATTCTCCAGGAACTCCTTCCTACAGTACCTGCTTTATATTTATGCAAAATAGTTCCCTCATTAGATCGTGTGTAACATTAGAGTACATGACTCAATATTGTACCTGGTGTTGACATTAAGGTACAAAACTGTCAATATTGTATCTGGTGTTGTTAGGATACATAGAGATTGCTCAATGATAAAAAAAAATATCTATGAGAAAATATAATTTTATTTATTGAATTTATCATTATCATAATAAATCGACTTATTTTTATTCAAACATACATAGTATCTACAATTCTAAATATACCTTTAGTTAAAGTTGATTACAGCATGGAAACTATTAATATTAATACAGGGTGTCCCACCAAAGTTGTATACCTCAATTTCTGACGTTTAAACCACCATGTATAAAAAAAAATCATGACTGCAACCGCATAATTAGGACATGTACATTTGGATTTTTTATTTTTCAAAAACTCTTTCAGGGCCCGAGTAATTTGAGGTGTCCAACTTTTGTGGGACACCCTGTATGTTCATAGTATATATTATAATGTTATTAAATACCTACCTACTATAGTTAACTCATTCTTATCATTAATATACTTATGTCCCAGCTCAGATACTAAAACCTAGGTATTTGTTTTACCATGTAATTTGCATTTTCTCAGGTGTTGATTGGTTTAAACTCAGCAAAAATAACATCTTTGTATCAATACTGTAAGTGGTATTAATTTATGAACTCCATTCGCCATAACGAAGCGAATTTATCTAACGGATCGATCATAATTTCAGACATTTTATTGGTTAACCGTTAGTGCATTTAAATATTATCCGCCATTTTGATTTCATTAGTTATCTAGGTTTGTTTGACATTTGTAGCAAACTTATGACGTGTTGAATGGTTCTCAATAGTAAGTGGTGCATAAACTAGTATTTTTTAGTAGTTCACTTCCGAAAGTTTCTACAGTAAAATTACTATAGTTTCTATGATAATTATTAAAGCAAATGATTATTATAACAATTAAAAAAGGAAGAAACATATACAATAAAAAGGAAAAGGAATAGAAAAATATATATAACCTAGAAATACGTATCGGATTTGTTTTTTTTTTTTTTTTTTTTTTTTTTAAGTGGGGTTTAACGTCGCTTTCAACTGCAATGGTCATATCACGACGGGGGTTTTACCCTCCATTCGCAGGAAACTCACAAACCTGCTACTCACATTGACCTCACCCAGCCTGAGTGGGGCCGGGAAAAGCCAGCGTCACGAGAATTAGAATTTGAATGGTCACCCATCCAAGTCTTAACCTCGCTGGATGTCGCTTAACTTCGGTGTTCTGAAGGGAACCGGTGTATTCAACATGCCATCGACGCTGGCCTCGGATTTGTTTGGGTATCATTATTATTATTTTGCTCTCATTTCAATTTCTTCGATGGCTCTGGAAATCTGAACATATCTTAACCTCCTGACCAATTTGGTCTAATGAACAGATTTCGACTAATGATCACATTAGGTTAGGTTGCAGGCGCGGTCGGTGGGAAAATGTTCTAGGGGGCTGCAACACAAACTTAACTAAAATGGGATTTATACAGTCTCTCTTTCAGTATCTAAAGAATTTGAGTTTGTTTACCTTGAAAATCATATGATAAATATGCATTAATTATTGAAGAAATGTGTGATCATTTCCATTGTGTACGAGCTAGGACTTCGGAAAATCGTTTTTTTCTTTTTTTGTCTGGGGGTGCTGCAGTTCCGCAGCTCCTTAGCACCATACACGCCTGTTAGGTTGTATTAGATATGTGTTCTATTCGATTGTCAATTTTAAGCTAATCAAGTTCTTGGTCATTGGGTCTTGGTGAGATTACGACCATACACGTGACCTGTAACTCTAAGTTCTCACTTATTTTTAGTAAAAGGAATTCTGCCCCGGAACCCCTTTCGAATTACGTCAGGACACTTCACCTACATCCATGCCATTCGAAATTTTCCGCTGCGGCCGGGATTCGAACCCACAACCTTCGGGTCCGTAACCAATGCTCTTAACCACCGACCCACAGAGGTCACTTATTTGCAAAAAAAAGAGCTGACAAAAAAAAAGGGTAAAACATCTTCGTTCTGAAAGATCTTCGTGAGAATAAAATGGATTTTAGGTAAATCTACAATTCTACACACAATTTTTTGTTCATTATTGTTTTTTTTTTCTTTTCATGATTTTCTTTTTGTTGTTGTTGTTGTTGTTTTTGTTGTTGTTGACATCTCACTTGCATTAATCGCAGCTCCAAAATGAGTTTCTGTGTTCACGTGCCAAGAATGTGCTGAATGCGTTCGCCGTGATTATCTTGTCCAATGATGAAATCTTTCTTAATTATTTTATAATATTTCACCGAAGAATTTGGTGCTTTTCTAACTCTACTTAGAATTGTGAGCATCGAAACTCGAATACGATCAACCGGTCTCGATATTAGGGGCCTCCCTTCGAATTTCAGGCCTGACTAAAATGAGGCAATATAGGTAAGTTTAAAAATGACCATAGTTCAGGGATCCCGAGTTTGATCTCCTATTGGGGCTGACCTTTCGAAGGAAATTATGTTGTAAATTAAAATGAGGCAATATAGGTAAGTGTAAAAATGACCGTAATTCAGGGATCCCGAGTTTGATCCCCGGTTGGGGCTGACCTTTCGAAGGAAATTCTGTTCCCTCCAAACACGTGATGCTGCCATTTCCGGCCCTATCCAGACCGGGTGAGGTTCATGTGGGTATAGCTGGTACGATTCCCAGCGAATGGAGGGTTAAGGGTACAAGGGTAGTGGGTATATTTTTTCCCAAAAAGAAAAATCCCTAGTTTTCATGTACCTTTTTCTCGTGTTCTACTCAACTTATCGCTTCGATTAAAAAAAAAAATGTACATCTGTTCCAGGTGAACACATAAAGCCACGGGAATTGTGAAATTCCCCCGAAAACTTTGGAAAAATAGTCTGTTTCAGATCAGTTACGGCCTAATTTTTGAGGCTTTTCAAACCTCCCTATTTTTCTTCAACTTGTTATACTGAAATAAAAAGTTAAGTTATCATATTTGTGTTCATCTGCACTTTCGTGATATCACAACTACTCAAACTATCTTTACTAAATCTACGCTGAAACCAGGACTTGAACCACCGACCTCCAAGTTACAAAGTCCGCCGCCTTATCGATGAAGCCACTGAGGTCGGTGTTATACTGAAATATCTATGCTTGCAGGCACGGTGACCCGGGTTCGATCCCCAGAAGCACAAGAATGATGATGTGATACTTTAGTTACCCATGAAAGCTTTCACATAATAACAGAAAATATACCAACAGGAGAGAAAGCCACTTTTATCTAATATTTTCGTCAAAAACCGGTACAAACCTTGACAAAAAAAAAAATAATAATTGGTCCAATAGCCTTTTTATGCAAACATATTATTCTGATTAAAAGGTGAACATATTTCCGATTTCTAATATTAGAAATTTCTGGGAAGTATTAATATAAAATGTTTGTAGATATATATTACGAAAAAAAAGGAGAGAAATAAAGAAATGGCCAATTCGCCAAATTGAAAATCCGAGCAATAACATTTGGCAATAACATTTTACGAGAATTTCAGAAATGGAATTTTGTGAATTCTTATTACATATTATAATTTTGCAATATACATTATACCTCCTAAATTCATATGTATCCCGATTCCCGGGCATCCCGGCTTAGCTAGGAATGAGATACAGACTTGAGGAAAGCTGGCAATCAGAGAATTTTACTTTTACACTATCAACTCATATTGGCTATTACTTCCGATAAATTTCTAATATTAGAGATATTAGAAGAAAAAGAAAATAATATTTTTTTGCTCCAATTTCATATTTCTGGACGCTTCATAACCTCCTGAGCAACTTTGATCTTGTGTCTCTCTGTCTGTTAATTACATTCCTTGTAACGCGTAATTCTCAGAAACTACTGAACGGATTTTGAGGAAAAAATTTTTCCTGCTGCTACTTAAAGCCTCCTAAACATGAAGATCATTCAAGTCGTCATAATATTGAGGAAGTTTACATTAACAAAAAAAAGAGCTATTAGCGGGTTAAGTGGCAAAAAATGCCTAAGGCATTAACTTCGCCCCGGATTACAAAACAATTGTAAATAAAATTTAATAACGTTCTTTATCGTACATATTTCTAAGTTTCTTTTTATTGTTATTAATTAGTTGTTGTTGATTGTTTTGTATAAACATAAATAAATAAGCTGGTAACTTGGGTAATTTTCAATACCACCGACCTCAGTAGCTTGATCGATAAGGCGGCGGACTTGTAACCGGGATTTCGGTGGTTCAAGTCCCGGTTTCAGCGTATATTTAGTAAAGCGAGTTTGAGTAGTTGTGATATCGCAAAAGCATTTAACACAAATATAATAACAAATTTTCAATACCTATATGTATGATGGAAAAAAATATGATTATCACTTTCGTAATGTCACAACTGCTCAAACTGGTTTTACAAGATCCAAGCTGAAACCGAGAGTTGAACCACCGATCTACAGGTTACAAGTCTGAAGCCTTATCTATCAAGCAATCAAGCTACTCAGTTTGGTAGGTACAAGATAATATTGAAGTATTTGCCTCTCATCGCGTACGAAATTAATTAATGCTCTAGTCTTTCACATATTTTTTTTTATTTTTTATAAAACAATAATATTAAAATAATTAATTTATATTAAAAGAACAAAACGAGACCAACTAACAATAGCCGAAATAATTGATTACAAAGATGTTGGCCTTAACAATAACAACATGAAAAACAAAATAGATCATAAGAATATAATAAATTATCAAAACAATATTTCAAAAGAATTGATGATAATTTTATCATAACAATAGCAATTTCAACAGCGACAATAACCTAATTAAAATTTTCTACTGTTGCATCATTCATTAGCTTTGATGCACATTACAACACCAAACAACACTTTGACTTATACAGGGTGGTTTCTCAAATTATGTGTTATCATGTTTGTGTTAATCACTTTCGTGATATCACAACTACTCAAACTCTCTTTGCTAATACAATCCTGCTGAAACCGGGACCCAAACCAGCGACTTCAGGTCACAAGTCCGCCGCTTTATCGATCAAGCTACTGAAGTTAAAAGTTTCAGGATGGAAAAAATGGTTTAAAGAGCTTGGCAAAGCTTTTTTTGACGAAACTGGTGATCCAAGAGCTAAAATATTACTGAAACAAAGGATCGCGTTCGCAGTACAGCGCGGCAATGCTGCTAGTATCTTGGGAGTCTTGCCTGAAGGAAAGGAGTTAAATGAGATTTATTTTATTAAAAAAGAAAAATATAGTAAGAAGTTGTAATTATTGGAAGAGGATGTGCCGATATTCTGTAACCCAACAATATCCGTATAATATCTCCAAATGATCACTCTGTCCCGGTAGCTCAGGGGTAAAGGCGACACTCTGTAAATCCAGATATTCCAGAAGTCGCGGGTTCGGAAACCAGCCAGGACATGACAAGTGACAAGTTATCCTCCCATTTGGGATTTTTACCACATAATAATGCCTCTTGGGCTAACTGCTGGAATAATGGGGCTTAATAGTCCCAATCGGGCAGTATAAATAAGGCGATAGTATTATTATAAATTATTTAACTTTTTTTTTCAGGATTGTATCGAGAGACGGGGTATCTCAAGTCTTGCTTTTCCATAAGCATCTTTTTTCTTTTTTTATAATAGGCAAAAAATTTCTTCCAACTCACTACCGAGAGGAAGCGTGCCTCTGATGCTCGAGCTATTGCCCCTTTGGCCTGTGATTATTTAACTAATTGACACACCCTATAGATTTGTTTTCAAGAAAACGCTGACAATATTCCACATATGATTTTAATTACCATCAGGTCCACGTGTGCTTAGAGATGCGTTCATTTTCCTACGAAAACAAAACGCAACGGGCCCGTAATAATGCATAGTAGTTAAGGCATCCGACCTCAGTAGCTTGATCGATAAGGCGGCGGACTTGTAACCTGGAGGTCGCGCGGTCGGTGGTTCGAATCCCGGTTTCAGCGTTGATTTAGAATAGCGAGATTGAGTATAGTTGTGATATCACGAAAGTGATTAACACAAATATGTTATTTTTTAGTAGTTAAGGCCATCAAGGTGCTAGACTGGCAATCCACAGGTAATAGTCTCCCTAGGTTTGGATTAAGGGGTAATTATAATTACAAGTGGACTGGTAGTCAAGCGATTAACGCGCTAGTCTGGTAATCCAGGTAGCGTAGGCATCCGTTGGTTCAAATCCCACCCAGTGCATGAATTTTTCGTCATTAATTTGAATTTGTGACCACATAATAATGTGACTCTGAGGGTTAGGTGGTAGAAAATGCTTTGAGCCTTAACTTCGTCTGGTGGTTACCTTCCACTAAAGCGTGTTATTATTATTAGTAATTATCTATTTGTTGGTAAGTTTTTATCTAGGTACTATACCGACCGTAGTAGCTTGATTGATAAAGCGGCATACTTGTAACCTGGGGAGGTCGGTGATTCAAATCCCGGTTTCAGAGTAGATTTAGTAGTAATCAGATTTTATGTTAATCACTTTCGTGATATCACAACCACTCAAACTCACTACTAAATCAACCCTGAAACCTGAAATCGATCACCAGGTTACAAGTCCGCCGCTTTATCGATCAAGCTACTGAGGTCGGTACGTAGATTTAGTGGAGGGAGTTGGAGTAGTTGTGATATCACGAAAGTTATTAACACTCATATGATCAATTTTAGTATAAAGTGTTTAAGTCAGTTTAATAATGGAAAAAATTATGGAAATTGAAAAAAAAATTATGGTCATTAAAGTCCGGCATATATGAAGACAACGTCTGTATTATTGAACAATTATTTATGGATACAAGGAAATTTGCTCAAAAATCAAATGGATGATAAGTTTTCATTTAATTTGTTGTATTTTGTAATAAAAACAAAAAAAGATATCACTGAATTTTATATTTTGCCAATTTTTTGAGCAAACAGAACTCCGCTAAAAACGATCTCCCTAGTGACGGCCTGAAACTAGAACGATGTACGTACCTAAACCAATAAATTTGTTGCCATCTTCCACTTTGTTTAATTTCGAATATACATACATTATCTATTTATTATTTTATTAATTAAAATACAATTCATAAATAAAATACGTATAATTTCCTCTTATCCGTTGTCTTGATGTCTTCCACAGAAAGTATAACTTATTGTGATTGAATTTATAAATGGATAACTTATCCATATTATAGTAAATAAATAACTCAAATAAATTCCCATTATATTTTTGTCTGAAAAAACTGGACAAGCCTCCTCACAAGGCCCTGGGGACTGGCCTGGACTCTAATGATGAATACTAATCCAACACCAAGATTAAAAAAAAAGAAAAAAAAAAAAAATAATAACGAGAGTTCAGTGAGCACGTGGGAATTCGTGAATAATTGGACGCAATTTGACGCGAGTTTATGAGGTGCCTCATTTGCGTCAAAACAAACATCGAATTGTCATCGTTGCGTCCAAGGTGTTGACGCTAAGACTCGATGGAGTAATATTTCTTTATTTCGGATATCAACAGCATCATTTGCCTCTTTTACATAATCATTATCATCAGCAGCTTGGTCATGTTGGGTGGAAGAGATTGTCACAAGCAATAACTCCGCCCTTTAGTTAGGACAACAGTAATGTTACTTTCGAGAAATTTCGAATATGTATTAGAAATCGGAAGTATTGTGTTCGCTTTGTAAAAAAAAATATTACTGTACGTTAAAAATATTCCTTATCATCAGCAGCTAAGTACCGGTTGGGTGGAAGAGATTGCCATAGCAAACACAGATGTGTCCTATGTGTTAACTTGTGAAGACTTGATGGAGTAATATTTCTTAATTTCGGATATGAACACTTGTTGCTGATTTCTTATTATTTTCACATAATCATTCTCATCAGCAGCTAGATAAGATTGGGTAGAAGAGATTGCCATAGGAAACACCGATGCGTCCTAGTGTTGACTTGTGAAGATTTGATGGAGTAATATTTTCTCTTTTTCGGATATCAACAGCATCATTTGCCTTTTTCTAGATCATAGCAACAATTAACCTTTTTATTTTATTTTAATTTATATCACCAAGTGGAAGAGATTGTCATAGCCGCCAGAACCTCCCTCAAATCGGAGTTTTCAAACAATCACTTCGCAATTTTCGTCACCTAAATGTACTTCCCAATCTTCCCATTGTGCCACTTCTCCCCCATCAGAGGGGAGGCATATTACGGGATGGGCAGGATACAACACAGACCACAAGCGTCTACAGTAGCTCTTGTTTCATGGCTATGAAATAAAAAAGGCTGTGAAATACTCATCTTAAGAAAAACGTACTAATTTTTAAGCACTAATTTAACAGATGGACACCTCAAGTGTCACCTGGAAAGAGACATATTTAACACCCTGTATTGCAAAAATATTTGTTACACTTGTGTCACAGACCATTCGGTGCATTCTCAGCTGTGACAGTGCACATGGGAGGGAGTGCTGCGAATCGCCAACTTCATTTAAGAGGACAACCTAGTTATTTTTTGGGATTGTATAAATAATATAATAAATGGGATTGTAACGATGATTAAAAAAAGTTACCTTATCACATTCCTGAAAAAAAAAGCATTCGTGATGTCACCTCAAACTCGATTCACTAAATTTTCCCTGTACTTGGGTCTCGAACCACCGACATCCAGGTTACTAGTCCGCCACCTTATCCATATATCCATCAAGCTACTGAAGTCCGTACAACGAGCATTAGGAAAGACTGTACCTTATCCACTGTATGGTGTATATAAGTATAAGTATTATATAAGAGAGTTTCACTCACTGACTGACTGACTGACTGACTGACTCACTGATTCATCACTGTTTCTCCGAACTGGTAAGTCCTAGGAAGCTGAAATTTGGTAGGTAGCTTTGTCTTATAGTCTAGATGTGCAATAAGACGAACTCCCAATACAACACCTGCCATTGGCGAAAAAGGATTTTTTGCTTTCACGGCCATGCCTCGGCCCGCAAAGCGGGCGTTAGCCCGCTAGTATAAGTATAAGTATAAGTAGTGCTTTATTTAGACTGTCAGCGCAAGACAGGTAGTCCCATTATGCCAACAGTTTTACTGTGATTGTGTACTGTGATTGGCGGTCTGGTAATCCAGAGGTCGAGGGTTTGAAATCCAGACGAGACATGACATGTTATCCTTCCATTTGGAATTTTTACCACATAATAATACGTCTTACTGCTGGAATAATGGGACTTTTTAGTCTTAATCGGGCAGTATAAATAAGGCAATATTATTATTATTATTATTATTATTAGGAATATGATGGATATTAGTAAAAAGAATGGGATTTTTACCACGTAATAATATGTCTTGGGCTTACTGCTGGAACAATGGGACTTAATAGTCCTAATCGGATAGTATAAATAAGGCGATATTATTATTATTATTACTAGGAATATGGATATTTGTAAAAGAATTAATTGTAATGTACGAGTATATGATTTATATTGTGAAATAGGTGTGATAGTTTATGTAGGTAATTATATTTTTAATAAGCTAGTACGATTCCCAGAGATTAAAAAAAAAACCATGGGTATGAATAAGTGATGGAGACGTCATATCTCATGGGTAATAAATCTGTCCCTTAATAGACAACCCAACATGGCTACCGTTATTACCTTCAAAAGCATGTAAAAAGAAAAAATGCCTAAAAAAAAACAATAAAATAAATTGTTTGTAAGGGAGACCCTCCGGTGCGCTCGTGTTGACCCAGCACTTAAAGGGGAAGTATTGTGTCAATATCGCCCATCAGAGGCATAGGTACTACGGGATGGGTAAGCTACAACACAGAATTTTTTGATCAATTTACAAAAATGGCCAATTTTACAGGACACGTTTAGGACATTGTTTACACCAATTTTTAACATGGCTTTTCCATTTTATCACACTCAAGTTTTTCACTCGCGTCGTTTACTTATACTGAGTGGGAAGCTCATCTGATTTGCAGTGCGCAGATATTTTGCATTTGCATATCACGTCTCAGGAGCGCCTCATTAGTCACTGTCAATCTACAGGGTGGCTCATTGGTCAACCTTTTCTTCATGGTTTAGTTTGTCAACCTTTTCTTCAAACCTTTTCTCATTTGTCAACCTTTTCTTCATGGTTTAGGTTGTCAACCTTTTCTTCAAACCTTTTCTCATTAGTCAACCTTTTCGTCATTTGTCAACCTTTTCTTCATGGTTTAGGTTGTCAACCTTTTCTCATTAGTCAACCTTTTCTTCATTTGTCAACCTTACCTTCATGGTTTGTTGGTTCTGGCACTAATACTTCCATATTTTACGGCTAAGGGTCCTTCCTAGAGCCAACTTCTCGTCCATCAGAGGGGAGGGGATACTACGGGATGGGCAGGCTACAACACAGACCACAAACGTCTACAGTAGCTCCCGTTTCATGGGTAAGAAATAAAAAAAGCTGTGAAACACTCATCTTAAAAAAAAACTTATAATTTGACCTTGATGGACCCGTGATTTCAAGTGTTGTCGATTTCTCGCCAATTTTAAAAGTTGCAATGCTTCCCCATCTCTCTCTGTCTTGTGCCATTCTTGTACATGTACATTTTGGACCAATTGATTTTACTATTGCATCTTCCCATCTGATGTTCTGTCTTCCTCTCTTTCTTTTCTTGTCTCTGGGGTACTTTTTATTCCTTAGAAGAATTTTTGAGTTGCAGCTTGAGTGATATCTAACTTACAATTTACTTAGTTTGTTACTTCTTAAGTTCTATTATGTCTTTTCCTTCCTCTATCCCATTTCTGTATCTGTATTTGACTTGTGTAAACAAATCGTAAATTTGATGTACACCAATAAATAAATCTTATCTTATTTTACCACTCTGTAGTTCTTATCGTCCACCTATTATCCTTCATCCTAGCCACGAGCCCCGCCCATCACAGTTTCTTCTCATATATTTCACTCACACTATCTTTTGCATTGGTTTATCCGGCTTCAATGTCGTTCTTCTTGTATCACTGAAGCTCAGCAACGTCCAGCGAAGTTAGGACTTGGTGGATGGACCACTCAAATTCAAACCCTTCTGATTTTATCTATCAATCCGGTATATTATACTCAACATATCCATACCGGTTGTTATAAACATGTTCTACCTGCATAATGAACTAAGTACCTACATGTATGTACAATCATAAATCAAGGTACATAGTATTTGTAGGCGTGGCTTAGGAAAAATGGATCTAACTGGGATATTATACTGAATAACTATTTAATAGTCATATAAAGCAATTATTATTAATCTTAATTTAATACATTAGATGAATATTATGGTATATTATTATAATAAAGTCTAGTAGTAAGAAAAGATATTATAATATGTAGTGTGTACTTGTGTAGTTACTCATTTAACTCATTTGGAATAATTATAATGAAACTTTTAAAATAATGATATTAACCATGCCTAACCAGTCAGATGCATTATAATAAAAATAACTTATAAAATAATTAGAATAATAATGTACCAAGATAACCAGATGGTGTTGCGTTAGTAGGTATGGTATCATTTACATCTTCAAGCTTAATGTCCCTTGCCTTCTAATTAAGCATCAACACTTTGAGTGCCACGTAAGTCAAGACTTCCATGCCAAAGTCGAATTAGGACCCGTAAGTGATATGTGACTTTCACAAAAAAAGAAAGAAAAATCTATGTGAGTCCTATATGACTTACGCTGTGTGCATTTTAGCATTAAGACTGGAGATAAGAGAGCATCATCATACCTCACCCAACGTTTGAGCCTGGCCATTCAGAGGGGAAATGCAGCCAGCATTGCGGGCTCATTATGCCCTTTCACAAATTCTCTGTATGGAGTGTTTGTCCTATAGCTAATGTTAAAATAAAAGTAGTATACATTAATATAAAAAAATTACGCTAAGTTCACTATTAACTACAAATTTAATTTTTTTTTTTTTTGCAGGATTCTTGGGCTTATACGAATCAATTACGATCTTATAATTAAAGGATATTTATTATTTAAAAAAAAATTGACAGGTTATTTAACATGTTGTGGCTCTTTCACAGTTTTCTATGTTTTTTTTTAATTTTTTATGTATAATTTACCCTTGTGATGCATTTTGTGATTGCTAAAGATTTTTTTTGTAACCTCTGTTTTTTTTATCGTTTTATTATTAACATTATTTGTATAATAGGAGCATGCCCCGTCGATATACACCCGTTCTGAGGGCATTTATCATTTAAGAGTTGAGATATTCACTGGGAAAATATATGGTACAATAGAGAAGTTTTGGCAAAATTAACTTACACAGGGCAGTCAAAGTGTTAATGCCGTGGTTTACTGTAACTTATAATCTGCACACCTTATAGTCAGTAAGGTGCCATTGGTCTCACAACTGTCACATGTAACATTGGAATCTATCTCATATCTGGCTCGTATGCCTTTGCTAAGACTTGGCGGCTTTCGGCAATTTAATTCAAGTTATCTGAATTCAAATAAAATAATTTCATAAATAGTTCTTCGATAATTACTCAAAAACACAAATATTAGACTGTCTACGGCCTCAATATTAGAGATTATTTGTTAAGAATACCAGAATTTTATGATAATATCACTCTTAAGTGGAAGGTAACCACCAGGTGAACGGAGGCCCACACACTAGACCTTATACCCTTGATATAAACGATTTTCGAGACTTCCTTATAATAATAAGTATAATAACACTCTTTAGTGGAAGCTAACCACCAAGCGAGGTTAATGCTCAAAGCATTTTCTACCACCTAACCCTCAGAGTCTTATTAAGTGGTCAAAAACTCAAATTAATGAGGAGAAATTCATGCACTGGGTGGGATTCGAACCAACGGATCCCCCTACGCTACCTGGATTACCAGACTCGCGCCTTAACCACTTGACTACCAGTGCATATTTCTTCAATTATCAAATGATTGAAAGCTCAAACCCTCACCTTAAACTTTCTCGCTTTGAGTTAATAGGTCGTCGCGACAAATTTCAAGAAAAATGTCATTTATGTCAAAAAACGTGAATACATAGACTTGTTTATGGACCAGAAAGTCCATATACAAATGAACTTAATTTAAGCACTCTATGTAGGTATTTTTAAACTGGTGAACGTGAGAAAATAAATAGAATGATAGGTATCTAAACTTAGCATTCTCCTTGTGGAATTTTCAATACTGACAGTATTCCAGGTTACTTGTTGAAAGATAAGATGTGCGTCATTAAGAAGTTATAGATGACTTATACAACTATTTTAAATATAAATGTATGTCTATACAGACTAGACACTACACAAGTACACTGTGTGATAGTACATTAGGAGTCAACTTTAGGTATCTTTAGCGCCTTACTGATAAGAAAATGTTATACATATAATAAGTAAAAATTACTTTGAAATAGAATTTAGTCTGAGAAGAGGTACATACTCGTACATGTAGACTACATATCTTTTTATTAAAAAGATGTTTGTTTTACAGTCGTTTTTATTTCGTAGCCATGAAACCAGAGCTACTGTAGACGCTTGTGGTCTGTGTTGTAGCCTGCCCATTCCGTAGTATGTCTTGTCTCCCCTTTGATGGGCGAGAAGTGACACAATGGAAAGTGCATTAAGGTGTTGGGAATTGCGAAGTGATTATTTGAAACTCCGATTTGAGGGAGGTTCTGGTGGCTATGTCAATCTCTTCCACCTCAACCCATACTTGGCTGCTGATTATAAAATAAAATAAAAAGTTGCTGGGTCAACAGGAGCGTACCAAAAGGTATCCCTTACACACAATCGTTACCAAATTTTGAATACAAATTATTGTCGTCAGAGGGGATCGAACCCGGGACCCTCCACATGGCAAGCAAGTGCTTAGTACAGTAGTATGTTGTATTATTGTTTTAATACCCTAGATCGGATCTACAATTATTTGAAATCAAGAACGAATGTTATACATATAACTTCTTCATTTCAAATCATTTTATTTTAATAATTATATTTCGTAGTATCAATAAGAGGATAACATGTCACGGCTGGATTTCGAACCCATAACCTATGGATTACCAGATCGAAGCGACGCCTTGACCACTGAGACACCGGGACGATTGTTGGAATTACACCTGCAAATTTTTATAATTGTAACCTGAGAAAAAAAAGTTACCAAAAAAATCATTTTAACTAGAAGAGTGAACCTATGTACGTACATCCAAACAGAAATAGGTACAAAAAAGCAATACCTAAAACCTCGCACAAAGATAGAAACACATAGAAAAAGGAGAGACAGAAAAAACGGGAAATAAATTAAAATATTAAAAAAATCGAGAAACATTTTTTTTTATATACAATACTGCGTTTACACTTATGAAGCGGTTAAGCCTTAAGAAGCAATAACTACTAACGAATTCAACCGACCTCAGTAGCTTGATCGATAAGGCGGCAGACTTGTAACCTAGAGGTTCGTGGTTCAAGTCACGGTTTCAGCGTAGTTTTAGCAAAGCGAGTTTGAGTAGTTGTGATAAATCACGCGCGAAAGTGGTTAACACAAAATAATTATGATAACAAACGAATTTAAAAGATTAAGTAACATAATATATAGGAGAAAAGAAATAATAGTAAGAATTAAGGAAATAAAAAAGAAGGTAGGAAATGCTCAACTATTTATAATACCTATTCAATCCATAGTATTAGGTAATTAAAGCTTATTTATTTATTTCCTGTGCATTTAATGATAATAATAATGATTTCAATGATGAAAACAATGATTTAGTGATAGCGATGATGATGATGATAAAACTAGAGAAAGTAAAATAAATGATGTAGGTGGTATTTTCAAACTGTCCATTCCGAATAACAGATGGTGAGATCGCGTGTACAGGAATGAAGTATTTATTTTCTATCCGAGCACAATAAACCATTGAGAACAACTCAATGGTATGTTTAAATAAATAAATGTTGGAGGTTACTATTTTCATGTTCACCCAGTACACCCACCCGTTACGTTTTATACAGGGTGTCTGGAGAAAAAACATTACCAGAAGTTGTATTTAAATTTATACATATATATGGAGATTTTTTGGGCACTCTGATTTTTCGGGCACATCGCAATTGTGGGATTTTTTTCCTTCTTTCTGAGGCAGCAAATTTTCAAAGTATATTTTCTCTGAATTTCAATATCGACTTGTGAAGTTTCCCAAAAGTTTATAAGTGTTACTATAGTCATAGAGCTTGTCAATGATTACAGTCGAAAATTATCATTACTCCTGTATCAAAATTATCATAATGTAGTCATAGAGTCTGTTCCGGTAGCTCAGTGGTAAAAGCGGCACTCTGTGAATCCAGAAAATCCAGTTGTCGTGGGTTCGAAACCCAGCCGGGACAAGACAAGTTATCGGGATTTTGAACACATAATAATATGTCTTGGGCTTACTGCTGGAATAATGGGACTTTACTAGTCTTAATCAGGCAGTATAAATCAGGCGATATTATTATTATTATAGTCCGAAGCGATTTTGTCAAAAACGTCAGTATTATCTATAAGCTTGACATTTTTGTTGTTGATATCTTTTTTCTCTCTTTTTTTTAGGTAGTTGTGCCCCGGAACCGCTCTCGCATTACCTCAGGGTAGTTTACCTTTACATCCATGCCATTCCGGAAACGGAAAAACTCGGTCAGAATTTCCACTCCGGCCGGGAATCGAACGTCATATTAAATGATAATATGACGACGCGGGTTTTACCCTCTATTCCCTGGAGGCTCACAAACCTCACCCAGACTGAGTGGACTGGGAATAGTGAACGAGAATTCGAATATTAATTGTAACCTATCAAAATCCTAACCTCGCTGGACGTTGCTTCATTAACAGAATTAGAACTGGTGTATTCAAAGTGCTATCGACATGGATATTTTGACAATAAAATCAGTGAATTTAGCACATCCACTATAAAAAAAATCGCAAATCGTCTCCATCCGTTGTTCATTTATTTCACATTGTGACCACATAATAATAAATCTCTGAGAGTTAGGTGGTACAAAATGCTTTCAGCATTAACCTCGCCTGGTGGTTAACTTCTACTAAAGAGGAAATCATAGATATTTGTGTTAATCACTTTCGTAATATCACAATTACTCGAACTTGCTTTTACTAAATTATTGTTGAACTTGGGACTTGAACCACCGACCTCTGACTACAAGTCCGTCACCTTATCGATCAAGCTACTGAGGTCAGTCTTTCCTCGAAAGAGTATTATTATTGTTTCGGACTGAATACTTTTCGTGGCTCACGAATGGATTTAAAAAGGATTAAAAAAAAAAAAATTAAAACATGGATAGAGATAGATAAGGCGGCGGACTTGTAACCTGGAGGTCGGTGGTTCAAGTCCCGGTTCCAGCATGGATTTAGTAAATCGAGTTTGAGTAGTTGAGATGTCATGAAAGTGATTAACTCAAATATAATTATGATAACTTTAAAAAAAAAAAAAATGATACAAAATTTCCACCCACTAAAAGAACATAGATAGTGCAGCAACCTTTCGGGTTAACATGGATTTTCGACAAGCCTTACCTGGAATTCAAGTGGGTTTCAATGCTGTCGAGTTTGGTGAGACACTTCAAATGCAAAGCTGAGAATAAGCTTCGATTATTCAATAGATTTTTGTCACTGAAACAAGGAGAAAAGAAAATTATAATAATTCCTTAATATCCAGTACTAAATGTAAGTGTATGTTTATCATAATAGTGTCAAAAGAAAATTAAATTACCTACTAATTTCTAAGAATTCAAACGACCTCAGTAGTTTGATCGATAAAGCGGCGGACTTGAAACCTGGAGGTTGATGGTTCAAGTCCCGGTTTCAGCGTAGATTTTGTAAAGCGAGTTTAAGCAGTTGAGCAGTTGTGATATCACGAAAGTAGGTAATTGATACAAAAATATGATATTTTTGTTTTCAATTTTTTTTTTCAGTAGTCACCTTGGTCTAGCGTTAGCATGCTCGGATTACACTCCAGGTGACCTGGGTTCGAATCCCGGCAGGGTCGGGATATTATGTGAAGACAATTAGGTAGTTGTAAGAGTGGGAAACGACTAGTGGCGGCATTACAAGATTGATATTTAAATATGATGGGTAGTAAGAGATATGATGCATTAGCATTAGTTGTAATGTCGATGCTACCCACTAAAAATAAGACATAATAAAATAAAGAACCGTGACGTAACGGTTGTGACTACTGCTTGTAGTCCAGAGATCCTGAGGTCGATCCCCGGTTGGAGCAGATTTTCACACAGAACATTCTGTTCCCTCCGTACATATGAGGTTGGCATTTACGGCCCTACACAGGCTGGGTGAGGTTAATGTGGGCAGCTGGTACGATTCCCAGCGAATGGAGGGTAAAACGCCTGTCCTAATCTAGGACGTTAAAACATATTATAGAATCGTTGGCGTTAGGAAGAGCATCGAGCCGTAAAAAAATGTGCCAAAACCAACCAACCATGAGGTTGAACAACGTCGACCCTGATAGATAGTATTGTAAAAAAAAAAAAAAAATAATCCCGACCATAGATATAAAAGACTTATATGTTCCACTAAGGTAATTCAAGTAACATAATATACCTTAATCTGTTCTTCCATTTATATACATTCACCTTAATTGTGGATTAAATCCCACGCGAGGGTTCTTAAAATTATAACTGGTAAAAAAATATAGAGTAAACATAATTATGTAAATACTACTTATGTTCACTGTATACTTTATTTACTTACTAAGCAGATACATTACTCGGTGTTTACTACTTGGGTACAGGACTACTACTTTGGTAAAAAACACGCAGGTAAAAAATACTAGTTGGGTACGGAAGATGTACTACTTGGGTACCAGATAAAAGCAGATATAACATTACTGTTATAATATGGGTACCAGATATAACATTACTGTTATAATATTTACTGGATAGCTATCTCTATGGTATTTGCTATTCTTGCTCGAGTAAAGGGACTTTTCAGTCTTCCTCCGGCAGTATTACCTAGGTAGGTATAATAGTCTAGTACCGCAAGCCCAAAAATAGCGAAATAAATGCAAGTTTTGGTGTAGTTTTGATTTTTTGTACCATAGTGTATTTTGAGCTGCTGAACACGAATCTGAGGTTTGCCAACAAAAATTTTACCGGCAAATTTTTTTACAGGCAAAAAACAGGCAAAAAATTGGACTATTTTTAGTTTTTCTGAAATATCTCCCAAGTGATTTAATAAACGCCAACACTAACTCTATACAAAGTTGTTCACAACAAAATTTCCTACATTTTATATTCTACAAAAAAAATTGTGCGACCAACCTTTGAGCTTTGAGGGCGCCCGCAAAATGCAGGCAAAAAATCAAAAGTGGCCACATTTGCGATTTTTTAAAATTTTACTTCAAAATAACGTTCCTGACGATATTTTTGGCAGTTAAAGACGTCATTGATGGCTTACAGGCTAAAGTTTCAGACTTTTTCAGCCTTTTAGAAGGACCTTTGCAGCCTTTTGGAGTGATCACAGTCACCTGTGTCTATCTAGAACCCTGGTTTTAAAACAAAAAGTTTTGCTGTACTTGTGATTTTTGGTAATATAGTGTATTTATAGCTGCAAAGTATGAATTTGACGTTTGCCAACAAAAAAATTGCCGTCATTTTTTTAACAGGCAAAAACGGCCTGAATGGAGCTTTTTTCAGTTTTTAACAATATCTCCGAAACTGTGCATTTCAAAGCAACGTTGGGTGAATACTAAGTTCAACATAACTGAATTTCCTACATATTATGTTCCCAATATTTTTTTGTGCAACCAACCTTTGAGCTTTGAGAGTGTCCTCAAAGCACAGGCAAAAAATCAGAAAAGGCAAATTTGGACTTTTTGAAGTTTTACCTCGACATAACCTTCTTGGCAGTGTGTATGATATTGTTTAGTTTAGACTCTAAAGGTCTAAACTTTAGAAGCTAAATTTCGTGACCTTTGCAGATTTTTTGTAATACCTGGATCTAGATCAGGATCACTTGCATCAATCTAGTACCCTTCCTTGTTTTTAAACAAAGAGTTTTGTTGTAGTTTTAATTTTTGGTACACTAGAGTATTTGGACTGCTGAGTCCCGAATATTGTGTTTGCAAAAAAATAAGTTGCTGGCCAACAAACTATTTCCTACTATTCTTTCAAATGTCATCCTAAGTGAGTATTGCTAAATTTTGCCGGTTCCAATGAGGCTAGGTGAGATCCGTGAGGTCGATGTGAGATTAGTTTGTGATGGCAACGCCTATCTATTCCACTGTCCTATATTTCTACATTATAAGCAGTTCATTTTCAATTTTTATATTGGGCACCTGATTTTAAAGGTTTGATGTTTCTAATGGTTGACGCCTTACTCATGGTCGTGGTGTTGGAGAAAGCGTTCTCATAAGATGGACAATGGGGATGACATCCATTCAGCATGTGTCAGAACAAATCGAACATTTCTGTGGTGTTTCGCTTTCTAGCTCTGATCAACTCGTTGTTTTGAAGGATGCAGGAGTAAAAAGAGACAACAAAAATAGAATGGAGATGTTCGAATGGTCCCCGTGAATCCCACAACTTTATTCCAACGGATTTCATTTGCTAAGCATTCCAACGAAAAACTCGAAAACTTTTTGAGCTACGATCTAGGACCTTATTCTTTGTCACTTTTTGACAAAGGATGCATGAGAAAAGGAACAAAGTCCACTCTATACAAAAATCTTAAGCCCCTGACGAACAAGCACTTTACTGGTCAGGTGCAATATGTAATTGATGGGGGAGTCCTGTTACACTGAGTTGTCTGGCTACAAATGCATCATTCTCTTCAAACTGTGACAGATACATGCAGTATGTCATCCCCAAATATCCTGGGGCAGTAGTTGTCTTCGATGGCTAGCCTGAAGATATTCAAAGAGGAACAAAGACAGCTGAGCGTATGAGGAGAACGAGGACTCTCTCATCTGCAGAAATGCTTTTTGATGACACCATGACACCAACAATGTCAAAAGATTTTTTTCTAGCAAATCCAAGAAATAAGAGTCGTCTCATTGACTTACTTGCTACCAAACTTTCAGAAGCAGGTTTGCAATATAAGCAGGCAGAAGAAGATGCAGGCGTACTGATTGTTACGACCGCACTCAAATGAGACTGTTACTATAGTAGGGGAATATTAGTAATCTTGATTGTGCTCTGTGAAGTTGACAATGTCTTCTATTTAAAACCTGGAAAGCAGACCATTTGTCCAGCTTTGTATTCATCCCTTGAAGCTGCAACTTCCTCATGCGTGAAAGAACACATTCTCTTTCTACATGCAATGAGCAGGTGTGATAAGACGTCGGCTCTCTTTAAACAAGGAAATAGGGAAATTTTTAAAAACCCTTGTAAAAAGTCCTAGTCTTGGAAAAGTTATAGACGTCTTCAAAGACTCTAAAGCGTCCCAAGACTCTGTAGCGGCAGCAGGAGAACGCTTCTTAATACATTTGTATGCGTCCAGTTGAAAAAGTCCGTCTTCACTTAACCATCTCCGATACATATGTTATACCAAGGTAGCCTTTAGAATCAACTCCAACATTGCTGCGTTACCACCGTGTGCACTCCCTCAGGGTGTACCCTGTACCATCAAGTGCAACAATGGTTGGGAGTAAGTAAAGCTCCTGAAGAATGGGGATGGAAGCAAACTCAAACAGGTCTAGAACCTATATTAAATCTCTCTGCCCCCGCTCCCCTCGAATTGCTGAAGCTCGTTTCCTGCAAATGTACAGGAAACTGTGGCTGCAGGAAAGCAGGACTCTCCTGCTCCGCTCTATGCTTGCATTGCGATATCATGCCATCAATGGAGGACCCTGATCCAAGTCCCTCACAAAGATGTACTGCAAAGGTCAAAAAATTTAGCCTTTAAACCATTATTAATATCATTCACACTGCCAAGAAGGTTATGTCGAGGTAAAACTTCAAAAATTTCAAATTTTGCCTTTTCTGACTTTTTGCCTGGGCTTTGAGGACGCTCTCAAAGGTTGGTTGCACAAAAAAATATTGGGAACATAATATGTAGGAAATTCAGTTATGTTGAACTTAGTATTCACCCAACGTTGCTTTGAAATGCACAGTTTCGGAGATATTGTTAAAAACTGAAAAAAGCTCCATTCAGGCCGTTTTTGCCTGTTAAAAAACGACGGCAATTTTTTTGTTGGCAAACGTCAAATTCATACTTTGCAGCTATAAATACACTATATTACCAAAAATCACAAGTACAGCAAAACTTTTTGTTTTAAAACCAGGGTTCTAAATAGACACAGGTGACTGTGATCACTCCAAAAGGCTGCAAAGGTCCTTCTAAAAGGCTGAAAAAGTCTGTAACTTTAGCCTGTAAGCCATCAATGACGTCTTTAACTGCCAAAAATATTGTCAGGAGCGTTATTTTGAAGTAAAATTTTAAAAAATCGCAAATGTGGCCACTTTTGATTTTTTGCCTGCATTTTGCGGGCGCCCTCAAAGCTCAAAGGTTGATCGCACAAATTTTTTTGTAGAATATAAAATGTAGGGAATTTAGTTGTGAACAACTTTGTATAGAGTTAGTGTTGGCGTTTATTAAATCACTTGGGAGATATTTCAGAAAAACTAAAAATAGTCCAATTTTTTGCCTGTTTTTTGCCTGTAAAAAAATTTGCCGGTAAAATTTTTGTTGGCAAACCTCAGATTCGTGTTCAGCAGCTCAAAATACACTATGGTACAAAAAATCAAAACTACACCAAAACTTGCATTTTTAAAAGCCAGGATTACTAGACTATAAGCTTTTTCTTAATAGTTTACTCTGGAATGTAGATAAATTGGTAGTCAAGTGTAAGTGTGTAGTGGTAGTCAAGTCGTTAAAGCGCTAGTCTTGTAATCCAGGTAGCGTAGGGATCCGTTGGTTTGAATCTCTACCAATGCATGAATTTTTCCTCTTTAATTTGAGTGTTAGACCACATCATAATAAGACTCTGAGGATTAGTTGGTAGAAAATGCTTAAAGCATCAACTTCGCCTGATGGTTACCTTCCAATAAATTTTTATTATTATACCTTACTATTATTATTTTTTATAGATACATGACTGTTATACATGTATACTATTTATACTACTAGAATGATAGTCTACCTCTGGAAGCTAGATACTGTGCCTCCTCTCTCCTCCTCACCTGTTAATTGCACGGAATGGTCCAGGATTGGACACGACCGTGTGTCCGGGGCATGATTTAAGTTCCCATTACCTTAATATCCTTCTTCTGTGCACAGGAAAAAGGACATTAGCTTCAGGAGACGGCTTGTGTGAAGTGTACTTTAAATAGGGTCCGATACAGACTTTTTTGCAGAATTCAAAATGTTGGAAATCCTATCACATGAAACTTTTTTGAAGAAAATCCGATTTTGGAGATACAAGTGATTTAGTATAAAATCTAAAAATTTCCATTTGTATATAATGTGAACCAATCAGGAGAAAGTATTATAGTGTCCATAATTGACAGTGTATTTTACTTCCGAAAAATTTCTAATATTAGAAATCGGAAGTATTGTGTTCGTTTTTTTTTTTTTTTTTTTTTTTTTTTTTTAATGAGATTGATGGTTGGAAAAACGGTATTTTACCATATAAGACCAATTTGAAGAAAATCGGTTAAGCGGTTTTGGAGATAGAAGTGATTTTGTATAAAATCTCAAAATCGCCACAATGTGAACCAATAACGAGGAAGTATTGTTATGTCCATAATTGACAGTTTTTTGTTTTTAATGACTTTTTTTTAATGAGCGTGTTTTTTTGTTGATACGAGTCCGTGGTCAAGTGGGTAGCACACCAGGCTTGCACGCACGGTGAGCTAGGTTCGGTCCACTGAAGCGCACGGATTTTTCTGCTCTGTACTTGGATGTCTGAGATCCACTCGTACCTCATGAGGAAAAATGAGTAGCTGCATTGATGTGAGCAGCGCCTAGTGGTGGAAATATGTGCGAAAATAAGATGTTGTGTTATCAACAGTACGGAAATATCGTATGAGTCTATGCTACCAACTAAAATTGTGATATAATACACAAAAGAACACATTTATTTATTATTATATGAAGAATAATCATATTATTTAATAAAATTGTGTAATTCATTTAAGGTCTGGCTGGGGGACTATAAACAGGGAGTAGACCAGCATTGGCTTGGTTCTGGGGGCCCTTGTCAATTATTAGCCTCCTTGTAAAGACAGTAGTAGAAGTGCTGAGTCATTCCTTCACTGTCTGGCTACCATCGTTCACGATGATGCTACCCTATGATGATGAATTCATTTTCGTGATGTCAGAATTACTCAAACTCGCTCTTCTAAATCTTTTCTGAGCTTGGGTTGGGAACCACCGATCTTCGGTTACAAGTCCGACGCTTTATCGATCGAGCTATACTAAAGTATTCCCACAACTGTATTTTTTAGAAATGATGAGGAACGGCGGGTTTTTGTTAGGGTAGACAGCCATAGATACTGGGGGGTTTATGTATGAGTCCCAAACTTTTCGGCAAGAGCTGTTTCCTTCATCATCATCATTTGGTGGCGCATCGCGAACGATGGTAGCCAGACAGCGGAGGAATGACTCAGCACTTCTACCACTGTCTATACAAGGAGGCTAATAATTGGCAAGGGCCCCCAGAACATTAACTTATAACAAGTACAATATCTCGTCCATAGATAGGGACTTTGGCATTGTACCCATGACAGAACCCGCGTTTCCTCTCTGGATGTCTGTACTAATGCTGGTGTTTATAATCCCCCAGCCAGATTGCTGGTCTACTCCCTGTCTATAGTCCCCCAGACAGACTGCTGGTCTTCTCCCTGTTTATAGTCCCCCAGCCAGACTCGAAAAAAAAAAACCGATTTTGGTTTCATGTTCAAAACTGCTTTTTCACCAAAGTCGAGATACACGAGCCGACCAGCTCCGGACCTGCCAGTAAGCACACAAGATAAAAACTAATAGACTTGTCACTCCGGCGGCTAATGATGCCAGTAAATCAGCTTTACAGCCGCTGCTTAACACCGGTGACCTCACGCTTGCCTACGGAGATTGTCTGGAATCTTTGTTGATTTTGCCAGGAATTGCAATATCTCGCAAATGCAAAAAAAAAAAAAAAAATACCCACTGTTCATGTCACATTGAAGACTCATTCAGTCTTCAATGTGACATGAACGGTGTCACATTAAAGTTACCAATTCTCATTCAGTGACTGAAGCAACGTCCAGCGAGGCTAGGATTTGGATGGATGACCATTCAAATTCTAACCCTCGTGATGCTGGCTGTTCACGGCCCCACAGAGGTTAATTTGAGGTAGGAGAGTAAAATACCCGTAATAATTATTGATAACATATTCACAACTTAAGTTTTATTCCTATTTTACAAAAATACAGATACAACAAAAAATCAAGCAAAACGCTAGTTTTGCAACGCCAAGATAAACAAAACGAGCGTGCTATACTTACGCTAAACCGAGTTCGTATGTATTTTCTTTTGTAATTTTGACCTTCTTAAATAAAACTTCTTAATCTTTTTTCTTCATATTCGTGTTTTTCTCGTCAAATAGAAGATGACTACTTTTTATTTGACCTTTTTCTGACACCCCTAACCGCTTTTACGAGCACCCCCAAAATTAGTAAAAGATTCATACTTTATTTTTTTTTTTTTTCCGCATTCGACTTACCACGGGCATATGGTTCAAGTTAAAATTATGACATTTTGGTTATGGGTTCTTAATGCTTGCAGCTCGAGGTTTTAACAAAAAAAAACTTCCGCGGTCACTCGGCGGCGCTTTGGCGGTATTGCCTGTATCTCAAATGCGGCTGATAGTAGAAAGCTGAAACTTTGTATGTTTATTATTTGACCAATTTACAGCTTTTTTTATTCTGTGTATTTTTTTTATAACTATAACCATTTATGAGTTATAACATTTTTTGTTGATTTTTACGTTCACCGACTTTTCTTCACGTAATCACATGTATCGCTATTAAGGCTTTATTCTATCGAGCTGAAACTTTCAGAACATATTCCTGAGTCTTGTCAGATGATTCCTCGTCAGAATAGCCGTCTTCAAAAAATGTACGGTTTTTGAGTTATAAGCTCCTTAAGTCATTGGTAGCGCACAATATAATTTCGATTAGAGTACCTATGTTCTCCGAGTATCAGAGCTCAGGGATTCCTCAAATGAAATATACGTAATGGCTGTGTTTGCTGCCTTTCTTTCTTCGATCTTTTTTAGGTTATTTGGTCTTATAGATGAATGTATTTTTCTTCGTCTAGCTTTTTTTAAAGATATATGAGTGAGATTATTCAATAAAATATCTAATATCTCTAATAATATCATATTGAAAATACCTACTTGATCTAATGCACATAATAATTATGTATGATTTTATTTGTGGTGAAGCACAAGGCCTCTTCACAATTTTTTGTGGGTAGCGCTGCATTACTAAGAGCCTCCTTCACATTTCGAATTATTCTATTACATTAATTTCTTTTTACTCTGGTAATGCCGCCAATGGTCGTTACTCATACAAGTAACTACACATTTTTCCTCACGAGGTATGAGTGGACCCCAAACATCCAAGTACAGAGCAGAAAAATTCCTGCCCCGCTGGGAATCGAACCCAGGTCACCATGTGTGCAATGCCTAGCGCGCTAACTCACTCTGCCACGGTGACTACTGAATGTACATAATATAATTTGTAATGTATAAAAAACTAAAACAATTAGGTATAGAGTACTCCATTAAAATAATGTACGATGTACGAGGCTATAAAAAAAACACACACAACGAGTATTTACTTGTTAAAGTCATCTTAAGTTTTAGTATTTTGAAAATGAGTTTTGTTTGACAATATCGCATCAACCATACGGAAAATTCAGATCCTCGGAGAATTGAGATCCTCCCTAAGCAATCTAAGCATGCATACATAACACACATACATAACGGGAATAGTTAATGTAAAAACAATTTCACGAAATTTCGTTGTTACGCATTTGATTTCTGAGAATTACAGATCCATAAAAATGCTTGACTTTACATAACAAAACACAAGAGAAGGGTAAACAAATCATAAAAGATTATTCCAATCGGTATCTGTGTATAGTACCTACTTTTTTGCGAAAAAACCAAAAGAGAACTGGTTTTCTTTTGTTGTTTCATTGACCGATGATACTATAGTATATCCATTTCATTATGATAGTTGAGATTCATCACGACAAAATACGAGAACCAATCAGATTCCAGAATATCTTACAATGTTGCAGTCCTAAAAATATCTATTTTCAGTACACTCTCTCACTCGTTGCGATTAAAAGGAGCTCTACTATACAAAGGTCGGAAGGGTACGTTTGGTACAGGTAATATTTAAAAGTTTTCGCAAATGTTTGACTTGGTTCACAGTGCATGGATTACATAATAAATATAATATTTACTTCTTCATTTTCTATTGTTTATATTTAGATTGTTTTATAAACATGTAGCTACCTACTACCTAAATAATTAATCTGGTTATGATCAGTAGATCAGTCAGTTCTCACTTGTATTTGATATGAGGATTGGGCTAATAGCTTTATCCCTCCTATGGAGTAGGTAAATCATTTTTGTACGTATTATCTTTCTTCTTCTTCTTCTTTTACTCTGTCTTATCCCGCTCAAGCAGGGTCGACGTTGTTCAACCTCATGGTTGAGGTTGATTGGTTTTGGCACATTTTTTACGGCTGGATGCCTATCCTAACGTCAACCATTATCTTTATTTTAAAAAAAAAAAAGATGTAGTTTGGTTTTATTATTAATTTATAGGTAAATGAAAAAAATAGTAGTCAAACCTATTAGGAAAAATACAAATGAATCACTTCGGTGAAAATCAATGGTTGGGGAAATACACGCAAAATCATGCTGGTATTATTTAGTATTTTAATAATAAAAATCACAATAAAAATCATCATACCTATATGTACTGCATCACATAATATTATTACCTAGGTACTTGGTTATCGATCAGAAATTTATGATTTGAATGTTTGAATCTACATAATATGTAGATACATATATATTGTATCAACCTTAAGGTTGAAAGAAAATGTTCAAGGAAGTATTGTGCAATGCACCTTCCTGCACTTAAGATTCTTTACTTCTGTAGTCTTTGCAGTTTTGGCAACCCTGCCTACGATTTTAATTAGTCATAGCTATCATAATGAAAGGGATATACTATACTTGAGTTATTTAGGGTGAACGTGTGATATTCAAAACAATATTGATAAATCATAAGAGAGTGTACCTACTCTTTCTATTTTAAAGAATTTGCTTCATGCGTGTACAGCTGTACACTGTACATAATTTTTAAAAGTATTTGATTTCCGAATTCATGCAATTTTTTACTTTCCTTATCCTATAATATACATTCCTTATTGTCGAAAATTTGGTCTACCCTGTATTTCACATTTCTGGACGAATCATAGCCTCAGGATACCATAAAAATTGTTTTCGTCCATTGGTCCGTGCGTCCGCCTGTCTGTGAACGAGATATCTCGAGAACGGTACAACCTAGAGACTTAAAATTTGGTATGGAAGTTGATTTTATATACCACACGAATCTTTTAGTGGCAGAAGCTGACATCTTTTCAACTGATAAGAAAAGTGTGCAGGTGTCACACCAGTTTATTCTCTTTTAATTAGTTGTTTTGTAATGCGTTTTCGAACGACTTACCCACTTTGGTAATATTTTGCCGAAATTAAAAAAAAAAGAAAAAAGAAATAAGAACCGATTGTCCTGAATATCCATACTATCGGATTCCCCATTAATACATGAGGAAAAATTATCACTCAATTTCCGTAACCCACTGGCAGGATAGGCCAACCATGGACCAAAATCCTAAGGAACAGCTGGAAAGAAGAAACCCGGTGTAATAAGCTTAAAGGAAAAAATTAAAGGTGCAATATTTTAGATATATTGTACCGAAGAATAGAGATGATGAGAAAAGAAAAGTTTAAGACACCAATATTTCCAAGGATATAGTTAGTTCTACCTTGGTGCTCGTGTGAAGTTATAGAAAATTGCAAAAAATGTAACCTACCAAAAATATCTGATATCCCCCAAAAATACACTTCGTGTGCAAAAGACGCCAAGAAAATTAGAATCCTTCAAATATAATTAATTACCTTAAAATATTTCTGAAAAGGAACTGATATCAAATGAATGCCAAGTTCTCCTAAACTGGAAATCATTTGCCCAGAAATAAGTCTCAAGCACAGAAATCAAACTGAGGATTTGACATGACATTTCCCATTAATCTACGATTTACCAACGCTAAAAGTTAACATTAAAAATCTTGGCAAGTTTCAAAAATTAAAAAAATGCTTTCAACTTGCCAAGTGAGTTCGATATCTTAATCAAAGAAGCTTTATGTTCAGATAAACATTTGAAAAATCACAGCAATCAAAATACAACAGATAATTTCAAAGTTTTTAGTCGCCTGATGTTGCGTGGAAAAGTTCGAGATGCAGTAAGATGGTTAACTGATAACGGATCAAGTTCAATACTTAGTCCAACTGATGAAGTAAATTCTTCTGGAAAGACAGTTCTTGATGTGTTGAAAGAGAAACATCCAGACGCAATACAACCTGATGCCTCATTATTTCAACTACCAGAACACATAGCCGAACTTCCTATCCTCCATCAAGTTGATATTACAAATGGCATTGTAGAGAAAGTTGCGAGAAAAATCCATGGTGGTGGAGGTCCAGGGGGGTCCAACGCAGAACAATGGACCGACTTCCTATTGCGTTTTGGACAAGCAAGTTCACGACTTCGCGATGCTATAGCATCACTGTGCATGAAACTGAATAACGAAACAGTCCCTTGGAAAATGATTAGTTCACTTATGTCCAGCCGTCTTATAGCATTGGATAAATGCCCAGGCGTGAGACCGATTGGTATTGGAGAATGTCTTCGTAGAATCTTGTCAAAATGCATGATTGAAACAACAGGTGATGATGTCACAGAGGCATGTGGCAAATCACAGCTTTGCAGTGGTCTCAAGGGAGGAATTGAAGGAGCTGTGCATGCGATGTCTGATGCTTTCAACAATAACTGTTTCCCCAACTCAAATTGGGGCCTTCTCCTTGTAGATGCGAATAATGGATTCAATGCTATTAATAGACAATTGGCACTATGGCAAGCCCGAATATACTGGCAAAGATGTGCAAGATTTTTATACAATACATACAGAGGCCAACCAAAACTAATAATCAGAGACACTGAAGAATATTTATACAGCAAAGAAGGAGTAATTCAAGGGGATCCATTGGCAATGCCTCTCTATGCCTTGGCAACTCTACCACTTATAAAGTCTTTAGATAAACATAAAGAAATAATACAATGTTGGTACGCCGATGATGCCTCCGCACAAGGTTCTTTCGAAGACTTGAAAAAATGGTGGACTGACATAAACTTGAATGGTCCCAGATTTGGCTATTTTCCCCAAGGTGAAAAATCTTTTTTGGTCGTATCCGAAGAAGATAAAAAAAATGCGGCTGCCATATTCATGAATACTGGTGTAAAAATTGTAACTGGACAACGATTTCTTGGATCATTCATTGGTACTGAAAATGAACGAAAAATTTATACAGAAAAGAAAATAAAAGAGTGGTCATCAACAATACAAAAGCTGACAGCAGTGTGCAAAGTTCATCCACACGAAGCTTATACTGCCCTCAATAAATCAATTAAATTCCAATGGACTTATTTCCAAAGAGTTTTAGGGGAAATCGATGATCATTTTACACCTTTGCATGATATTTTGAAATCCCAATTCATACCAACTCTTTTTGATGGAACAATCACTGATGAAGAATGTACAATTTTTACTCTGCCGGTGAATAAAGGTGGTTTAGCAATACCAGATCCTTCTACTCACGCGAAATTGAATTATGAAACATCAAAAGAATGCTCAAAATTTTTATCAGAGGCAATATCGCACAATAAAGATTTCAATTTACATGACCATTTAAAAAACATGAAAGATATTAAGAAAACCGGAAGACAAAAGAAAGAAGAAATAGACAGCGAGCTCTTATCAAATACAGTACTGAAGTTTGAACCAGCTAAGAGAAGAGCAATTGAGAGATCTATTGCGAAGATTACCAAATCCAAAACATCAAGTTGGCTCTCAGTTTTACCAATAGAAAGAGACCATTTTAATCTATCACCCGGGGAGTTCCGTGATGCCCTAGCAATAAGGTATCATAGACAAACTCCTAAGATGCCAACCTCCTGTGATGGATGTGGCGATAGAGAGTTCACGTTGAATCATGCTCTCTGTTGCAAATCTGGTGGTCTAGTGACAAGGCGGCATAATGAGATGCGTGACTTGATGGGCGAATTGTGTGAAAGTGCTTGGGGAAATGCTGTCAAGGAGCCCATCATTTCAGAAGAAGGCGAGGGATTACGGGGAGATATTGCAGTGCGTGGTGTCTGGGAGGCACAGAGGGAGGCGTTGCTAGATATTCGTGTCGTTGACACAGACGCTCCTTCTTATGTCTCTCGGTCCGTGTTGTCTGTATTAAGAAGCGCCGAAGAAGAAAAAAAGAAGAAATATCTACCAGCGTGTGAACTGCGTCGAGCCACGTTTACGCCCCTAGTGTGCTCAGTAGATGGAGTGCTTGCCCCTCAATTTCAAGCATTTATCACAACGCTGACTGAAAGACTAGCTGATAAATGGAAGAAAAGTTATGCAATCCTCTTAGGATGGGTAAGAGCCAAAATTTCAATTGCTGCGCAGCGTGCAGCCAGTATGTGCATAAGAAGAGCTAGGAGAAGATGGAGGAGTGGAGAGTCGTTGTTGGGGTATGAAGATGGGATTGATCATTGGAGAAGAGAGTAGTGACAGCGAAGAAAATATTTCAATTGAACGTTTTTAAATAAAGATATAATTTTAAGGTAATTAATTATATTTGAAGGATTCTAATTTTCTTGGCGTCTTTTGCACACGAAGTGTATTTTTGGGGGATACAATGTACAGAAGAAATTACAGAAAATATATTTAATTTTATATAATAATACCCGTCCTAAGATGACGATTTAGTAAAGCGACGTAAAACACCAATTAAAAACATACGAGCGGACCGTTTAATAAAAATCGCTTTTTTGAAATCAGGCGAATCCAAATCATCCAGAAATATTATCAGCTCAATTTCAAAAAAACCGATCGATTTTTTTTATCTGCTTGTGACCCAGTGGCATTAAATAGTAATTCACGGTCCGTTTCATTACGAAATAAATCAGTGAGTAAGTTCCCTGGCTGACTGATTTATTTAATGGTTTGTTTTGATTTCACGGGGATAATCTATTTCCTAATGTGTAAAGCTTTGCCAAATGACATTCTCTCAGATTGATATCTAGATTACAGGATTCAACTACGCCAATCCGCCATGTCAATAGTGCCAAAGCGGTGATAATATTATAATTATCTGAAGGAGTATGGGGCTGACTCATAACATGAAGGTCGGTGGTTCGAGTCCCGAGAACGCGAAACAGTTTGCAAAACGAATTTTATTCATTGTGACATAACGATTGTGATTAACACAACCAAATCCAAATAGGTAGGTATACAACTATACGTCGTATACATATACATGTTAACAATTCAACAGATTCCAGTCTGTATTTTTTTTATGAGTGTTTCACAGCCTTTTTTATATCGTATAGCCACGGAATAGGAGCTACTGTAGACACCTATGGTCTGTGTTGTAGCCTGCCCATCCCGTAGTATGCCTCCCCTCTGATGGACGAGAAGTGACACAATACTTCCCATTTAGGTGCTGGGTCACCACGAGCTCACCTGAAGGTTTCTCTTGCAAACAACTGTAACCAAATTAAGAATACAATTTTTTTGTCGGCTCGGGGGACTGAACCCGGGATATTCCGCATGGTAAGCGAGTGCTTAACCACTGAGCTAACCGCGCGCTCAAATGTATTACTGTGTTGGAAAAACATATCTACTGGGGAAGCCAAAAAATTCTCTCAGGTCTGTATATAATATAAATATTTTTTTTCTCAATTGACCTTTCGATAAGTAATTATGTATCTCATTTGGCGAGCAATTCACTTTTATAAAAATACAAGAGATAGATGTTTTTAGTGACTTTATTTTAATGTTCATCTGTGTAGAATTGAATCTGTGAGTGGACTGAGTGGGTATTGGATTTGCCCACTGGATTGCTGGACCCATAAAACTCATGTTCTTACAGTCATAACGGTTTGACAGATATAACATTATCATTTGCAATAATCATAATGATCTATTAGCACCTAAGCAAAAAACCTTGGCGAATATCTATTATCTGGGAATTCTAGGTTCTAAAAAAGTATTTTTTATTAGTATTTTTAATTTGCGAAATCGATCTAAGCTACTCAGGTCGGTTAGAATGTTAGATTGTAAACCTACTATGTGTTTATATAAATGAGGACCAACAACTTCTTAATGTACATACAATGTATATACTTAATATATATGTATAATGTACAATCTCGACAGCATTGTAACTGTCTGTGAGCTCTCCGGAAACCCACATGATTCTCTAGCCCTAGATGTTTTTAGTGACTAGCTGTATGAATCAATTGAATTATTTTTATTAGGATATGGATGATCTGTTTGCTGTATGAATTATCAAAGCTGTTTAAGTCATGCAACTGACTGTAAAGAGATTGTCCCAAGCACTTACTGACACATGGAAGAGAGTTATTCTCACATTTTCAGTTCTCACATTGTGAGAGCGGTATCCTTTTTTAGCTGTTGTTGAAGATATCATATTTTTATGACTTGTGTTTATCATTTTCGTGATGTCACATCTAGTCAAACTCACACTGCTGATTTTTTACCGAACTTGGGACTCGAACCACCGACTCGAAGCCTTATCGATCAAACTACTTTTTCTTCTTTCTTAATGTTTTGTAATTCTTTTTACAATAGTTCATTATTGACATCAGTTAAGAGGTACCTAATTTGTTGAACTGTTGGCATATTGGCACTAATGGTCCTGCGCTCATAATATAGGTATGTAATGCACTATTATTTTAATATCAATTAACTTTTATAAGTTTCGTCATAAATGTACCCGAATGCTCTGAACAATGGACTACCAGCCCAGAGGTAAATCACAAATTTTAAAAACATTGCAAACCTGATATAAATCATAAAAAAAAAATTAATGGAACACCTTTCAAAATTTGGCAGACGATAATCGTGTAAAAAAATAACTCCCCCAAGGTTCTAAAAATGTTCCTAAAAGAAGATCCACCGATTAAATCATTAAAAATTGTTGTAGAAGGTCCTTATAAAAGATTTTTAGTCAAGAGAAAAAAAATACCTCTCTCTCTCACACACGCACACACACACATTCACACACAAACACACAGTTATGCATACAAAAATTCCTCCCATCAGATAAATTGCTAGCAACAAGATTCACGGACCGACTAATTTATTGATTCCATCAATCACCAACTTGGCCAAGCCTGGCAAAGCCCGACTTGTCCGAAATTGAAAAGATTGATTAGGTGATGCCCAAGGCAGATCTACCTGACTTTAACAATCTGAGGATGAAGAAAGACAATAAAGAAGAAGATGAGAAAGAACACGATGCGCGATTGAGCAGGAGAAGGACATGATACAAGGCGCTAAAATAAATTTAACTAGAGTAGAGCAGCGAACATTATCATGAGAAAGGAAAGAGAGAAGTAACAAATAATGAGAAATAGAAAGTGAAAAGGGAAAATAAACTGTGAATGAGGCAACAGGAGATGATAAACCAAGAGATGGTCATGATACAAGATCTACAAATCAATATGGATATAAGTGTAGAACATCAACTAATGCAAATCAATGAGAATGAGAAAAAAAGAAAAAAGGAAGGAAAGAAGGAGCAAAAAAAATAATTATCATAGCAAGTAGGTAGTCACCGTGGCCGAGTGAGTTGGCGCGCTAGGCATTGCAAGTACGGTGACCTGGGTTCGATACCGTGCGGGGCAGGAATTTTTCTGCTCTGTACTTGGGTGTTCGGGGTCCACTCATACCTCTTGAGGATAAATGAGTAGCTGCATTAATGTTAGCAGCGACCAGAGGCGGAATTATAGGCAAAAATAAAATATTGGGATATTAAAGATATGGAAAAGTCCTATAATTTTGTGCTACCCACTAAAAATTGTGATATAATACACAAAAAAACACATTTGAAACACATTGTAGATGATAACATGCAGTTGAAAGCGACGTTAAACCTAAAAAATAGACGAAAAGAAAAAAAGATGAATGAGAAGAAGCATATAAAATAAACACAAGATACGCGTAGCTAAAAATCTAAAAAAAAATGATGGGAATCGGATCGAAAAAGCGCTATTCTTGCAAAGAAAACAATACAAGCGAGCTAAAAGATAAACAAATACCGAGGAAGAGATGAATAACACAACAAGATAAATAACACCACTAGCACCATCACGAACAAGAAGAAGAAGAAGAAAAAAAAAAAGAAGAAGAACAACAACAACATGATGATAAAATAGAAGACGAAAAATGAGGAGAAATGCAAGAAATAACGACTAGATCAACAACAAGAATAACAACGAGAATACGATGATAAACTAGATAGTAATAAAGAAGATAATTATAGAACAAAAAAAGATGAAGAAGAAATGCTGTCAATAAATCCTGGTCATCATGTCGCCGGAAATATTTATAAGCCCGCTTCTATAACTGCCAAACTTATCAATATCAAAAACAAAGGAAGGAAAGAAAAAGAACAAAAGAAGAAAATAACGTAGGTGTTCAATGTAAAAAATGTTCTTCAAGATTCGTCATTGACATTCTCGTTTTGTAGGTATGACTGTTTTTTGTGCTGGTAAATATGTTTTCACTGGTTTATATGTTTACCTATGTACCGTGTTCTGATTTTATTTTAATTTAGATTCCACACATATCTACAGTAGATAGCTAGATCCCTTATGCACACAACATGATGTAAATTGTATAAGGGTTGGGTGAAAGAGATTGCCAAAGGCAACTGCCAAAGGCCAAAAATAGATAAACACATATGTGTTTATCTATTTTTTTCTTCAATTTATTGTTTTTAAATATTGCGTCAATTTTTTAAATTAATTATTTGATTATTACATAATATATATATTTATAAGTCTATGTATCTAATAAAGCATATACTAATAATAAGACATAATTAGGATTTTCATGACATTCGTAAAATAAATCATCTTCTTTTGCTCTTGCCGTATAGGAAGGTTTACCAAATTTCAGGAAACATTTTACTATTCTAAGTTTAAAGTGCATAATATCAACACGCTACACAAACGCTATACAGGACACTAGTTTTTAGTGTCCAAAGGGTTCAATACCCGTATCAATCCTTCCTGAATCATAACATAACACATGGTACGGAAACAAAAGTAAATTTGCTTTTTCCTAAAGTCGACATTGTTCAACTTCTACCTAATGGTTGAGGTTGGTTGGTTCTATCCCTAATACTTTTTTTTTTTTTTTTTTTTTTTAATCCTCTAGTCCTGAAAAGTATCACTTACTTTTATCTACCACCTGGTTTTATTAATGTATTTTCTTTTTATAAATTTTTCATTCATTCATTTACATCATGTACCATTGTACCATTTAAATCATACCTATAGCATACATACAAGAGTGTATATCGAAATGCTTTAAATATATAATAATAAAAAAAAAAAAATACTTCCACTTTAAGAACGCCGATGATTTGTGTTATAGTCTTTTAGTCTAACAAAGCGCCTACCGTATCTGTTTCTTCAGAATCAAATAAGATTAAATCCCACTGTCTGAAGAGTTGGTTCGCAAAGATTTGCAACACTACCTACCCATATCAAATTGGAAACAAAATGCTGCACTTAGTGAGATCCCCAAGCCATAGTTTTTCTCCTTGATTGGGCAATTTTATTGGGCCCAAAGAAGAATAATAATAACACTAATAACACTTTTTAATGAAAGGTAACCACCAGGCAAGGTTAATGCTCAAAGGAATCCACCTAGCCCTCAGAGTCTTATTATTATGTGGTCACAAACTCAAATTAAAGAAGAAAAATGCATGCACTGGCTATGATTCAAACCAACGAATCCCTACGCTACCTGCATTACCAGACTACCAGAAGAATATAAAAATTAAATCAATTTTTGGTACATTTATGTAGGTACATATAAGGTTTATATTTTATCGGATATCAGCGTCCATAAATTTATTCTGGGCTGTCCCGGACATGATTTACGGATGTTCCAACGTGGTTCAGAAGTTTGGTGAAATATCGACTTTCTAGGTGGTCCCTGAGATCATATAATTTTATATCAAATATGGTCGTTTCATTGAACCACTGTCTTCCCACCCAAATCAGTGATTGTTTAATGGTATTTGTTTGTTGACATTGGTTTCATGATGATTGATGATATTGGTGAGGAACTGATTGAAGAGACATTAGATGTTGGATCTGAGTTGAACCTTCATGGGTGGGTGTTTGGTTGTAGAAAAACAGATTGTTACATTCTTTATCTGTCTTTTCTCTCTCTCTTTTTCTTTCTCTACAACTATTGCTATTATTATATAGTTTTACTAGCGGGCTGTGGCCCGCTTTGCGGGCCGAGGCATGGCCGTGAAAGCAAAAAATCCTTTTTCGCCAATGGCAGGTGTTGTAGTGGGAATTTCAAAAAATCCCGTCTTATTGCACATCTAGACTATAAGACAAAGCTACCTACCAAATTTCAGCTTCCTAGGACTTACGGTATGGGCTGTAGAGCGATGATCAGTGAGTGGTCAGTCAGTGACTTTGACATTTATATATTAAGATTTTTTTTTCTGTTTTTATTTTACAGTTTTTTTGCAGTATAGTATTATTTATTTTACATAGTTTTTATACTTTTAAATAGATAAGCCATATCTCCTTAGAAATTTATTTTTGAAACACTTTTATAAGTCTAGGATTCATGACTTTTGATGACTTCCTTTTTGGGATAGTTATTACCTCCTATTGAACCTAATTACCATTACAACAATAACAACAAAAAATGATACTTATCACGTCTAGTTGAAACTTGACCTTTTATCAAACAATAACGCGCCAAACACTTACCTGCAAATCAACAAAGATATTGGATGTGCAAAATTTAACACCTAGGTGGTGCTCTATCACAAAAAAAAAATTAAAAATATGCTTTGAATATTTATATTAAAGTCAATTGGTAAGTTTTTTTTTAACAGTCAACATTGGACTTCAAGTAACACACAAAATATAACCGCAAGATACTTACGCATAGTTCACTTAGAATACATATATAAAAAAGATGGATTTAAACACTAAAAATAGACGGACTTAAATGAAAGGTAAAATTTTCGGGGACCGGTCAACTATTTTCGAAATGGACTCACGGACTGATGCAGTGATGCTTTCCTGAAACTGATATCTTTTGTTTGGTGTGTCGACCTTTATATATAAAATATCCGCGTCAATTGTAATAATGCGTATAGATATTATTATTTAAGTACTATTCTTTTTTTTGTTTAATTACAGGTAATGGTCAAGTTCAAGGTCATTTTTCTCTGAACTTGAGTAGAAAGTGATAAATGAGTATGCAGCATGACATTGAAATTAGAAAACTGCATTTGCATTTTTTTAAACTAATATATTATATTATTTAATTAGAAAAGACACTTTCAATTATGGACACAATACTTCCTCGTGATTGTTTCACATTGTATACACGTGCTAATTTTGAGATTTTCAACCAAATCACTTGTATCTCCAATACGGCTTAACTGATTTTCTTCAAACTTGTTTTATGTGGTAGAATACTATTTTTCCTACATTTCAGGTTCCACAAAAATTCTGTATCGGAAAGTCGTGGACCTTATTTTTATTAAATAAAAAAATTATGGTCGGGCGCATGGTCTCTTTTACCCAGAACCCCTAGTACAAATTTGATGAATTTAAAATGGGACCATCTACAGGACGTCTTCTATATGTGTGAAAATTTCATCAAAATCCGTTTAGTAGTTTCCGAGATTAGCGCGGTACAAGGAATATTTTTAACAGACCGACGGACCGACAGACGGACACAAAACCAAAGTTGCTCAGGAGGTTGTGAAACGTCCAGAAATATATAAAAAAAAATTGAAATCGGATCAAAAAAATATTTTTTTTTTACAAAAAGCGAACACAATTCTTCCGATTTCTAATATTAGAAGTTTCTCGGAAGTAAAAGGAGTCACACCCTTATATAGATATTATGTACAATAGTACATAATTATGTATAATGAGATCTAGGTATTCAGAAACACAATTTTTCTAATAGGAAAACCCATCATTTTCTAACCATGAACTTGACTTCGAAAAAATTATACGCATATTGCATGCAGCAATGTAAAACTGTAATAGTTTTTTTTTGTAAAATAAATATAATTAATTCCATTCGGCACTATGCGGGTGGTGTAAATTCATCATCATTATTATAGGGTGGAGTCATTGTGAAAGCCAGACAGTGGAGGAATGACTCAGCACTTCTACCACTGTCTTTACAAGGAGGCTAATAAATGACAAGGACCTCCAGAACCAAGCCAATTCTGGTCTACTCCCTATTTATAGTCCCCCAGCCAGACTGCTGGTCTACTTCCTGTTTATAGTCCCCCAGCCAGACTGCTGGTCTACTCCCTGTTTATAGTCCCCCAGCCAGACTGCTGGTCTACTCCCTGTTTATAGTCCCCCAGTCAGATTGCTGGTCTACTCCCTGTTTATAGTCCCCCAGCCAGACTGCTGGTCTACTCCCTGTTTATAGTCCCCCAGTCAGATTGCTGGTCTACTCCCTGTTTATAGTCCCCCAGCCAGGTGCAAATTGAGTATCGAAATACTCGTACGGTACATTACTTTTCTAGTAACGTTCAACATAGTTATATGATAGTGGCAAAACTGATAGTACATGAAGACTACCTCAGACAGGCGAAAAATACTATTTGACGAAGTCATCGTGAGGTCAATTAGACGAATTAGCATATCTCTGCGACTTGCTAATGGTAAACACCCGCCTGTTGGTTTAGCTAGAACCGCGAAGAGTGACCCTTCAAGTCCTGGTGGTGCCTGAAAAAATAGACTCTTTTCTTTTTTTTCCTTCCTTCACAGCAATCCAGTGGCGGAATGCGAAAACTTTCTAAAGCCGACCTCACACGTGCATGCATAAACATTGTAAATCAGGCGGGGTGAGGTTAATGAGGACTACATTAATGAAAATAAAGTAACCAGAGTCTCAATTTCTTCCGATATATTGAACATTGAGGCCGTTCACACACGAGGCAAAAAACAAACCAGGGAAGTTACTGCCTGATCAATTCGGTAGTTAAGTGGTTAACACGCTAGTCTGGTAATCCAGGTAGCGTAGGGATCCGTTGGTTCAAATCCCATCCAGTGCATGAATTGTTCCTCATTAATTTGAGTTTGTGACCACTTAATAATAAGACTCTGAGGGTTAGGTAGTAGAAAATGCTTTGAGCATTAACCTCGCTTGGTGGTTAGCTTCCCCTAAATAGTGTTATTATTATAAGGAGGTCTCGAAAATCGTTTATATCAAGGGTATAAGGTCTAATAGTAATAATAATAACATTCGTTCTGGCCATACACTAAAGATTTTAAAAAAAATGAGGCATTGCAGTTCATCATTTCGGGCCCGAATTGCGGACCACCGATTACAGTATAGGTGCGAAAGGGTTCTTCGTATCACCCGACCACTGTTTGTTCAACCTTCGGTCTCGTGAGTTTAGCGTATCGGTGCTTGACTGCTTGCTGAAATCGCCTACAGAACCTACCACTTGTTCCGATTGGCAGTAATGACAGTATTGTAGTATAAATGTATCTCACTGCTTGCTGAAATCTCCTACTTGTTCCTATTGGCAGTAGTGACAGTATTATAGTATATGTATCTCACTGCTTGCTGAAATCTCCTACTTGTTCCTATTGGCAGTAATGACAGTATTATCTGTATTATAGTATATGTATCTCACTGCTTGCTGAAATCTCCTACTTGTTCCTATTGGCAGTAATGACAGTTTTATAGTATATGTATCTCACTGCTTTCTGAAATCTCCTACAGAAATTACCACTTGTTCCGATTGGCAGTAATGACAGTATATGTATCTCACTGCTTGCTGAAATCTCCTACAGAACTTACCACTTGTTCGGATTGGCAGTAATGACAGTATATGTGTATCTCACTGCTTGCTGAAATCTCCTACAGAAATTACCACTTGTTCCGATTGGAAGTAATGACAGTATATGTATCTCACTGCTTGCTGAAATCTCTTACAGAGCCTACCACTAGTTCCGATTGGCAGTAATGACAGTATATGTGTATCTCACTGCTTGCTGAAATCTCCTACAGAGCCTACCACTAGTTCCGATTGGCAGTAATGACACTAAAAATAGATATTTTCAAAAAGACGTTAGCAAAATAATAATTTCGTGTCCGTGAGATAGGTATTGATAGCTAATTCACGGTGGTGAGAGGTGAGAGGATTATATGGACGCCCAGATCTAATGTCTAGGCTCCTTTCATGTCCATTGATTCTATTAAATTCTATTTGGTTTTAACGTCCTGACTTGAGTCAGACAGTACAGGGGTTTTACCCTCCATTCGCTGGGAATCGTACCAGCTACCCACATTAACTTCACCCAGCCTGGGTAGGGCCGAAATTGCCAGCCTCACATGTTCGGAGGGAACAAAATTTTCTGTGCGAAAAGTCTGCTCCAACCGGAAATTGAACTCAGGATCTCTGGACTACGGGCAGTAGTCACAATCGTTACGCTACGGAGTTAGCAAAATGAACGACGGGAAAGACTGTAGCCATCACTCACCCTTCCAGCTATAGTCAAGCTAGCTACAACAACAACAACAAAGGAAAGACTACGAAAACTTGTTCTACTTTTAAGAATGTTTAAGTTCTTAGGTTGAGACACTTTGAGAAGTTTGTGGACTTGTGTTTCCCTACTTTACGATTAGATTGTGGACATAAAATAGCACTGGAACAAAAAAAAAGAAAACACAAAATCATTGAAAAAAAAAAACAAAATTATTGATGTACGGCACAGTCACACACAGAAATATTATACGATAAAAAAGCCATCAAAAAAAATCTGCGGTAACATAAAGTAGATGGTACCGCAATAGAGATAGTGGCTGTCACTGGGACAATAGTTTCGTTAGTGTCCCAAGCCGATAAATCCGCGAACTTTATGATTTTGTAGGTTTAGATTTACAATTCTATTATTGAAATGAACTAACAATGGGTACTATCGCCATGTCTATGCCGCCCGTTTAATATGTGATAAATCACATAGAAGTTTATTATGATTGAACATGTTTCACAACTTGTAGTTGTAGCTTTATTTATAAACATAACAGATATATGTATAAAAGTAATTAAATACCTAATAGAAATTAAATCAAATAACATTTTCTCTCAATACTACCTTTTTTTCTTTTTTTGTAAAGTATAAAGTCTGCCAAAGTTTATATACCTACTCTTTTACATCACCTTTTTTTTACATTCAATTTGCAATTTACATAGAAGTTGATAGACATAATATGTTACCTAAATAATATATCACATATACTTTCATGTTTAACAATATACCTACGTACTTATATATCCCATACACATTCAGTGAATTTTATTTATTCCTATCTAATACAATATTTGGCCTATCTAGCTTTATGTATAATAATACTTATTAAATAGTCTAATATGTAATGCTTATAAAAGAATAATATTTAAAATAATTAATAGCAGGTCACTATACTAAAGTGAAGAGGTGATAACTTACATACACAGTTATACCATTGTCTCTCTGATATACTAATAAGGCAATTAAGGCATTATGGACAACTGATTGAGGTAGAACAATATATTACTTCTGAGAAATTTCTAATATTAGTATTGTGTTCGTTTTTGTAACTCCAGGTGAACCGGGTTCGAATCCCGGCGGGATCGGATTTTTTCGGCTCTGTACTTTGGATGTCGGGGCCTACCCTAGGCTCGTGAGGATAATTGGGGTAGTTGTAAAGTGGGCAACGACCAGTGATGGCATTACGACATTGATATTGGAATTTGATGGTTGGTTGGAGAAATGATGCATAAGCGTTATTTCTCGTAAAGTCGATGTTACCCACTAAAAATTGTGACATAATGACACAAATAACTAGCTCTTATCTTACCTTAAAAAAACTAACGGTTTTCTATGCCCACTGTTAGGCAGACCTCTCAAATAATTCTAACAAGTATACTCATGACATGACGTATATCCAACAAAATTATATGCTAATTTCTCTAAACCCAAAGTGATATTTCCTTTTTTGTACTTTCATTATTTACCTGATAACATGAGAGTCAGTCATTTCACTCATGTGTTGATCGTAAAATTATATTTAAAAAATCATGTCTTGGTTACACGACTACGGTTCTTAAGTGGACTGACTCATAACTCACAAGTCAAGTAGTCCCTAGTGTACTGTGCCAAATTTAATATGCAGATCCTATGATGTAGGAAAGAGAATAATAGAAGCAGGTATCATATTTGTGTTTATCACTTTCGTGATGTCACAACTACTCTAACTCACGCTGCTAAATTTTCACCGAAATTGGGACTCGAACCACAGTTCTCTTGATTACAAGTCCGCCGCCTTATCGATCCAGCTACTGAGGTTGGTAGAAGAAAATAATAATATCGCCTTATTTATACTGCCCGATTAAGACTAATGAGTCATTATATTCCAGCAGTATAAGGCCAAGATGTAATATTATGTAGTCAAAATCCCAAATGAGAGGATAACTTGTCTTGTCCCGGCTGGGTTTCGAACCCGCGACCTCTGGATTACCAGATCGGTCGGGATCAGAAAGCTACATCACGGAACTTCATCTGAATATGTATAGTCTGGAGGAGAATGCCGTTGTCATTAGCACCTCCCTTGATTTAGTTTATTTTATTAATTTCAATTTCTATGTATGTATAATTATATTCTAGGTCATTTGTAAATAAAACTTGACCAAACACGTTTAATAATAGACTGAATACACAATATAGTCAATTCCATTTTCTGGAAATAATCTATTTAACATAACTATTCTTATCAGCAAGAGTGTTTAGCCTGTTTGTTGTTTACGAAAATTTCAAATTATGGTGCACGTATCAAATATTCGACAGGGTAAAAAAAACGACCATGATTTTCGACAATTTGGTATGCCTGGGTCATTTGTCCCTTCAGCTGATTTTGTTATGCAGAGACCAGAGACGTTTGTTTGAAGCGCCTGTGCGCATGCGCATTCAGATGTTTCTTGAAAGAAGAGATTGAAATAATTGTCTAGGTCGAAATTTTCCCTATAGCAAGCTCGAGACCACCCTACAGTAACCCTATAGGGATGAAAAAAAACGTCTCTGCATACCAGTTACAGACCTCTCTTTAAATAATTATTCATAAAAAAATGTTGAAAACGATGATGGTCACTTTTATTCACTGTCCAATATTTGGTACAAGTACCCTATGTGAATTAGAAACTTCCCCAGCTGTAACAAGTATGCAGTAAATACCTACCCATGTGTACTATCAGGTATCATAGTCAACACGGTGCGTCACCATTTCCTGTTCTAAACATTGTCGACGTTGCTCAACAGTTCGTTTGCGCGAGGAACCCCATTGGCCCCCCATATATGATAAACCAATGCTTCATATGCTTCTACAAATCTACATGTATGAAGTAAAAGTAAAATATGGGTTACCCCCATAACACTCGTATATTAAAATACAGTCAAACCTATTGAATCCAGATTTCTCTTAAATCCAGGTTTCTCTTAAATCCAGTTCTCTTAAATCCATGCAGGTTCGACTGTCTATTGGCGCTTTGATCCACCAAACTAAAAAAAAATTGACCAATCTTCCAAGTGTTTTAATTCTACGCCATAGCACAAGTATCCCATTTTAGGTAAAAAATAAGGTAAACACACATATAATTGTCTTTTAAAACATTTATTAATATTATAGTTTTTAAATATAATTATATTCTAACTTGATAAACAGAAAAGTGAGAAGTTGTATTAGAGTGAAAAAAAAAAAATCCCTTTCTAGGTAGGGATACTTGTGGATGTTTTCCTCAATCCAGTTCCCTCGGTGAAGTCTTCAATTTATAATAATGTACTGAAGTTGTCTTATTATATTAATATTGCCTTTATATTGCCCGGACTCAACTGTAATCAAAGTTCTATTATTACAGCAGTAAGACCAAAAAGCATTTTTTATTTATTTACACTTTATTAATTGGACATATTATATTATACAACACAGATAATTACAAATTAATATACAATATAAAAGAAGGGGGGAAAAAAAGAAGAAGAAGAAGAAGATAAAAAAAAAAAAATATATACATAATATATTATGTCCTAACTAAAGGGCGGGGTTATTGCCTTTGACAATCTCGTAAATCTAACCCAAATGGAAATAGGTATAACTTTTTCTTAATAACAGGTTAGTCTACGTACAGTCGTACACTCGCAATAATGGATGGAACCATCAATTTCAAGCATGGCCCGGCTGGGTTTCGAAATTCTGGATCAGCAGTCCGACACGTGATGCCTTGACAACCAAACTACCAGAACTCTATAGTTTGAGGGTGATGGGGAAAAAAGGAATAAAGAAAAAAAAAAAACAACACAAACAAAAAAGAGGCAAATAAGAATGAAAGACTCATTCATTACCTTCTCATGATCGGATGAATTTCATTGCGACGCGACGTTGCCAAAATATATCGCACGCGAGCACTAAGTGGCGAGACGATTCCTAGTTTGCGAATTACATTATCATTATTATCATTGATCTCTTCACTGAGAAAAAAAATAGGATGAATCCAGCCTGTGGCGGGCTAATTGCATCCAAAAAACGGGACACGATGCCAGCATCGCATTTGTTAATGCCACTGGCATTCAGATTGATGCTGCCCACAACTGGGGACGGTAATTTAGGATTCATTTTGTTCAAATTACCCTATTTGGACTGCAACTGTGTACCGCAATGGAAAACACCATCTTCCAAATGTAGATAGTATTGAAAAAATAAATAGACCGCATTTCCAAATGTAGAGAGTATTGAAAAAATAAATAGACCGCATTGAAAAAATAAATAGACCGCATTTTCCAAATGTAGACATGTTGAAAAAATAAATAGACCGCCTTGAAAAAATAAATAGACCGCATTTTCCAAATGTAGACACGTTGAAAAAATAAATAGACCGCTTGAAAAAATAAATAGACCACCTGTGTGAACTTTGGACTTCAGAATAGTTTCCTGCTGGCTAATGTAGCATGTTGGCATCCTGATAATTACGAGGGGAAAACTGCTGACTTTGTGATCTAGAAAGCCAACCTCCTATGTTTTGTAACTGGCATTTGCTCTTAGAGTTCATTGCATTGTATTTCTTGTACTTTACCTTTCATGTTAGACACCCAACATCCATTCATCGGGTTTTGACTTCCACATTGTACTGCTGACATTCATTTTTAAACGCTTGGCATTCGAAGTATCACGATGTGACTTTCTATAGGGAACCGCTGACATTCATTTTTACAACGCTTGGCATTCGAAGTATCACGATGTGACTTTCTATACGGCACTGCTTACCTTCATTTTTAGAACGCTTGGCATTCGAAGTATCACGATGTGACTTTCTATACGGCACTGCCTACCTTCATTTTTAGAACGCTTGGCATTCGAAGTATCACGATGTGACTTTCTATACGGCACTGCTGGCTTTCTATTCTTATCTATTATATTCTATTTTCGACTATGGACATTCTATTTATCATATTCATGACTTCTATATTACACAAGTCACATTCACCCTTACACTACCAGGCATTGTATGCGTTCCCGCTTCCCCAACCCAGAACTCTAGTGCGGAAAGCAATGCATTCTACTTTTCCTTTATTGCATTCTAGTTTTGACTGTCTAGTACTGTATATAGAATGCAATATATACAATATGTCATTCTAATATAGTACACCTGCTCTATTATATTGGATGCTGTGCAGCCTATACTGTGGAATTCCTAGCCGTCTACTTTGAACAGCTAGTTATTCCACAAAGGTATGCGCCGCACTCCAATAATTCAAAAGCTATTAAAAGAACATTGTTAACGAACATATAGTTATTTGAAAAAAGCCATTATACCAATTTATTAAAATGGTATAATAAATGTTGATATGGCTTTTTTGAAATATCATTGTTCGCTAAAAATGATCTTTTACTGGAGAGAAAAAACAAAACGAATAATTATGATTAGTACAAGATGAAATACCAAGAAACGTTTAATGACAAAAGATTATTATACAAGTTTTACAAGTTATAATATACACTTACGAAACATACATATTAACATAATATATAAGATCTTATTTAAACCATTTCTCTTGAAACCTGAGACTTGAGAACTTATTTCCTTTGCGTGAAACGTTTATTGTGTAAATGTCCAAATATGATTTCTAATCAATAGTGGACCGTAAGGTAACAAAGAGAGTAGAATTTGGCATAACTGTCAATGTATTTGGTATAACTGAATACAAGTCCAGGTACCTTATGAAAACTGTTTTTTCTGTGGGCTCAACTTGGTATGCATAATAATGACAGTCAAACTCTAGAGTTTCTAACGATTGGCAAAATAAAATTATATCTTTTGTATCATTATGAATGAGAATTTTCTGAACTTGGACAAATAATGGATCTTCGGTTTCAAGAGAAAGGTCTTCAGTGAAAACACTCTGTTCTTTTACTGTTGTACCATTTAATTTAAACCATTAACAAGAGGCATAGAGATGGTGTTCTTCAAAGTGATGAAGTTCATCATCTGAAGATAAATCTAGGGATGTTAATTTGCCATGGTCAAAAAACTTGAATGCTTCTTTTGAGTTAAACAGATTGCACAATGTAAATTGAGCCCTCTGAGCTAAGGTTTTACAGATATTTACTTTGTTGCAAGTTGCCTTGGCTGAAATTTTTAACGGCCTGTGTTTTCCCTCAAATCTCATTGTCCAATAAGAAGATAAAGGGCCCAATTTTTTAATCATATTACCATAGTGTAGAAGAAAATGAAATTTTGGTTTCAAAGGAGCGTTAGTTAGCTTACAATATTCTTGGCATAAGTTTTTAACTAGATCTGTTATTTGAAGCTCTGTACGATTCAGTATGACTTCTGATTGGACAATAAGGCGGTCTAGTAACTGTCTCAACAATAAATATAATTCCCACACAGCGTGCTCCTCAGGAATGTGGGGACCAATTATGAGACCCAAGTATCTAATAATATTTGTCATTTCAGAAGCAGATGACTTTATTTTTACTCCTGATTTTTCAGCTAAGATAGCATTTACTGGTCTTGACGAGGAGTCTGGACCAAAGTCAAATGATAGGAATTTGTTCTGAATTGTATTTACAGACACTATTTCCGACTGTACAAAAAAAGTCAATGCAAATTCAAGAACATACCGGCCTACTCCTTCTAAGATATCATGCATGACATCTACTGCCACATTGTCAAATAGGTCAAAGCCTTTTAGATCACTCCAAACACATTCACCTTTAATGCCTGTTTCAGATACTTTTCCTAATCCCAAGTCTCTAATATAAGATTTTGAATCTCTTAAGAGTTCCTTTTTCTCTTGATGAGTCACCTGCATATCATTTTTTTTCTATCGAACATATGCGACAGCAGTATCGGGCAGAAAAACTTTCAACAAATCCTAAGGCACTGTGTAAACCTAGATTATCTCCTGTAAAACAAACCGTATGAAATCGGATTGTCCCCTGGTAAACATTAGGTATGTCAACTGATATTCCTTCGGAGCTTAACAAATTTAACATGTTTATAATTGGATTGAAAACTACCTTGTTGCCAAATGTAATTCTATCAGCAGCATGGAATAGCGCGAGTACAAAAATGCAATTTAAGTGAGAAAAATATTTCTTTGGCAAACATGGGAGAGATACATACACTCCACACAATTTATGGATAGACGCATGAGCCCCTAAAGGGTTCCCTGTTTCAAAATCATCTAGATATAATATGATTGGAAAATTAATAACATTAGGATCAAATGTTGTTTTCATTTTTTTCCAAACTGAGCCTTGAATTATGTTCTCAATTATGTCACTTTCCTTCTCTAAATATCTAGTATATTCTATTGTTTCTTGGAGGACATTTTCAATAGAAAAAAATTTATTCAGAACCAAATTTAAAGGAATCAACTGCATAGTACACTGAATGGGTTCATAATTTGTATCCTTTTCAAATTTGTAATCCATTCTAGATCCTATGACAATTTCTTCTGGAGGAATATACGTCCCCAAGGCGGTTACATATTGAATTCTTTTGTATTCTGAAGAGAAACTGATAAAAGTAGACTCACATTCAGAGGAAAGTCCCATTACAGTATTCAATAACTGAGAACTTGACTGATCATTCAGGGTTAGTTGCCTAATTTTATCAATTAGAATATTGTTGTATGCTACAATTATATTTTTCAAACCAATAAAACATGTCTGTGTGCAACTCTGAGGCAAACTAGGATTTGAATAAAGATTCAACATTAGCGAAGAAATTTCAGTTGCCAAACATCCCTTTACTGAATCCTGAACAGAACTATGTACATTACTCGACATATTTGATGTTTCTTCAGGTAACACTGGGTCAAGAGCTATACTTGTATCAGTTGAACAAACATTTGAATCTGAGGTATTTGTTGAAAGTGACTTAGAGGTATGTTCTCTATAGAGGTGTTTACGGAATGCGTTGCTGTTTGTATAAGATATGGAACATGAGTGTTCACCACAGTAAAATATTCTATCAAATTTATATTTACTTTGTTTACAAAACTTAGTATAGTGCACAATCAATTCCCTAACAGTGGAACGAGTACAAGAACAATAGTAACATTTGTACACCATTGTTGATACAAACAAATAAAATAAAACTACAACTTTCAATTAATAAAAATCAAACAAACAATAAAAATGTAAAACCTACTTAAATGTATCTACCTAAATACCTAAATGTATCTACCGACGATAGGATTACTCCAATTATAATTTAAACATTGAATATAAAAGCAGAAATTAAACATTGTGTACAAGAATTTAAAATGGAGCAGAAAACTAAAATAAAAATAGGGGTTCCTATTTGAAATACAATTGGCTACTGGTTCAACTTCCCTGTGAAGAAAGATTTTTTTTAAAGGATAAACTATAAGCAACTATTATGTTACTATTCGTTTAGGAGACCTAGCTTGTTTAACAATTGTCGACACTCTGTACTTTCCCGTACACCCTTCTTATTTTTGATCTTGTATAAACCCATCTGAATAGCTGTCCATATGTCTTCACATTCACAGGGAAAATTACACCAAGTAGCAAAAAATATTTTGAATAGTGTGTCAATTGCCTCTTTAATTGAACCCAAGATGTAATGAGTACTGTCAATGATTATATGAACAGATCGGGGATCCCTGAAATTGCCGACAACTGCAACAAAAGGTTGCAGTGTCCTTTTTTTGGAAGCTAAAAAAATTCTCCTACTCTCCACTTTTTCGTCGATTTCCTGCACCTGATCTACTAACAGAACGAAACTGTCTATTATCATCTTCCTTGAGGGTCGAAAATGTTTACCATTTATCTTCCGCGCACAAGGGACCTCTGCTATATAGGGTAGCAGTAAAAGTGCAATCGTATCTTGCAGTTCCATATTTTCCGTTTCCTCAGCCTCTAGTAAGTAAGAAGAAATTCGATCATAGATATACTTATCTGTGTCGCAGACCTTGGTTCTTTTGGAGAGCTCCTTCCTTGCTACTTGGAAGATCCGCTGGCGGATTAACACAATTTGCTCATGAAGTCTGTTACTTGCTTCAGGGTACATATTCTCGTCAAAGTCCTGCACAAGGAGCTTGAAGCCATGTGGGTCCTTCAAAGCCGGAAATAAATTGAAATATCCAAAGACGCTGTCGTATTTGCTGGCGGAGCTGGATAGCTGTTGGAGACGATGGACAGCAGTCTCCCTCCACTTGATCAATAGGACATGCTCCGGTTGAATGCTTTTACTCAGCCACGAAAGATGTTCCTCCAACACTGGATTATCTGAAACATACAAACAAAATAATATACTACCTTGACATATCCCCTCATAAAGTTTTATTTAACTTAATTAGAAATTTTTTTAACATTTATTTAAAATAATGATCATTTTCATTTATTTACTCAATTATTATTATTATATTTATAGATATTATGGTAATAAAGATTATTCTATGGGCTACCAGTAGCAAACATAGAAGTATTAAAGTATTGATAAGGAGATGTTGATATTATCATTATAATCATTATCATTATATTATTATTATTATTATATTTTTTAGGTACAAAATATGGAAAATTTGCAGCAAAATGAGTGTGGACTCAACTGGAAATACATACTAACAAATCCCCTTTGCATTTTGTTGTTTCAAACTTACCACTATCTTGCAGTAGCAGCTCTGTCTCAACTTCCCGAGGAATCAAGTCCAGCTCGTCCTCAGGATTACTGACTGTAGAACGTCTCCTACTCCTACTGCGTCCTTCTTCAGTAAGGTTCATAAATTTGTTTCGGTACTTCTTATGTGCTTGATATAACAATCCAGCAGGGTTTACTCGTTTTTGTCCAAATTTACGGGGTAATGATGGCAGATAGTACACACTGTGAAGTTCATTGGGAAGTTGGTGTTTTATTTGAAGCGCTAACGTTGTAAACTCAGCAACGGAGATTTTCCGCTCTCCATTGTTCGTCATCAAATCAGAGATGATCAAGTTGGCCAACCTCTTTTGGTAAGCCAACTCTAGACTTTCGTCAGCCTTTTTCTGTGCAATTTCTCTTATGCACCGACCTTCTCCGGTCCTGTTCAGGAGGTTGAATATCTGAGAACATATGAAATAAACATCATAATGTGGATAGGGGGATGGTAATATAATTATTCCAAGGCATTCCTTGCCTGTCATAAAAGGCAACTTAGGGCTGTCAACAGGAACAGGGGTAGCCCTTTTCTTCATCCTGCTGACACAGTTCACAATTATCAAAAGTGGTTGTTGGTAGAATTCTAAACCACCAAAAGTGTTTTCTCATTAGATTAACCATGGGACTACCAAGGGGCATGGCTACAGATGAGCAAATTAAAAAAAGATAGGTCCTACTAATGATAAAATAAATTAACTTACATAATCTTGAGTAATTGGTTTAGAGGGAGCTGCCGCCTCCGCCAGACCAGCACTGACAAGGGGGTCGAATGTATTTGAACGATAGTCCTGGCCAGTTGGTGCTTGTGTGCTTGTGTCATTCAAATATGGGACTCTTGAATGGGATGGTGTCATTTGAGACTCAAATGCATATGGGGCTCTGACATCAAATGAAGGTACTTGACTGTCGTATGCACCATATGGGACTGTTGGATTGGATGCAGCTGCTTGACTGTCATATGAATACGAGACTCTCGGGGTGGATGTACTTGAAGGTGGCATGAAACAATTGTCGTTGGGTTGGTCTTCATTACCAGCAATTGAAGAATCAATTGTTCCAATTGACTGTGATGACTGTGAACATAATAAAACAAAACAATAACAATAATTTATAGTAATAATAATATTTTTCAAATTTTGCAGTACCTGCATCAAACACTTATTATAGGATGTTACATTACATTTTGCATTCATTGGCCAAGGACAGTATTGCAAATACAATACTGTCCTTATAATAGGATAAAGAAAGTAAATAGGGATATTTAAAACAATTATTCAATTGATGCATCCTTGATGCTCATCAGTGTGGTCCTAAGTCCAAGTGCTGTCCGTTTGTAGGTAAGGTATCAGTACGGTGCGGACATGGTGCATTCTTAGCACAAGGATGTGTGTCTCAAACTTATTTTTTTTTTTAAGAAAAGGAACTTACTGATGCAAAGTTGTCTAGAGCTTGGACCCAAGGCTCCCAACAGGATCGAAATTGAATTCTTAATCCCAATCTGCTTTCAGGAATAAGGAGCACCCAGTCCCTCTCTTTCATAAGTTGAAGACATGTCACATTAATCCCAGCATCTGAAATCATAATAAATGCATTAAATCTAAGGGACACTATATTTTCACTAGAAAAGCATTAGGCTAGTTTGTACTATGTAACTGTGATATACAAAAAAGCACATGTTGGCTGAAATTTTCTATTTCTTTACAGATAATACTGGAGAACCCCCTGGCTGTTTTTGCATATTTAGTCTTTCAGCTATCTGAAAAATAATATTGCAACTTACCAGTAAAGTTTTTGATTATTTCCTCAGACATCTCCCAACTTCGCAAGAGCTGTAGAGTCTCTCTGTCTGCCATGATCACACTTAAGTTTTCACCCCTCGCGAAATTCAAATTGTTCGTTTTATTAATGTTAACACGTTTATAGTAGAGGTTATTTAGTAACTACACAAAGGTTCAATTCGTTATTAGAAAAACAGTACTTAACTTGTGAGTTGTGAGGTTACTTTAAAAAATGTGTTGTTGACAAAAATGAGAAAGAGAAATAGGCTTCAAATCCGCCATTGCAAAATTGCAACTGCAAAACTGCAAGTGCTGCGTAGTGGAAGTAGCGGCGAGAACAGGAACTATGATACAGTGTTGGTAGTGAGGGTTGAGAGGTTTATACCAAATTTGAAAAGCAGGTACATAACTGGGAAATAATCTAATAATAACTATAGGTGGTCGGTCGGTAGGTAGGTAGGTAGATACATAGACACATTAAAATAGGTTTTACATCTTTTAATTTTATTTACATGATTATTTAATTAAACACTTAATGCTAATTAAAAATAGAAAACTTGGAAACGTTAATTTATTCTTATTAAACGAAGGACAAATAATTTTAATTTATTTTATTTTATTTTATTTCGTATGCTTGTTTTTTATATTATCATTTTTGAAATTTTTTTTTTAGCATAATTTTGGGGTACTTTATCCCCGCTCAGAGAGCAAGGAATATTTTTAGACATTTTAACTTTCGTTTACGTACTATTTTTATCAAAATCACGATCCTAAATTAACGTTGACGCGCTGAACTATCACACCAGAATGATTTTCTGATTGCACTTATTTTAAGAAAATCAGAAGGTTTTAAGAACCACATTAGAATGCCGGCATCCCATTTCCGAGTACAGATTCCGAACGCAGCCTATTTATCATCATGACAATTAGGCAGCCCGTGATAAATAGACAGCCGTAACCAAATATAGAGGTCCACTTTCCCATAGTGGACAGCACAGTATTTTGTGTTCTGTTTCCCGATACCAATTTACAAGTAGGATGCTGGCATTCGATTTCATATTATAATATCCTATTTTGTACAGCGTATTTGGAAAGCCCGTGATAAATAGACCACAGCAGACTAGAATTCAATGCTGGCAATAGATAGTGGACAACACATTATTTTGTGTGCTATTTACCGATACCAATTTACAAGTAGGATGCTGGCATTCGATTTCATATTATAATATCCTATTTTGTACAGCGTATTTGGAAAGCCCGTGATAAATAGACCACAGCAGACTAGAATTCAATGCTGGCAATAGATAGTGGACAACACATTATTTTGTGTGCTATTTACCGATACCAATTTACAAGTAGGATGCTGGCATTCGATTTCATATTATAATATCCTATATTGTACAGCGTATTTGGAAAGCCCGTGATAAATAGACCACTGCAGACTAGAATTCAATGCTGGCAATAGATAGTGGACAACACATTATTTTTTGTGCTATTTCCCGATACCAATTTACAAGTAGGATGCTGGCATTCGATTTCATATTATAATATCCTATATTGTACAGCGTATTTGGAAAGCCCGTGATAAATAGACCACTGCAGACTAGAATTCAATGCTGGCAATAGATAGTGGACAACACATTATTTTTTGTGCTATTTCCCGATACCAATTTACAAGTAGGATGCTGGCATTCGATTTCATATTATAATATCCTATTTTGTACAGCGTATTTGGAAAGCCCGTGATAAATAGACCACTGCAGACTAGAATTCAATGCTGGCAATAGATAGTGGACAACACATTATTTTGTGTGCTATTTACCGATACCAATTTACAAGTAGGATGCTGGCATTCGATTTCATATTATAATATCCTATTTTGTACAGCGTATTTGGAAAACCCGTGATAAATAGACCACTGCAGACTAGAATTCAATGCTGGCAATAGATAGTGGACAACACATTATTTTGTGTGCTATTTCCCGATACCAATATACAAGTAGGATTCCGGCATTCGATTCCAGATTACAGTATCCTATTTTTGACTGAGCATTTGGAAAACCACTGGCACATAGACCAGAATGCAATGTTGGCTATGTAAAGTGTACTGCTTGATGTTCTGGCATCCTTCATTGAAGTGCAGCCTTCTACTTTTGACTAAGAAATTGACTAGCCCAAATTTAAACATACCACCATACTCACCAGTCCATAGTTCACCGCAGCATCCTATCATCTAATACGGCTCTAAATTTCCAATGACAATTCAGTGGAATGCAAACATTCAATTCCAGACTTCAGTGAAAAAAAATTATCTGAACATCCAAAATAGACAAGCGTGCGGACTATCTGTTTTCACGGCATTCTATTCATTTTCACGCAGTCTATTCATTTTCACGGCAGTCTATTTATTTTTTGTGTCAGTCTATTTATTTTTTGTGTCGGTCTATTTATTTTTTGTGTCAGTCTATTTATTTTTTATGTCAGCCAAAAAAGGAATAAAAGTGATTTTGGATGCCAATGGAATTGTAATATCGTCGGCTACTTTTTTTCTTCGATGTTTAAAATAGGGTAATCCCTCCAATACTAGGGTGCTGCAGCCTATTTTTTACCTTACGATGCCACAAAATAAAATTTTTTTTCTCAGTGTTTATTAGAAGAACATGTATAATATGTATATACAAACAAATAATGGTAAAAATTAAAAAAAAAAAAAAAATTGACAGTATAAATTACTGCTGAATTGTACTTATGTACGTGCTATATCTATATCTATGGACTGCACTAATGGGAAATGGGGTCAATGCTGAAAGCGATAATCTACCGTCATACAACCCATAGGTACTAGGACCTCTAACGGTACCATACCGTCAGAAGGACTAGCACTGATAATATAAACACAATTCAACAATAATATTATGTATCTGGGTTTCTACCAGTTGGGTGGGAGAGCTACCGTCAAAGCCTTAAAAAAATAAATTATGTGGTTAATTACTCAAAAATAGTCAAGCAAAGCTTAAGAGTACAAATATTTGTCAAGAGTATCACTGTCAGTTTGTCAAACGACATGAATAATTACAAGAATAATTTTATAACAGCTATAAAATTCATTCAATAAGCAGATGATTAATGTACAATCTTATCCGGGACTTGAAACATATTCCTGTCACATTTTTTGAAGGCGCAATTTATTATTCCTCCCTACTCCTGTCTATTACCCAGTTTCTCCCTCCCTACTTCTAGCTTACTTTCTTTCTTTATTCTCCTTCTATTTCTTTTCTACCTCTTTCTTTCTCTGTCTCTCTCTCTTTCTTTCTCTCTCCATCTTTTTTCTCTCTATCTTTTCTCACTGTCCACTAACTCCCAATAAGTTAGTAAATAGCTTAATAAGTTGGGTGAAAGAGATTGCCATAGGCAATAACCCCGCCCTTTAGGTAGGACATATTATGTATATATTTTATTTATTTTTTCTTGTTTATATTAATAATATTGTCAATTTTATATTTAATTTTTACCATTATTTGTCTGTAATTATATGTTCTACTAATAAAGAGTTTTTAAATAAACAAATAAGAAGTTCATACAAAATAATAATCTTATTATTCTTTTTCTTCTTTCACACAAGGAGTTTCAACCAATCACAGCTCACTATAGCCCGAGAACAATCTGGTTTATCTTAACTTTAATCCTGTTTTATAATTCGGCCCTAAGCCCTCTTCAGTCTTCAACTCGATTATTAATTTTTCCAACGAAGTTCTGCCTTGATGGATTCTTTGAGAAATGTTTTCATTTATGTAGTTTACATATAACATAATAAAAAAATACTTTACTTAAAATCGATAATATTAAGTTACAAGTTTATTTACCCTATCCTATAAAAGTTCAAACCATTGGGGGGAGAGAGAGATTGATGGAAATGAGCGAGATAGAGAGATAAAAGAAGGGATAGGATAGTGATAGAGAGAGTGATAAATAAAAAATTGAGAGAGAAAGAAAAAAGAGAAAGAGAAAAAGTAGAGAAAGAAAGAAGAAAATAAGGAAAGAGAATCAAAAAAAGGAAATGAAAAAGAAATGGCAAGAGAAAAAAAGAGGAAAAAGATAGACAAAGAGAAAGAGAAAAATAAATAAAAAAGAGAGAGGAAAAATAGAGAATGAGAAAGAAAAGGAACAGATAGAAAAAAAGGCAGATAGTAAAAATGTGATAAGATGGAAGAGCGATTTCCAAACAAGCGAGGAGTGAGGATTATTGAGTACACCGAACATGCGATGTAAAGTGTGAATTACCTAGAAAAGAAGAATAAAGACGGAATTAAAAGACGTTTTTGTAATACCTCTGTGGCGCAAAGTCACGGGTTACGTATTATTGTATTAATAAATGTTTTAAAAGACAATTATATGTTTTATATGCCAGCTCCATCTTCAAAGGGTGTTGAGACTATTATTCTTCTTCTTGTGCCACGAATTCTCGATGACACAGCTCGAATGAGTGAGAACTGTATGATGGTTCTCACTCAAGCTGTGATCATTGAAGCACTCTAGTTGGTTAATTTGAACCTAGTAATAACCAATCAGAGTGCGTTGACAGTTGAAAGTGAGATTTGGAGAGTTGACAGTGTTTCTGGAATGGGCTACTGGATATAAGAGAAAAAATCTGGTTGAAAAAAAAAAAATTAGTAAGATGTAAAAAAAAGAAGAACTCTCGCGTCTGCCGTGGTTCGCCCAACGTGTCTACTGTTCCGTCCCCGAAAACCCACATAACAAAAGGGACAACAATTTTTTAAGTCGAAAATCTGAATGCGCGTTCTGGGCCTGAGGGGGATGATCCCTCCGCCAGGGGTGAGATTAGGGGGGGGGGGCGACCCTCTTATGGGGGAAAGGGGGAAACTAGTGGGAGGGATTAGGGGGAGGAGGGGAGGGGTGTCTGGAGCCCCAGCATGGCGCCTGGGTTATTAATTCCAAATTTATTGAGGGGGGGGGGGGTGATTCACCCTTTCTCTCTCTCTCTCTCTTTCTCTTCTATCTTTGCCTCTCTTATCTGTCACTCTATCTTTCGTCATCCTATTGTCTTCCTTTTATTTTTATTTTTTTTGTCTCTCTCTCTCTCACTCTCTCTCTCTCTCTCTCTCTCTCTCTCTCTCTTTGTCTCTCTCTTCATATCCCGGTAGCTCATAGATTATAGAGGCACCCTGTGAATCCAGAGGTCGTGAGTTCGAATTCCAGTCCTGAAATGACAAGTCATCCACCCATTATGGATTACGTCTTGGGCTTACAGCTGGAAAAGTGGGACTCAAAGTCCACATTGGGCAGTGTAAAAAGGGTCATATTATTATTTCTCTTATTCAGTCTCTTCCTTTTTCTCTTACTCTTTATTCCTCTACAGACTCTACACCTCTATCTATTGTCAATCATTGTCTTTTTTTTGTCTATGTCAATTGTCTCTCTTTCTCTCTCTCTCTCTCTCTCTCTTTTTATCTCCTCCCTTTCTCATTGTCTTTCCTTTATTTTCCAACTTTTTCTTTTCAATATGAACAAAAAAGAGTTCGGCGTTCTTAACACGAGTATGCCAAGAAGCGTGACTTGGGAATCATTCCGAAGTGAGGGGAGAGAAAGGAGAGAGAAAAGCCGAGTAGGAGAGGAGGAAAAGGAGGGAAGAGTTGAGAGAAGGACGGAATAGTTGAGAGAAGGAGGGAAGAGTTGAGAGAAGGAGGGAAGAGTTGAGAGAAAGGATAGGAGGAAAAGGAGGGAAGAGTTGAGAGAAGGACGGAATAGTTGAGAGAAGGGAGAGAGAGATGCGAGAAGGAGAGGAGCAAAAGGAGGGAAGAGTTGAGAGAAGGACGGAATAGTTGAGAGAAGGGAGAGAGAAGCCAAGTAGGAGAAAGAGGAAGAAAAGGAGGGAAGAGTTGAGAGAAGGACGAAATAGTTGAGAGAAGGGAGAGAGAAGCCAAGTAGGAGAAAGAGGAAGAAAAGGAGGGAAGAGTTGAGAGAAGTACGGAATAGTTGAGAGAATAGAGAGAGAAGAGCCGAGTAGAAGAGGAAGAAAAGGAGGGAAGAGTTGAGAGAAGAGCTGAGTAGAAGAAAGAGGAAGAAAGGAGGGAAGAATTGAGAGAATAGAGAGAGAAGAGCTGAGTAGAAGAAAGAGGAAGAAAAGGAGGGAAGAGTTGAGAGAAGGAAGGAATAGTTGAGAGAAGGGAGAGAAAAGCCGAGTAGGAGAGGAGGAAAAGGAGGGAAGAGTTGAGAGAAGGACGAATAGTTGAGAGAAGGGAGAGAGAAGTTGAGTAGGAGAGGAAGAAAAGGACGGAATAGTTGAGAGAAGGGAGAGAGAGAAGCCGAGTAGAAGAGAAGGAAAAAGAGGGAAGAGTTGGGAGAAGGACGGAATAGTTGAGAGAAGGGAGAGAGAGAAGCCGAGAAGGAGAGGAAGAAAAGGAGGGAAGAGTTGAGAGAAGGACGGAATTGTTGAGAGAAGGGAGAGAGAAGAGCCGAGTAGGAGAGGTGGAAAAGGAGGGAAGAGTTGAGAGAAGGACGGAATAGTTGAGAGAAGGGAGAGAGAAGCCAAGTAGGAGAGGAGGAAAAGGAGGGGAAGAGCTGGGAAAAGGACGGAATAGTTGAGAGAAGGACGGAATAGTTGAGAGAAGGGAGAGAGAAGCCAAGTAGGAAAGGAGGAAAAGGAGGGAAGAGTTGAGAGAAGGACGGAATAATTGAGAGAAGGGAGAGAGAAGCCAAGTAGGAAAGGAGGAAAAGGAGGGAAGAGTTGAGAGAAGGACGGAATAGTTGAGAGAAGAACGGAATAGTTGAGAGAAGGACGAAATAGTTGAGAGAAGAACGGAATAGTTGAGAGAAGGACGAAATAGTTGAGAGAAGGACGGAATAGTTGAGAGAAGAACGGAATAGTTGAGAGAAGGACGAAATAGTTGAGAGAAGAACGGAATAGTTGAGAGAAGGACGAAATAGTTGAGAGAAGGACGGAATAGTTGAGAGAAGGGAGAGAGAAGCCGAGTAGGAGAGGAGGAAAAGGAGAAAAGAGTTGAGAGAAGGACGAAATAGTTGAGAGAAGAACGGAATAGTTGAGAGAAGGACGAAATAGTTGAGAGAAGGACGGAATAGTTGAGAGAAGGGAGAGAGAAGCCGAGTAGGAAAGGAGGAAAAGGAGGAAAGAGTTGGGAGAAGGACAGAATAGTTGAGGGAAGGGAGAGAGAAGAGTCGAGTAGGAGAGGAAGAAAATGAGGGAAGATTTGAGAGAAGGAGGGAATAGTTGAGAGAATAGAGAGAGAAGCCGAGTAGGAGAGGAGGAAAAGGAGGGAAGAGTTGAGAGAAGGACGGAATATTTGAGAGAAGGGAGAGAGAAGCCAATTAGGAGAGGAGGAAAAGGAGAGAAGAGTTGAGAGAAGGACGGAATAATTGAGAGAAGGGAGAGAAAACATAATTAAGAGAGGAAAAAAGGAGGGAAGAGTTGAGAGAAGGACGGAATAGTTGAGAAAAGGGAGAAAAAAGCCGAGTGGGAGAAGAGGAAAAGGAACGAAGGGTTGAGAGAAGGACGAAGGAAAAAGAAGAAAATAGGATATCGTAAAGGAGGAGGAGGAGGAGAGAAGGGAGAGAGAAGGCAAGGAAGGAATAGTTTGGTGAGAGAACCCAAGTGGGAGAGGAAGAAAAGAAAGGTAAAGTTGAGAGAAGGGGGAGAGAAGACAGAGGAAGAAAAGGAAGGAAGAGTTGAGAGAAGGACGAAGGAAAAAGAAGAAAATAGGATAGGGTAAAGGAGGAGGAGGAGAGAGATAAGAAAATGGAGAATGAAGGCATGGTAGGAATAGTTGAGAGAAGGGGGAGAGAAGTCAGTAGCAGAAGAAGAAAAGAAGGGGAAGAGTTAAGAGAATGAGATAAGGACGAAGGGAAGAGAAGAATAATAGGATAATTATGGAAAAGGAGGAGTAGGAAAATGGGAAGGAAGACAAAATGAGATCGAATCCCTCTGATTGGAACTCTGCTTCGCCTCACATAGCAACACTTTGCGTTCAAAAATTGAGAAAAAATATAGCGAAACGTTGTGAAACAAAATCCTGCACTCAGTGTGAAACCAAAGTGATTAATGTTTGATTTATGTTTTAACCGATATTTCAGACATGTCAAAATTCCATCGAAAGGAGACCACAAAATTTTCCAGTTCGAGTAGCCCAATCTTTCTCAGTCTTGATCTACAAAATCTTCAATTTACATACTGGGATTTATCTTAATGTAGGGATTTGTCTAAGATTGCGATCTCCGTAATTTTATTCCTGAAAATTGTGTCGTTTTCTATTCCATTATTTTCTTCGTCTGGATAATATGATGCTTTTGTAAACTATGTAGTAATGCGAAAGCGGTTCCGGGGCAAAATAACCTTTTTTTTTTTTTTTTTTTTTTTTTTAAAGCATTTTATCGAGAGTCTTTTCAGCGCTAAGGTCACGTTGCCGAGTTAACTAACTTGTGCACATGTATAGAAGAAAACTAACAAAACATTCACCTTTAAAGTGGTAGGTCTCAGGTTCGATTCTCACCAGTGGCATTTTTTTTTTTTTTTTTTTTAATTAGTGAATGTTTTTAAAACCTCAGCAACACGCTGTATTGGAGTAATATTAGTACCTATTATTTTAATGTTAATTAATTTTTAAATTGTAATTTTGTACCTAATTTATTCCAATAATGATTTATTTATTTGTGTATTTAATAAATATGTATTAATTTGTGGTGAAGCACAAGGCCTCTTCACATTTTTTGTGGGTAGCGCATCATTACAAAGAGCCTCCTTCAAATTTCGAATTATTCTATTACATTAATTTCTTTTTACTCTGGTAATGCCGCCACTGGTCGTTAGTCATACAAGTAACTACTCATTTTTCCTCACGAGGTATGAGTGGACCCTGAACATCCAAGTACAGAGCAGAAAAATTCCTTACATTACATGGCTACATTACATTACATGGCTGTGAAACTCATCATAAAAAAAAACCTAAAACGACGCCGTTTTTTTTTTAATCGTATGACGAAGTACGGGATAGCTGCTAGTTTTTATTCAATCCTCGTACAAGTTAAGTAGACAAACAGAATAACATCCTCTCCACTTATGCTCCAGAAGAGTGCTCTCAGCAGTACCAAATTGTCTCACATTTCTGCAACGTCTTCAGACGGAGGAATCCCTTTTGAGATTTCACACTCACATCATTCTATGTTTCTTACACTCTCTTTATCTCTCTATTTTTTTCCTTCTCTCTCTCTCTCTCTTTCTCTTTCTTTCTCTCTTTCTCTTCCTCTCTTTCTCTTTATCTCTCTATTTTTTTCCTTTTCTCTCTCTCTCTCTCTCCTTCCTCTCTCTCTTTCTCTCTCTCTCTCTCCGTCTCTCTCTTCCTCTCTCTCTCTTCCTTTCTCTCTCTTTCTCTCTCTCTGTCTCTCTCTCTCTTTCTCTCAATTCCTCTTGTCATTCTCTATTGTCTCTTTATAATTATTATTATTAATATATGTAATATGATTCTTTATTATGTAAGACAAAGTAAAATATACAGTAAACTACAAATAAATTATAAAGAAAAAATGAATTGATAAATGAATATAGCTAATGGCCTACCTAAAGGGCGGGGTTATTGCCTGTGGCAATCTCTTTCTTACGCTCTCTTTTTCTCTGTATTTTTTTCCTTCTCTCATTCTCTCTCCTTCTCTCTCTCTCTTGATTCCTCTCTGTCATTCTCTATTTTCTCTTTATAATTATTATTATCAATACAATTATGATGCTTTATTATGTAAGATAAAGTAAAATATACAGTAAACTACAAAGAAATTATGAATAAAAAATGAATTGATTAAACAAAGAAACAAGAACAAAAATGAGAATAAAGCTAATGTCCTACCTAAAGGGCGGGGTTATTGCCTGTGGCAATCTCTTTCTTACGCTCTCTTTTTCTCTGTATTTTTTTCCTTCTCTCATTCTCTCTCCTTCTCTCTCTCTCTTGATTCCTCTCTGTCATTCTCTATTTTCTCTTTATAATTATTATTATCAATACAATTATGATGCTTTATTATGTAAGATAAAGTAAAATATACAGTAAACTACAAAGAAATTATGAATAAAAAATGAATTGATTAAACAAAGAAACAAGAACAAAAATGAGAATAAAGCTAATGTCCTACCTAAAGGGCGGGGTTATTGCCTGTGGCAATCTCTTTCTTACGCTCTCTTTTTCTCTGTATTTTTTTCCTTCTCTCATTCTCTCTCCTTCTCTCTCTCTCTGGATTCCTCTCTGTCATTCTCTATTTTCTCTTTATAATTATTATTATCAATACAATTATGATGCTTTATTATGTAAGATAAAGTAAAATATACAGTAAACTACAAAGAAATTATGAATAAAAAATGAATTGATTAAACAAAGAAACAAGAAAAAAAAGAGAATAAAGCTAATGTCCTACCTAAAGGGCGGGGTTATTGCCTGTGGCAATCTCTCCCACCCAACTCTTTCTTGGTTCTAGAGAGAGAGAAAGAGGCATAAATAGAACATATTTAGAGAGGAGTGTATGTAGGATAAAGAGAGGGGGAGTCAGAGGAGGGAGGATAAGGAAAAAAATTATAAATTTGCAAGATGCTTCCTATACTTGAATGGGTAAAAACTACTTGAAGTTCTACATATACCTATTTTCATGGTTTATTGAGAATCCCCAAACCTTCATCAAGAACGCGGCATCTCCAATTCTCAAAAACAAACCTCATGTGCCCAAAATCATTCCAAAAAATAACAAAACTAAAAAACATTAAAATTCAAATTTTACGATTGTTTACTTTCTTTCCTAAAAATTTGGAACATTTACTTTCCTTATCCTATAATAAGGAAAGTACTGTATTCGTCGAAAATTTGACCTACGCAGTTTCTCATATTTCTGGACGAATCATAGACTCGGGATACGAAAAAAATTCGTTTTCGGCCATTGGTCCGTGCGTCTGTCCGTCTGTCTGTGAACAAGATATCTCGAGAACGGTAAAAGTTAGAGACTTGAAATTTGGTATGAAAGTAGATTTTATACATATACCACACGAACCTTACACATTTGGTTAAAATCGGCCACTATCTGCATACACAGGGCCTTATGGGCCGTTTCTTTATGTTGGTAGAAACAAAATAATTTTTAGAGCACAATATTTATAAAAAAAAAATAGGGGGGTTTACTTTGAATATTTTTTTGATATTTTCAAGTTTTTGCAACCGGGCTTTAGTATACCAGCCTGCATTTTGGATGGTCCCGCTTGGGCGAACGTTTTCATGATACATATTATATAGGGGTTCTGACTTACAAAAACCAATGATTTTGAGGGCTGATTACGAATTTGACATTGATTTTTAGCAAACTGTTACCGTCGAGTCACGAGTGACGGAATTTGATTTCTTTCCGAGTGATAAGGAAAGTCGTGAGGTGTCACACCAATTTATTTTTTAACAAACCCATTTTTCAATTGTACATACATACATAATAATATACAAAAACTCGGGCTAGATAGAACAATGAGATTCATAATAAGAAAGCCCTCGATGTTCAGAATTTCTTCTCTCCTATAAATGTGTAAGGAATTTTCTCATCTTCGGGAAATATAAAACGGGATAATGTTCCCCATTTGCCGTGAATGTAGATCCCATTACTTGCGCTCTTTCGTCCCATTTCCACATGATCGTGCCAACCTCAACCTTGAGTGTGAGATTGAACAATGCCGACCTCAAGAGGATTGGTAAGGAGCAAAAAGAATGAAGAAGGTATCACTCAGAAGCATTATGTAAGAAGGAATATTGAAAAATAAAAGAAATATTTGACTTACTAAATTTCTGCCATATCAGAGACTTGAACCATCCAACTCCAGGGGACGATTCCACCATCTTATCAATCGATAGTAATTCACAATAATGGAAGGTGTTTACCTTCCATTAAAGTTAAGTTATTATAAACAGGGTTAAGTGGGAGAGAATGCCTAAGGCATTAACTTTGCCCCGGATTACAAAACAATTGTAATTCAAAATTAATAATGTACCTACTTGTGTTGATTACAATCGTTGTATCACAACTATAACTCAAACTCGCTTTACTAAATATTTGCTTAACTTGAAACTTGAACCGACGAGCTCCAGATTAGAAGTCCGCCGCCTTATCGATCAAGCTACTGAGGTCGGTCTTTGCAATACGTAGCCACACTATTAACCCATGACATACACCTAAGAGTTAATTGACTTCTCAGTCTTTCCTCGGTAGTATAAACAAGGTATATTCAATCAAACACCTCGGCCGAGGTGTGAAGAACGCCAATACAAAGAAAGAGACAGTTCTATTCTACATACATTCACACAATTCCAATGGACACCGACCTTAGTGGTTTGATCGATAAGGCGGCGGACTTGTAATCTGGAGTTCTATGGTTCAAGTCCCAACTTGAGCAAATGTAGTAGAGCGAGTTTGAGTAATAGTTGTGACTTCACAAAAGTGATTATCACAAATATCTATGATTTTCTCTTTAGTTTAATTTAACTACCAGGCGAGGTTAATGCTCAAAGAATTTTCTACCGTCTGACCCTCAGAGTCTTATTATGTGGTCACAAACTCAAATTAATGAGGACAAATTCATGCACTGGGTGGAATTCGAAGTAACGGATCCTTACGCTACTTGTATTACCAGACTAGCGCGTTAACCACTTTAAGACTTTTTTTGAGCACTTTAGAACGATTTGCAATTTATTTTATAGTGGAAGTGCTAAAATCACCAATAATTGTCAAATTTTAATTCTAGTAAAAATATAATATTGTATTCTAATAGTTACCATCCTTCCAATACCACTGAAGAGGAATAAGCGGAGGAGAGGAAACTGATCCGGAATTTTATATGTCGGGGATGTAATTCGTTTTCATTAAACTCAAATCTTTGAGAACTATTTCCTCTGCCTCTTCTATCCCCTTAGAAAATTCTGACGCAGATTGGAAGTACATGAAATTAGGTACATAATAGTGTAAATAAAAATAATAATAGAAATAATAAAAATCTTTAGTGGAAGGTAAGCACTAGGCGAAATTAATGTTCAAAGCATTTTCTACCACCTAACCCTCAGAGTCTTACTTTTATGTGATCACAAACTCAAATTAATTAGGAAAAATTCATGCACTGGGTGGAATTCGAACCAACGGATCCCTTACCTGGATTACCAGACTAGCGCGTTAACCACTTAACTACCAATACAAAAAAAAAACATCTAAGAAAATTATTTTTATAAGAAAATTATTTTAGGTTACAAAATATTTTTTATTATTATTATTAATGAAAATATTAATAACGATACCTTTTTGCCAAAATGTGAATTATCCAAAATTTCAATTTTCGTTTTATTTCAGATTCTTAATCAGTTTTAAAAGCTCTTTCGGATGAACTCACGGCCAAGTTTCTATCTAGTATAGTTTTTAATTTTAAGTTTTCATTTTTTTTGGTCAAAATTTGAGATTTATCCAGCTAAAACGTGAAAAGTTTTTGTTTTTTTCTTTTACATTATACGAGAATGTGAAAAATCCGATAATATATCGATACCTTTTTGCCAAAATGTGAAATATCCAAAATTTCAATTTTCGCTTTATTTCAGTGTCGCTTTTCACAATTGAGAGGTTGAAAAAGAATTCGCCAAAAAGTGGAAAACGCCATCTTTCTTTGTCTAAGTATTAGCCTTTCTTCCTAGTTTTTCTTTTCAGATGTTCTCATTACTATTTAAACATTAAAGGGTTGTTATTAAAAAACAAAACAACAGGATTTTCAAAGTGCTATTTTAGCCGCACGTTAGTGCGGCTAAAATATCTTCCATTCGATTCAGGGTTTCAAACTATCTATGACCGGATTCAATTTCCGCCGCAATAACAAATGATGAATTTTCTGTTTTCATTAATATAATAGGGCCCGCCAAAAAAAGGAGCCACTCAGAATATCTAGAGAACGGATAAAATTTTTAAAAAATGCTAAAACACGTGTACCATTCTATAGCAGGGGAAACCTTTTCTACTAGGTATTGGTTTTTTATCATTACCAGGGGCGGCCCCAGGGGTGTCAACTTTGGAATCTTAAAAGGAACCACCATATTTGTAAGACATTTCCAAAAAGTAGTTGACATTAAAAAATACAACTTATTTCTTATAAAAAAATTACTGAAACCTGATGTGAAATGAAATGTACGATATCTCCGACCCTGTTATGATTAAAAATCTCAAACTTGTCTTAAAATGATTTTAATGTCATCTTCTTTTCAAAAATGTATTTCAAATAGGGATATTTCATTTAAGATTCCAAAGTTGACTCCCTTGGGGCCACCCCTGGTAATGATAAAAAAAATCAGAACCTAATAGATAAGGTTTCCCCTCGATATAATGGTACAGGTTTTTTTTTTAGCATTAAAAAAAAAAAAATAATAATCCGTTCTCTAGATATTTCGAGAGGCTCCTTTTTTCTGGCGGATCCTGTATGAAAAAGTAATAATCCCTAAAAAAAATACCCCTTCACAATATAAAAATTACCCGCCCAGTCATCAGCCCAAAAATATTCTGAAATAATGTTTGGGCTCCGCTTCATGTTTACTATCCTCTCATGTACTATCGTTTATTATCTACTCGACTTACACTTAGAGCTATCTTATAGAGATAAGTTAGTAGTAATCAAGTAGTTAGTATTTTCACACGTTTTTGTATGTTTTCAAAAGGAAATAATATAGAGACATTTAGGATAAAATATTTGAAGTTTGTATTAGAAATACCCCCAGGCACCTTCTGACAAGAAGGTCTGTTCGTACAGGTATGTCTATCTAATTGTCTGCCTGTATGTCTGTACGTATACGTACAGGTATGTGTCTGTTCTAGGCGCGGCCGGTGGGGAAATGTTTTGGGGGTACTGCATACCGGACTAAAGAATTTATAATAGTTATGCATTAATTTTTCTAGAAATGTGTGATAATTTTTATTGTGTATTGTGTACGACTTGAGAAAATCCTCTCTTTTTTATTTTTCGTCTGGGGTAGCTGGAGCTCCGCAGCTCCTTAGCACCGGCCGCGCCTGGTCTGTTCATATGTCTGAACCTAAGTATGTTTGTATGTCTGTCTGTTTGTCTATGTGTATGTCTACTCAGTGATAAATATGCTTCACTTTACAATTAAAATAACACCTCATAAGGTTATATCCATCATATAATTATGTCTGCCTGTATGTCCGTCTTTTGTTTATCCGTAATCCGTAGGTCTGTCTGTCTGTTTATATGTTTTTTTGTACTTAATGATGTATGTGCTTGACTAAGAATAAAAGGGTGACTCATAAATTTATATACATCAAAGAACTATGTCTGTCGGTCTGCTTTTATGTATGATTTTACTCATTGATCAATTTTATTTTTCATTATGATTAAAATTGCACCTCAATCGTCAATATCTGTAAAGTTCTCTGGAAAATATAAAATTTCTATTAATATTTTTACATCAATTAGTGGGTTTTTTTAGAATTATGGGGCTGAAGTGCCCATTTTGGGGCTATATAAGTACTCAAAGGCACATCTGCCACCAAAGACGAGAAAAACAAGATCAAATTCATACATCAAAATTGGCCCAGTGGTCTAGGCTGTAGCCCGGTCAAGATCGAATAAGAACATCAAGCAGCAGAAAGTGAAAAATGGTTTTTTTCACCATTGATTATCAACGGTTTAAGTCAAGCGTTTTTGATGATTCTCTTATTAATCTTCATTATTCGAAAGCTTGCTTCTTTTCAGTAAATAATTCATCCTTTGTAGTGTTTTAGTTTTCATTCATCCTTTGTAGTTAGTTATTCCGATACAGAGGAGTGAAATTGGCACTTTGTGATGTGACGTATAATATCTCTTGGTGCCCTCTTCTTAATTTTCGACTTGGCGTTGCGGAACGCCATCGCGTTCTTTAATAATAATCATTATTACAGTTACTATACGCACAAATTATGCACTATTTATTCTTCTTATATGTCGCTTTTCACAAATTTATTGTATTCCATATGGCACTTTTCACATTTTACGTAAACCACTTTTACTTAAAACCCAAAAAATCGGGCGTTTTTCACATTCTGGTTTAGCAGGCAGAGTTTTAGGAGTGAATTTTTCACATTTTGGCTAAACCAACTTTACTTAAAACCCGAAAAATCGGGCGTTTTTCACATTCTGGTTAGTAGGCTGAAGAACAAGAGTGGACAATTCACTTTTTGGCTAATACCTAAACAAAGAAAGATGGAGTTTTTCACTTTTTGGCGAATTCTTTTTCAACCTCTCAATTGTGAAAAGCGACACTATCTCAATAACTAAAGGCATTTCGCAGTTAAAATTATCAGGAATATTTAAAGCAAACAGTTTCAAGTATTATATCCAAATTTGGTATAAATCGTACGTAGGACAACTGAGTAATGAAACTTTTTTTGAAAAAAACAACTTTTTATTTTTTCAAACCTCTCTCCTGAAAAATTTGATTTTGGCGCAATTCACATTTTGGCAAAAAGGTATCGATAACTTTACATCCATCTCATTTTCTATCTCCCCCTTTTTCTCTTGTCGCCAAATCCTTCTATTTCACACTAACTTTATTAATATCTCGAGAGCACTAGTGCTTTAATTTTCCCATATGCAAATCCTACATCTGTGCCGGGAGATATGCCAAATCTGAACTTTGTTTACTTTGGAAACACTCTGAATGATATTATTTGACGGGGATATTAAAACTTGTGGTACATATAATACATGTATGGTATATGTAAATTAATAAGCGTCTTATGCTAGATGGTAATCAAAAACAAAAAGGATAGACATTGCTTTGTGTCGAAAAATTATAATACTATGGTAAATACCAGGCTCCGTGCCGTAACGACTACTGCCCGTAGTCCAGAGGTCTCGAGTTCGACTCCCGGTTGGGGCAGACTTTTCGAAGAAAATTCTGAACCCTCCAAATACGTGAGGCTGGCTTTTCCGGCCCTACCCAAGCTGGGTGAGGTTATTGTGGGTAGCTGGTACGATTACCAGCGGATGGAGGATAAAACCCCCGTCCTGACTATCTATTTCAAATCAGGACGTTACACCGAATAGAATGAATTGTTTATAATAGATCTAACAAGGTCGCAGTGTTAGTGTTAGATGTAAGGGTTTCACTGAAATACCCTGCAACCAGGTCAGATAATAATAATATAAATTGGTAAGTATGGTAAAGAGATGTAGAAATAACCAATAAGTACCTAAATGGTGAACTCGGGCTGTCTCAAATCTGTCCCCTACAATCAGACATCTTTGTTAGTTTTAACCAAGAGAAAATCACAACAGAAACAGATAATTATTTTTATTACATGTTTCTTTAAAGATAATATCAGTAGCTTTTTTTAAGAATAATTTTTAGTTTACAATAAATTTTTCAAACATGAAACATTTCATCGAAAACTCCAGTTTTTGAAATTGCTCCCAAAAATGAAGCTGCGTTTCCTCTCTGGATTGCTAAACCAATCCTCTGCAGAAGAAACTTGATCTGGGATATCAGTAGCCATATTGGATAGTCTGGTAGGGGACAAATTTATTACCCATATAAGATATAAGTTATGACGTCTCTATTAATTTATTTCTCTATGGGTAAAGAACTGAGGAACCTAGCGTTGCATGTACCGGTTCTCGTTGGATCACCGAAGAACGTCCAGCGAGGTGAAGACTTCGTGATGCTGGCATTCCGGCCTAATCCAGGCTAGTTGAGGTTAATATGAGTAGCAGGTTTGTAATTTTCCAACGAATGGAGGGTAACACCCCCGTTGTGATATGACCATGCAGTTGAAAGCAACGTTAAACCCAAGTTAAAAAAGAACCTTTTCTTCATCTGCAATCACACGTTTTAATTCTATTGATTTTAGTAGTCACTGTGGCAGAGCGAGTTAGCGCGCTAGGCATTGCACACATGGTGACCTGGGTTCGATTCCCAGCGGGGGAGGATTTTTTCTGCTCTGTACTTGGATGTTCGGGGTCCACTCATACCTCGTGAGGAAAAATGAGTAGTTACTTGTATGAGTAACGACCAGTGGCGGCATTACCAGAGTAAAAAGAAATTAATGTAATAGAATAATTCGAAATGTAAAGGAGGCTCTTAGTAATGCTGCGCTACCCACAAAAATTGTGAAGAGGCCTTGTGCTTCACCACAAAGAAATTCGTACATAATTCTATTGATTTAGTAAGTAATATTTTCGAATCAGTATGAAATATTGACTTTAACTACGGACTATAAATTAATATTGAAGGTATAAAATAAGACATCGATGGTATCAATCAGACGCGGCCGGTGGAAAATGTTTTGGGGTGCTGCCAACTAAAATGTCATTTATGGAGTAGCTCTTTCAGTGTCTTAAACGTTTGAGTTTGTTTACCATGCCAATGATAATAATGACTAATGACGCATTAATTAGTCTAGAAATGTGTCATATTTTTCATTGTGTACGGGCTAAGACTTGAGAAAATCCTGTCATTTTCTTTAGAGTCTAGGGGTCCCGCAGTTCCGCAGCTCCTTAGCACTGTCCGCACCTGGTATCAATAGCTGTTACCTATCTCTATATATAAAACAGAAAAAAGGACTACCTATGTTTGTTTGTCCGGAGTTGTTTAGCCAAAACGGTGAGAGCGAAAAATGTCTAAGAATTGACCCCCCCAAAACCATTATCGCTTTGTCCAGAAAAATTATAAAAAGTTCGAAAAGGCATTGCTGTCCAGCAGTACGGCCATGCCTTAGTAAATTTGAAATTTAGTCCCGTTGAAAAGCACGGGCAAACGGCTCGTTAATGATAAATACAAGGTTCAATAAATGGAAAGTAAATGATTAAAGGTTGTTATTATCCACGTATAAGTTTATTGATATTATTTGAATCACTATTATTTATTTATGTATCTCTTTATCATCATTTACATAGTTATTATCAACAACAACAAAAAAGTTACCATAAAAAAAGCATTATCAATTGACAATTCACACATATAGGTAAGATTAAGTGAGCACTCATCTAAGTATGTAAGTACATGTACAAAGTTATTACTAAATGATTTAATAGACGTCAGAATTTAAAAATACAAGGTGAATCAAAATCTGTGGACCAAATCTTCTAAAATTTATTTATTTTCCTTATCCTATAATAAGGGAAGTAATGGAATAACCCAACAAAAAAAAATCCGTCAGGAAATTTTAATAAAAATATCGAAGTCAAGACACTCTTAAATGTATTTTAATGCATGAAAATTCGACCAATTGCGATTTTTCTGTATGACTTTTGATGGTACGTTTCTATTACAAGACCTCAGTAGCTTGATCGATAGGGGGGCGGACTTGTAACCTGGAGGTCGGTAGTTCAAGTCCCGGTTTCAGCGTAGATTTGATAAAACAATTTTGAGTGGTTGTGATACCACACATGTGATTAATATGATAACTTTTTTACTTTCTTTTAAAAGAACTGGAAATTAAATAATAGACCGACCGACGGACACAAAACCAAAGTTGCTCAGGAGGTTATGAAACGTTCAGAAATATGAAGAAAAAAAATATTTTTTTTTTTTGTTTAAAAAATAAAAAAAGAACACAATTCATACGATTTCTAATATTAGAAATACGTCGGAAGTAAATTATGAAAACAAAAATATAATAACAAAATATTTCTGTTCCCAGCTACTTATAAACTTATATCAATACAATTTTTTTTAATAATTATAAACACATTCAGAAGTTTGATACTAATTTTAGATATTTTCTACTTGATTTAACGATTCTACTTGATTTAACGTCCTGGATTAGGACGGGGGTTTTACCCTCCATTTGCTGGAAATCGTACCAGCACCGGATTGTACCGGGGATCGAACTTAGTATCTCTGGACTACGGGCAGTAGTCACAACCGTTACGCCACGGAGGCTGGCGAATACATGAAAAAATTGATGATTTTAGATGCACCCAGTACAGGTGCGCGGGGGATTATTAATAACTCTGACAGGTGTAATAAACCTTATTGATGATCCTGATAGTCCAGTGTGAAATGTCCTTCTGTCACGCACCCTCGGTGTGTCTGAACACTGGACCAATTGATCACAAGAGAGTCTGACTGGGGGACGTTAAACAGGGAGAAGACCAGTGTCCCGCTAGAGGACTATAAACAGAGAACAGACTAGCCAACCCTTACGAGCCAGGCTAGCTTGCAGTTTCCTAAGGGTTTAATGGCTTATAAAGAAAAGTCCAAGTCCTCATGATGGTTGATCGCACATGGAAATATATGGCTCAGGACGAGCCAACTTTGAAATAAAGTTGGCTGGAGACCATCACTCACCCCTCCAGCTGTAGCCAAGCTGGCTACAACAACAACAACAACCACAAGAGAGTGTGTAGTTGTAGTCACGTATCCACGCAAAGTAAGTGTAGGTTAGACAACAACCAACAAGACAAAGTAGACACAAAAAAAACAGGACCTTTTTTGCCACTTTAAAGAAAGCCAAAAAAAAAAAAAAAAACACACACACACAATACAACTTCCAATTTCTAATATTAGAAAATTTTCGAAAGTAATAACAAGAGCTAAAATGGGGAGGGGGTCCGGATAAGTTCATGCAATGGGACGGATTCGAAATAACGGATCCCTAAGCTACCTGGCTTACCAGACTATTGACTACCAATGCACTGTAGACTTTTTAATAAATTAACTCTATTCCTCACTTGTGTAATGTAATACACACTACTTGTTCTCATAGACTTAAATGATAAATGAAGTGTAATACGCCATAATTGTCTCCACTATTGGACTTCCCTCTCACACACCACTCTTAGTTAGATGCATGTGAATGATGTGAATCAACCCCAACATATTTACCTTTCAAATTGATAAATGAAGGCGGCCATACTTGTCTTCATTGAAAAAATGATTTGTCTTCGCACTCACATATCATTAAGTACTGAATTATTATTGAATCATATGAACCGACCTCAGTAGCTTGATCGATAAGGCGGCGGACTTGTAACCTGAAGGTCGGTGGTTCAAATCCCGGTTTCGGCGTAGATTTAGTAAAGCGAGTTTGAGTAGTTGTGATAGCACGAAAGCGATGAACACAGTTATGATAACGTATTGATTTATCTGCTTGTCGTGAAATTGTTTCTCATTTGTAAAATCTGACGCTTCCCCGCGAATCTTGAGGAGAAAACTTCGACTTTTGAACTGACAAAGCCACTTGAAGTGCAGACCATTTTTACTTCCGAGAAATTTCTAATATTATAAATCGGAAGTATTGTGTTTGTTTTTGTAAAAAAATAAATATTTTTTTGCTCCAATTTCAATTTTTTTTTACTTTCTAGCTGGCTGAAAGTACATGAAATGCATGGGAACTGTGTTTTCCGTTACCTTACAGTCCTTACACTCTGTCGCGCTGTCTCTTTCTTTGTATAGGACGTTCTACACACCTCGGCCGAGGTGTTTGATTGCCACTGAGATCATTATAACACAGAGGGAACCTTACCTATCCCGAATTGAACAAATTTACGCGTCCAACTTTGAACAGCTGATCTTGATACATCGGGTTCCCCCTATGTTATATTATCTCAGTGTTGATTGCCCATAAGGTATAGAAAGTATTGTTTTTTTTGCAGTGTTGACAAGAACTTCTTGCACGATTCCTTTTCCCAAAATTAATTAGGTCGGCATGGTTCAACATATACGTCATAGTTGAGGTTGGTTGTTTCTGTTCTTCCTAATTAGTCCACATGTTAAGGCTGAATGCAGTTCCTATGACGCCAAAACCCTGTCAAGGACGCAATTGTTATGTATGATTGACTTTTGGCCTGATAGAGCGGGTATTACCAAATCATTATTACCAAATCTTTTTTAAAATTCACCCCAAGACTGTCCTAGAAAGACACGATGTAGATAGATAGTTTTATTTGTACTTATAAACATCAAAATGAGTCGAAAAAGTAATTAAGTGAAAAATTGAGAGCGAAGAATTCTTTTTTTACAAAAACGAACACAATACTTCCGATTTCTAATATTTTCTTCTCATTAGCCCTGCACACACATTGTGTGTGTAGGGTTAATGAGAAGAAATCTGTGTTCAATAGCTCAATAATACCCACTAAAATCATTATTAATAAGACAACCGATCACGGAACTACCTCTTTCAGCGTATTGCAATTGCTATACTGCAATTGCTATACAGAGAGGTAATGCTGTGAATATTAGAGGAACTCTCCCAACCTCTGAAAAATTGTAAGAAATCTTTTATTTGTAAAAAAAAAATTGATTAACTGACATTATTGATTAACTGATATTAATGGTTAGCTCATATTAATGGTTAACTGATATTAACGGCTGAATAGATTACTTCCTTTCATAGGTTAATAGGTACCTTTTACACAAGACGTGTCAAATGAATAATTATGTTCTATGCATTTTTTCACTATCGACGTATGATTGTAATGATAAAATTAGTAATATGGATATTAGACAGTGAAAAATGCGTCGTTTTTTTACATTGCGAGTGTGTAGTGGTGGATTTGTGAGTGGAGTTTTGGGGCGATGTTTAGAACAGTGTTTTTTAATGTATCTGTTTCAAATATTAGCCGAGGAAGTTTTTTTTTTTTTTTTTTTTTTTTTTTTTTTAAGAAAAACAGATAGAAAAATACTGACTGACAACTATACTTCAATACCTCACAGGTAATAGAAAATAAAAAGGAAATAAAGTTTTCTACCACATATTTTTCTTTTTCTTTTTTTTCTTCTCTAATAGGTTTTGTATCTTTGTATTTTTTTGTCTTTTACCATACGCCGCTACGCCACGTCTGACATACAATATTATAGTGTTTTGGTCTGGAATAGTATAGGTCTATAGACTCTACTTATAGGTACTATTGGATTAACACAACAAACAGAACATACAGTTACTCGCCTGTTACAACTTGCTCGACTTGTTTGTTAACTTATCATTTCGAACCTATGAATTCCCATCTAGGAACTAGCTTTGTGCCTATCTGGAAATGAGAAGCAGATATTTATGAACAAAATTTTGCTGCAACAATCGTCTCTTTGAACACAATGAACCCATAAATATCACTAGTTTGATCCAACTAATGCATAGTTTAGATGTCTAAACTGTTATATTTTTACATTGTTTTTCAAATTTCTTCATCTTTCTTTTGTAAATGGAAGTCCTATTGGTATTTGTATTTTTGTAAATAAAACTACAACTCAAGTTGTGAATATGTTAATAGTAAAATAAAAACATCACCATTATTATATGTCAAGACCATTTTTCAGATAAAAAAACAAAAATCCATAATTCATAAGTATCACATGCGCACTTTTCATGATAGGCAATTTCGATTAAAAAAAAACCTAGTTGGCAAAAGAATGGTCAAAGGAATGGTCGGAACTCAATCAGGAATATCAGGATTCGCCGGTCTGTCGGAATGCTGTCTTGACCGTCCATCAATCTAGTTTGACGTGGCGGAATAGTCATTTGGTTTGACGTATAGAGAACGTTTGACTCGTTCGAGAACTATTTTGGGTCTAATTTTAGGACCGAATAATGAAAAAATGATTTTAAATAAGTCAGATTGATTGCAAACAATGCCAAACCAAAAAAAAATTCTTGTCAAAAACCTGTCACATATGACTTATTCATGTTTGAACTCAGGACTGGTTCAAGGTTCGTGTTGACGCACAAGATTAAATTCTTCAAAACTGAATTTCAAGATTTTGTGAAGATTCAAGCCAAAATTTTGAAAGATAAAAAAAGAAGAAGAAAGAGAGACAACGGAATGTCCAATTATGGCAAATTACTATCTGGTCCGGTTTATTTTTGGATTTGGTTCCGAGATTTTTTACTTAAAACTTAGCGATAAAACCGTAAATCTTTGCAAAAAAAATCACTGCTCACTTATTAGCTGATTACCTACAATAAAGGTCCTACAACATATTGGTCTTTAATTATTGATTCTCCACATACCTAATATAGACCTATAGGTATAGTGAACCTATAAGTCCTATAGGTATAGTGGACCTAGGTTTCATGAGCATGTCTTGAATTCATTAGAGCCAATAAAGATAAGTACTCTATACGGGTTTATTCAATCTAATACTGCCCTGGGAATTGTACGTTTTTTTTTTTTTTTGCAACATAGCAAATTTCAGTTCCTAAACAGGTAATTGCTAATGGTGTGAATTCAAGAAAGAATTTGAAACACGAATGTTGGTCAAAACCTAATAGTTTCTTTCCTGTCTGAGAGGACGATACTCAGTGGTATGTGGTACCATCTCAGCAGTTGGATACTGGATACCTCCCATTTAGAATTTATTTGAAATACTTTATGTCTGCTAAGGTTCGGAAGTTTCAATTTACCCACAGTTTAAAAAAGGCCTTCGTTTCAACATACATAATAGCGATACATGATAGAATATTAATAATATCGCCTTAATTATACTGTCCGATTAAAACTATTAAAGTCCCATTTCCCATTATTCCAGCAGTAAGCCCAAGAGTCCCAAGACATACTATTAGGTGGTTAAAATATCAAATGGGACGATAACTCGTCATGTCCCGGCTGGGTTTAGAACCCACGACCTCTGGAATCTCTAGATTCACAGAGTGCCGTCTTTAGCACTGAGCTACCGGGCCATACTATAGAAGTTTTATTATAGTGAATACAGTAAGACTTAACTGTGCACTGGTGGTCAAGTGGTTAACACGCTAGTCTGGTAATCCAGGTGGTCAAGTGGTTAACACGCTAGTCTGCATGGTAGTCCAGGTAGCGTAGGGATCCGTTCATTCGAATCCCACCTCATGCATGAATTTTTCTTCGTTAATTTGAGTTTGTGATCACATAATAATAAGACTCTGAGGGTTAGGTGGTAGAAAATGCTTTCACGTTTAACCTCGTCTGGTGGTTACCTTCCAATCAATAGTGTAATCATAAGAATAAGCTCATAAGCTGGACACTTATTAGACTGGGTCTACAACTTAACACGAGTGAACTCGTAAATGTCCTTAGTTAAAAACATAAATATGTGATATTTGTGAGATATGTAATAGTATTGCCTCTGGTGAAAAGTTTACTATCGGCGAAGTTGATGCTCAAAACATTTTCTTCAACTTAATCCTCAAGTGTTCAGGATATGAATTATTTTCTGTAAACACTGGGATTCAAACCAGGTATTTTTAGACGATAAAGAAATAATCGTGCAGTTCAAAAAAAATCTTTAGGATATGGATGGACTATAAATAATTTATTATAATGGTTGTGTCTCGCTGTCTCCTGCCTGTAGTCCAGAGTTCCCGAGTGCGACTCCCGGTTGGAGCAGATTTTCGACGAAAATTCTGTTCCCTCCAAAAACGTGAGGCTGGCATTTCCGGCCATACGAAGGCTGGGTTAGGTTAGTGTGCGTAGCTGGTACGATTCCCAGCGAATGGAGGGTAAAACCCCCATCCTGACTATCTATCTCAATCAGAATGTTAAAACCAAAAAAAATCAACTGGTCACGATAGATCTAATTAGGTCGCAGTGTGAATTGTTAGGGTTTCACTGAAAATCCTGCAACCAGATAAGATAAATCTAGCTGTTAGTCGTGATTCTTAGGGCCGAAATATAGTACGGGATATAGAAGATAATATACCTTTTTATACTGTCGAGGTAAGACTGAAAAGTCCCTTTACTCCAGCAATCAAACAGGTCTTATATAATTATTTTATGGAATAAATATAAAGTTATGATAAGCTTGAAGGTTTCTCAAGATGGGCTACAGTGGGCTGTAATTGGTGAAAACTCTAATGTGAGGGCGTGTCTTTTTTTTTATTTACATTATTAATTTTTAACAATGACGTTATTTGTACTGATCCATTTATTTTTTATTTATTTATTTATTTTTAGCACCGATTTTAATTTTCTTTTGAGTTATAGCATCTTAACTTAACCTTTGCCTTGTCTCATAATTCGAGACTCATTCGGCTCATTCCCTTTCTGTTACACGCATACACGCTGTGTAGAATCGATCAAGTTATGGATATTATGAACACTCAAATAATTGTTTCTGGTGTCTTGAGGCGCTTCCAGGTGGATTTGGATTCAGGCATTGAGAATTTCAATTTGGTCCACTCAGTTCAATTTCCCTGTCTCAATTCAAAATGCGTTACGTTAGATTGAATGAATGGATCGATGTTGGAATTTACTGGTCAGTGTTACACTGTTACATATGTACAAGGCGATAGTTGTGGTTCTTGTCTTGACATTATGTAAAGTTAGGTCTGGCGAATTTTTAAATTTAATCTTGTTTTATAGTTTGGTTCCAAATTGAACGCCAAAAATTTGTGTTACTGCTTCTGTTACCGACCTTGGTAGCTTGATCGATAAGACGGCGGACTTGTGTCCTAGAGGTCGGTGGTTCAAGTCCCAGTTTCAGCGTGGATTTTGTAAAGCGAGTTTGAGTAATTGTGATAGCACGATAGTTTCTAACACAAATATGTTAACTTATTGGCCTGAGCCTATCTGTTTGACTGGTGCCCTGTAATAAATAAATAAAAATATTATAAGAAGTATAAGATATTATAACAGCATACTTTTGATTGATCCATTGATTATAACTGACAGTGTCAAGTGGTTTGGAGTTTCTGTCACATCCGCTAACGGATTGATCTGGACATTTGAGCGGTGGGAATTCTTCTCGAAACACACTATCGTATTTTTTGGAGGATTCAACGTCGATATTAACTGCGTGGTCATATCACGCTGGGGTGTTACCGTCCAGGAAATTCACAAATCTACTACCCACAATAACCTCACCCAGCCTGGGTTGGGCCGGAATGGACGTTGCTCTTAACTTCGGTGATTCTAAGAGCACCGCTGCATTCAACGCGCAATCGACGCGACGCTGGGAACCCACTATCGTATAAACTATCAGGTCAATCTTGGCTCTTTATGGTCGAAAAGGTATTTTGTAACAATTTCCCAATCTAAAATTCAGAAATTTCTTTTTTTGCACATGAAACCAGTAACAATGTTGATGGAACATTTTAGATTCCCATCAAGAAGCAAAAATACAAAAATTACGGTGTTAATGTTAATTGACCTGAGTAGCTTGATCGATAAGACGGCGGATTTGTGATCTGCAGGTCGGTGGTTCGAGTCCTGGTTTCAGCGTAGATTTAGTAAAGCGAGTTTGAGCAGTTGTAATATCACGTAGTTGATTGACAAAATAATTATAAACTGATAACTTTTTTTTTAATTCAGTGATCAGTAGAAAGTAGGTTTGGCCTTTCTTAGCCTCTGAACAGATTGAGCAAACTTAGCGAAGTTTGTATATTTCGAAAGTTGGATTTTGGTTCACAAAATTCTGATTTTTTACAAATTTGAGACTCGGACCAGACCTTCAGTGACATAAACGACTTCAAACTCTACCGTTATAGATAGCCGAATCTAAGGAATCTTTCAGCTCTTCCAACGATGCTGACATTCTTCTCCCTGAAACTCTTCTTCTTATCTGGAATCTTCGATGCAATCTGACACTTCGTCAGGTCGTACTAACAATACGAAATTTAGCATTCAAATATGGACAGATCCGATAGCGATATGGCGGGTCTAAAAATCCGAATGTGGAATTCTAGACCAGGCTTTCTTCCGAGATCTGGGATCTAGCTGGCTCACTACTTGATGAATGTGCACCAGGGGCCGTAGGGTGTGAAATAAATTGCAATCGTGATTGTGGTAACCACAATCGGATATAACACCCTATTCATTATAGACTGGTTGAGGAGTTTACACAAGTGAAGCCCCAATGATACACAACGAACCTCTTTAGATCTATGTGAGCATTGATTGTAATTGGTTTAATGTCCTAATTTGAGATGGATTATGTCATAGTAGGGGTTTTATCCCTCCATTTGCTGAAATACGAAACCAGCTTCCAACATAACCCTCACCCAGCCAGAAATTGCCGGAAATGCAACCTCACGTGATATCACAAACTATCCAAACTAACTTCACTAAAGTATTAGCTGAACATGGGACTTGAACCACCGACCTATCGTTTACCAGTCACGAGCCTTCTATCAAGCGTACTGAGGTGCGGTTTTTGTGCATTTTTAATGGATTTATAAAGTAAAAATATCATTCAAAATGAATGACTTGGCATAGTACCCATGACAGAACCCGCGTTTTCCTCTCTGGATTCATAAGATCTCTGCATGAGGAAAACTTGAGAGGTGAATTATCCTTAAGACAAATCGATTTATACCAAAAAAAAAATACACTTTGTGTTCAAAAACCTCAAGAAAGTAACAATCCTTTGAATAGAATTACCTTGAAACGATTGCCTAAATGACTAGTATCAAAGAAACCAAGTTCTGTAGCCTGGATTTATCTGCCACAAAATAGACTCAAGTACAGGAATCAAGCTGACGATTTGGACATGAATTTCCCTTTTTTTTGTAACAACGTTACATTTAACATTAAAAATTTCTTGAAATGTGTTTCTCAAACTTGCCAAGACTTTAAGATAATTTTAGCGTTTTTATACATTAAAAACTTGCAAGTGATGTTTCAAACTGCCAACTTTTAATGTTAAAATTTTACCGTTGTTAAAAACCGGAAAAATGAGCAATATCAATTGACTGTAAATCGTTTATCAGATATCCGTAGAACGAGATCGAGCCGAAAAAGCTGACAACGCCCAATTAAAGCTACACCGATATCAGAATACTTAATGGAAGGTAACCACCAGGCGAGTTAATGCTCAAAGCATTTTCTACCTCCTAACACTCAGACTTATTTATTAATGGGGTCATAAACTCAAAACTGAAACAGGAAAAATAATAGCATTGGTGGATTCGAACCAACGGATCCCTAATGCTCTGGATTACCAGACTGGTGCCCATACACTATGACTACCATCAGGATCGTTGTTCCGTCACTGTCATCAGAAAGAATGCTGTGAATATTCACATCGATAACCTGGAGAGTACGTAATACTTTACAATTTGCTCAACTTGTATACATACACTTCTACATAGATCATTACATAGACTATTTACTACATAGTCAGCAAATAAATGTGCTGAACAGAATATCATAGAACTTAGATAAGCTCTAATCCATTCAAGTACGTAATATTTTTTGCTGATTTTAGATACAGTTTACAGTACATAACAATGATGTGATGTAAAACTTTACTAGTACAACATATATACGAAATTGAATATGCGTACAAAGGTACAACCAACCAGTAAATACATTATTGAGGTACATGAAACATACCTAACATAATATACATAGGTATTACAGAAGGAAACTTGTCTCGTAATGCGCAAAATTTCCGATGTTATTGACACTTGAGTAAAGAGTAAACTAAAGTGAAACTTCCCACACTTTCTAGGTATATTTATTTATCTGGCATTGGTATTGTCAATGCCATTCCATACAGCCATTCTAAGGTAATATTTATTATACATTATATCTCCACCACTCAGTACTTGATCGATAAGGCAGTGGACTAGTAAGCTGGGCGTGTTCAAGTCCGGTTTCAGCGTCATTTATTAAAGCGTTTGTAGTAGATGTGATATCACGAAAGTGATGAACACAAAATGATAACTTACATTAATACTCTTGCCTTTATCACATATTACTTATGCTTCTATAATGTGGGCATTATTCAACTTCTGCATGGTTATGTTGGAACATTGCAGAGCGTTTGTAAGGCTGGATTCCCTTCATAACTGCTAACCTTCTTTGAGTTTCAAAGAGTCCATCATGGACGGGTTTTAACCCTCCAATCGGCTGATCGTACCCACATTTCACCTCATTCCAGCCTCGATAGGGCCGGAAATGCCAGCCTCACGTTTTTAGAGGAACATTTTTTGGGGAAAATTTTCTGTTAAATTGGATCCGAACTTGGGATCTCTGGACTACGCGCAATAATCACAAACATTACCACAGAGGCTGCTTCTGGGAACTTAAAAACATATGAATCTATCAAAAGGTTTTTTTTTTTTTTTTGTACTTTTCCGTAAACTCTTGTGGTCTGTGTTGTATCTTGTCCAATGTCGTAGAATGCTTTCTCTCTGATAGGTTAGAAGACTTAGAAGTGACACACTTCTTCTTTTTAGGTGCTGTGTCAACACGAGCGAACGGGAAGGCATCCCTTACAATCAACTGAGGTTTGAACCCGCGACCATCTACATGGCTATCAAGTATCTTACCACTTAGATAGTTGGTTCGAACCGAGTTCTTTAGGCATGGATGGCAGAGATTGACATAGGCAATAATCACGCATTATACCTATTTAGTCGTATTGTAATTTATTTCTTACTCTACTGTCAAAGAAAGTCTTATTAGTATTATTTAGGACCTTTTGAGAGTTAGTTCTGAACCACTGACCTCCAGGTCACGAGTCTGCCTTATCGAGAGCTACTGAGGTCGTTGACCTCTGCTACTGAGGTCATTGACCTCTTCTAATCACTCTGACATTTACCAGCAAGGAGTTATATTTCTGTCATTGCAAACCTCTCTAATAGAAAGCTCTCGAGCGTCGGAATCCGAGATATCTATGTATCGGATCTTGCTGAGTAACAAATCTTAGATAAGTATTTACACTCGTTATCGAGATATCTTGCTAAGTGAAAATAGTTATACCATATACAGGGTTTTTTACTTTTTTTTTTATTCTAGGGACTTCGTATCCAATTTTACATGTTGAAAAAAAAACTTAATTTACCAAATCTAAATTTTAAAATTATTTACCAAAATCTAAATTTTAAAATTTAGAAAATTACAACTTCCTATAATTTAGCTGTGATCGGGACTTGAACCACCGACCTCTAGGTTATAAGTCCGCCACCTTATTGATCAAGCTACTGAGGTCAGTCTTCAAACACAATAAAAATAATATCGCCTTATTTTATACTGCCCGAGTAGGACTATTATAAAGTCCCATTATTCCAGCGGTAAGCTCAAAACTTAATTATTATTATGTGGTAAAAATCCGAAATGGGAGGATAACTTGTCATGTCCCGGGTGGGTTTCGAACCCGCGACCTATGGAATCTCTGGATTCACAGAGTGCCGCCTTTACCACTGAGCTACCGGGACAGACCATAGGTACTTGGAAGTATGTATGTAGGTATGTACGATGAGTATATGGACTGGATGGAATCTAGATAGCTAACGTTTAATGACTTACAGAAATGTGGCTGAATCGTTCAGATATTTTGCTTGCTAGTTTTCTAGGTAATAGAATAAGTGGTATGGATCTGAGAAGAGTGCTTTATGTAATTATATACAAGGTATATAATTAAGATTATAACATATAATTACCAATATGAAGTTAGTTGGTTCGTTAGTTTCTGAATATGTGATCCGTATCTACTATATTTTCGATAGTTAAGGACACATTGGAGAAAAATACAAGATAAAAGAGAATCGAACGATTTTCAACAAAATTTGCTGTCCAATTTTTAATTAATCCACTTTCCAAGTGCAAATATAGGAACAATAAAAAACAAAAACAGACGCCTATTCTAAATTTTGCACCTATACATAATTGCTTAACAATAGATAGTTATTACATGAACGGTTAAAGTGATTTTTTATACAACTTTGAACGTTAATGCATGATGATAAAATTCTAAACAAGGCTATTGACAAATGAAATTAAACTTGAAACAATAGTTTCCTTATTGTGCGATAACGCAAATAAAAAATAGCAAAAGAAAAAAATAAATTTAATCATATCATCATTTTTTGTTTGTTGATAATCTTTTCTAGAACGTTTCTACAAAATAAATTTCAAGAAAATCAGTGAAGTCGTTTCTGAGATACAGGTGTTTAGTATAAAGTGAGAGAAAATAAATTTTAGATGTATGCGACACCCTGTATACGAATGAGTATGCTAAGTGGATAGAACTTTCAATTAAACCTTGTAATAAATTTCGGAAATCTTAATCTCTCCGCGGATACAGGGTGTAACTTAAGAATTGAATGTGATGAAAATGTTCCTCGTTGTTAAAATACATTGGATGGGATTCGAACTAACGCCAACGGATCCCTACGCAAGCTTGATCACCAGACTAGCGCGTTAACCACTTGACTACCAGTGTACCTACTTTGGTCTTGATCGTGTTTTATATTAGAATAATTAACCTAATTCTGTTTCACATTTCGGACCTATGACTGTCTCTTTCTCCCTCTTCATGAAGGCGATACGAATAACAACCTCATCAAAGGTAAGGAGAACAGTCACATCTCATTGGACGCACGAATAGCTCAGTGGTTCAGCACTCGCTTGCCATGCGGAAGAACCCGTGTTCGAATCCCCGCGCCGACAAAAATTTGCATTCAAGTTTGGTTACAATATTGTTTATAAGGGATACCTTCCGGTGCGCTCGTGTTGACCCAGCACCTAAATGGGAACTATTGTGTCACTTCTCGCCCATCAGACGGGAGGCATACTCCGCATACTACGGGATGGGCAGTTGGGGAGGATACAACAGAGACTACAAGCGTCTACAGTAGCTCCTGTTTCATGGTTACGAAAAAAGGCTGTGAAACATTCATCTTTTAAAAAAAAAACTCGACACCTCCAAGACTCAGCTGGATCCTGTATGTGCAGAGGTGTGTTACCTAGTGATCCGTATTGTTACAGGGCAACATTTTCGCCTGGTTTGAAATTTGCTATACAGGGTATCACAAAAAGCCAGCGTCGATGGCACGTTGAATACGCCAGTTCTTGTGAGATCACTGAAAGTAAGCAACGTTAGGATTTGGTGGGTGACCACCTGACCACCTATATTTGAAAAGTGATGCTTGTTTATAGAATAGAAATGTTTTATTGTAATATTATGTTACAAGTGGAGGACAATAGCACATACAGTAAAATGGATGCTTGTTTATTCTGGCCCCACCCGAATCGGGTGAGGTTAGTTGAGAGTTCCCAGCGAGTAGAGGGACAAACCTCGTCTTAACTGATACTCTCAAAAAGATTCTCAACAAAAAGAACATGTGTGCATTTCTGAAAAGGCACAATTGTCTATCATATTGATAATGAAATGTGCCTGAAAAAAAATCACCTTTCAATTGCAATTAATGAATTATTATGAAATCAGCTGACTATTTTAGTGTTCTGTGATTGGTTGAACATTCCACTAGAGGGCATGTTAAGGGATAATGTCCCATTAGATTAAATCTAATTCTTTTTCATAATTCTGCCGATAGAGTTATTCCCAGAAAAAAATATATGTGAATTTATGAAAAATCATAGACTATTATTTTGCTAATGAAGGTGTTCCTGACAATACGAGCTTACGATTGCAATGAATAAATCAAACTTAGACTTGTATTTTTGAATCACCCTGTATACACATGTGATCTTTATTGTTACAGGCCAAGATATTTGCCCGAGATACTGTTAAACTGAAATCACTTCACTTCAACGACAGCTTGTGTTAGGTCAGGCCAAGTGAACTGACTCTCTGATCTCCACAACTTATGCCATTCTAATCTTAACAATACATACGAGCCGTCTACCCGTGCTTCGCAACAGGACTAGCAGTCGTATTAATGAGCAGAAATCCCCGTCTGATCAGTTAAGTTAATTGAAAAATGTAATCCTGGGCGAAGTTAATGCCTGAGGCATTAACTTCGCCAGATTTCTTTAAATTAATTGTTATTCTTTCTCTCTCTCTCTCTCTCTGCCTCTCTCCCTCCCTCAGCCTCTCTCTCTCTCTCTCTACCTCCTTCTCTCTCTCTCTCCTCTCTCTCCCTCCTCTCTATCTCCCCTCCCCTCCTCCACTCAAAGTCCTGCATTCAAAAATAACTGTCAAAAAGCTGTCATCATCAAATGAAAAAAAAACACTGAGGAATTCCTCCCTCGATTTTAGTTTTTCATCTATAGGGGAGAGCGGGGAGATTTGGACGCGAGGGGAAAATTGGGCATATCTCTCCCCGAGGAAATCATCGGAACACAGTGGCAAAGTCACTTGACGTTCTTCTTTTGCGAAGTTCTTCTTTTGCGTTATTTCTGTTTGGTAATCAAACTAAACTGGCCGTCTCCACCTTTCACCCTGAGGTGGTTTTTACTTCCAAGTATATCAAAAGTTATCGGAAGTACATTTTTTTAGCCCTACTTATTTTATTTTTTATTTATTTATTTACACTTTATTAATAGGACATATTATATACAATACAAAGAATTACAAATTAAAATACAATACAATAGAAGAAAAAAATAAAGAAAAAAAAAATATATTATACATAATATATGTCCTAACTAAAGGGCGGGGTTATTGCCTTAGGCAATCTCTTCCACCCAAGCCCTTTGTGATCCATGTCTCTATTTGTTTGCTTTTTGATTTGTTTTGTTCGTTTATGGGATTAATGTCGCTTTCAACTGCCTGTTGATACCAAGAGCTTCTCTTCTTGTTTGTTTTGTTGTTTTTTTTTTAAATTCTCACATATTATTGGCTCATTTCAACATGAATTTTTAATTTATTTATATATTTAGAAACTCTATATTAGTAGAACATATATAATAATTATATCCATACAAATAATGATGAAAATTAAATATAAAATTGACAAATTTAATAATATAAACAAGAAAAAAAATAATAATAATAATAAACAAAATTTATACATGTCCTAACTAAAGGGCGGGGTTATTGTCAATGGCAATCTCTTCCACCCAACCCTTTCCTTTTCCTCCTATTTTTTTTATATTATCATTTTCCTCCCCTTTTGTGCTTTCTTCATTTAACCTTCTTCTTTCTCATTTGGCTCTTTCTGTCCTCTTGTAATTGGGGCAAGTGAATATGACAATTATGACATTCACTTGCCCCATTCTTCCTCATAATTCCCCCTTTTTTCTTCACAAAGCCTCAGATAATTTATCTTCTTCTCCCTCTGACTCTTTTTTTCTTTTCTTTTTTTTCTGCTGTCTGCGTGCTGCAAACAGCTGTCATCGATTCCAAGTCGATGATTGATGATATCCACCAAAATATAAAATAAAACTACTACTAGTAATAATTTATTATTTTTATTAATTATAATAATTATTGCTCTTAAATTTGATGTTATTTTATGATAATAATTAGCTATGGCATTGCGTTTTCTGTCCATTAAAGAAGATTTAAAAAAGATGATTGAACGATTGTACGTTTTTTCTTCTTCTTCTTCTTCTTCTTCTGCTTTCTTTTACGTGTCACTTTTTTTAAGGAAAGATGATCAATTTGTTTTAAGTGATAATATTATTGAACTTTAATTAATATATGCCTCATAATGTGCTTTAGTTTGCCTGTACCAGTAGAACAGTTTTGTACCATAGAGACAAAATAGCGATATTGATAGGGTGATTGCACAAAACGTATAAATAGTTATGTACTATGTATGTACGTACGTCTTACTTCCGAAAAATTTCTAATAAAAGAAACCGGAAGAATGTGTTCGTTTTTGTAAATAAAAAAAAAATTTGCACCGATTTTTTTTGTTTTTTTTTTCATAGGTACCTATTTTACGAAACGAATTTCGACAATATTTTGTACACTTATAGGAGACATTCTGTCTTATTTTAAATTCATCAACTTCGCACTAGTGGTTCTTGGTGATAGAGACCGTGCGCCTGACCACTAACTTTTTACTTAAACGCTTATATCTTGTGAACGGTTCACACGATTTTAATGAAATTTTGTATGTATAATTCAAACATTAAGTGTCAATTTACAGTGTCGAATGCTTTTTTAAGTTATTGTTTCTCTTCCATAGCTTTCTCAATGACTTGTCTTGATGTCAATATGGCCTCTCTCGTTCCCATTCTGCGTTTGACTCTAAATTGATCATCAGATATGATATTATTGTTGTCAAATTGTGTATCTATACTTGTGAGGATGTTTGTAAACATACTATTTCTTCTTCTCTTCCTTCTCCTCATCACCATCGTCTTCTATCCTTCTCTTCTCTCCTTCTCTTCTCTTTTCTCTCTTCTCTTTCATCCTTCTTCTTCTATCTCTTCTTTCCTCTCTTCTTCTGCTTGACATGCTTTTTCCCAACCCATTTTTTTTGGAATCATCACTAAAGCCATCATCAGAATCTCCACTAAAGCCATCAGTGGTATAATCCGGGTCAGAGTTCGGTGAAGACATGTCCGCTATTTGTTTTCCTAATGGATGATTTACTGTGGAAGGGGGATGAATATGTGTAGTTTTTCCCACAGGAACAGGAATTTATGTTTTGTTGTAAATAATGAAATGTAGTATGTATTAGCGTGTTTACTGTTTACACAGTGGAGCACTGATAAGTTAGCCTGCTTTCTGTTATGAGTGATTAGTGCAGCCTTGCTATTAACTACGTGGCTTGCCTATCTCAGCATTAGTCGACCAGTTTAACTGCGCGAACACAAACAACGGAGCCTAGGGTAGCCCCGGTACCATCCAGAACAATCGAACCATGTTATTAAATGTAAGCGGCCTTAACGGAGTTCCGAAAATCATCTGTATCTAGGTGTAGGGAATAGGGTACAGAGTATGTCTCTTTCTTTGTATAGGCGTTCTTCACACCTCGGCCGAGGTGTTTAATAATAATAACACTTTTCAGTAGAAGATAATAACCAAGTGGGCATAGGGTCTTAAAGTTCTATAATTCCGCGCTACCCACTAAAATTCTGATATAATAACACAAAGAAACACATTTAGAATAATAGAAAACATGTGATAGCTTAAATACAAACTAACCTAATAAAATAAAAGTAACATGTGGGAAAAAAATAAAAATTACAAGTAAATGAGACATCTTGCAAATCCTCTTAAATACCAACAATAAACGTAAGCACTAAGCAATGAAGATAACGCAAAGTATAGTATACATGTAATTGTAGGTACATACAAATATTATACAGGGTTTCATAAGTCCTTTCTCTTAAAATTGTCAGCAGAATCTCCTTATTTTCAACCCTATCGAAAAACTGAAGCTAGGCGAATTCAATACAGTTCGTATTTAAAGGAAAACGTACACTACTACTGTGGGGAAAAATGTAGTTGAATAATAGAAAATGTATGTAAAAGGTTGCACAATGTACAATTGTACATACAGGGCCCGCCAAAAAAAGGAGTCACTCGAAATATCGATAGAACGGAATTAAAATTTGAGAAAAGCTTTTCTACCAGGTTTGGATTTTTTATCATTAGCAGGGGCGGCCCCAGGGGGGGTCAACTTAAGAATCTTAAATTGAACCACCCTATTTTTAATACATATCTGAAAAGTAGTTGACATTAGAAGTATTTTAAGATAAGTTTTAGATTTTTAATCATAACAGGGCCAAAATTTAAATCCGTTCTCTAGATATTTCGAGTGGCTCTTTTTTTTTGGCGGACCCTGTATCCCTTGCTTTATCCTACATCCGCGGTAGAGTCATCCGACATTTTCGTACTACTGAGAATTTAAGGGAGATATAAAAAAGCTAAGGGAGATATAAAAAACCTGGATACCTCGTCTCAACTTTCTGTCCAACCCTGTATGGAGTTAGGTACAGTAAACCTTACTCGGTATGAGTAATGTGAGAATAAATTTATACGTTTTAGATAATGCTGTACAAACGTTGGATTTTTCCTTCCTGTATCAGATACAGGAAGGAAAAATACACAGATACAGTGTATCTGTAATGTTAAGAAGAACATTGTACGGTTTTCCCTTATTTATTATAAGATTATATTCATCTTAGTTACTTGTGTATCGTATTAAAATCTATTATAGAAATTTATAATAATATTATCCAGGGGCGGCCGTACTTAAGGAGCTGCGGAACTCCAGCACCCCCAGACGAAAAAGAAAAAGAGAGGATTTTCTCAAGTCCTAGCTCGTACACAATAAAATCATCACACATTTTTAGAATAACTATTAATATATCTCCCTTGCCTTTATCCCATATTAGCTTATGTTGCGTTTGGGGTCGGCATTGTTCAACCTCATGGTTGAGGTTGGTAGGGTGGAGCACGTTTTTTTAAGGCTGGCTGCCCTTTCTACCGCCAACGATTCTATTTGGTTTTAACGTCCTGATCTGACGGAGGTATTCGCTGGGAATCGTACCAGCTACCCACATGAACCTCACCCAGTCTGGCTAGGGCCGGAAATGCCGGCCTCACGTGTCTGGAGGGAACAGAATTTTCTTCGAAAAGTCTGCTCCAACCGGTAATCGAACTTGGGATCTCTGGACGACGGGCAGTAGTCCCAACCATTACGCCACGGAAGCTGAATCATCACACATTTTTAGGAT